>BMAU01016117.1:125000-628078 GCA_019973935.1 Trichonephila clavipes
AAAAAAAAACACGTTTGTTAAATTTTAAGTTTGTAGATCTAATAGCTGATAAAAGAGATTTTTTTTTTATTTATAAGTCCTCGTAATTCTCTTGAAGGTCGAATTTTGAAAATACCTTCCTAAGCTGATCTCTGTTCAGCTAAAGTAACACGTTGTTACAAATTGTATGTAATGAACGCTTAAAATAGTGTAAATAATTTATATCTGAAAGTGTAATGTGTTAATATTATCTTCTGTTGTATTTATTTTATGTTAAATTGCAATATTCGCAAGCAACACCGTTTCTTAAATTATAATGGAGATTCAATGAAATCCAAAGTGAAATGTTGGTGAAAGAGTCAAGTTGTCAACTGTCTAGCTACTTTCATATCTCGAGCTTTATTAGAGCTTTGGGAATGATTAGACTTACGCTTTCACGGTATAATTGTTAATGGGTACTTTTTTACACTTACAAAAAGTGCTGTGGCAGCGGTAGTCGAGTGGTCAAGGTATCGGATCGTGGCTGGCCTTGTCATGATTTCGAGCCCAGTACCACTAAAGACCCTTTGTGTAGGGGAGTGATCCACGTTAACCATTATCTACCGCATTATGGTTAACTGCAGTTTTTCATGCAATACATTTTTTTATCACAACATTGAAAATTAAGGGATAGACATAAACAAAATACTCAACTTAGAGAAGTTTAATCCGTTAGAGCTAATTAATTAATTAAAGATATTCCACTGTAAAATTAACTATATTCACTATTCACTTATAATAAAGAGTTAAGTCGTTTATAAGATCCTCTATAACATACAAAATAAAGAAGATACTTAAATTTTTGCATTAACTATTTTTTCGGGGCAAATACGATAATCTTTGCAATCCCCTTGAAAAAAATTCAGCTGAAAACGCAATTTCTGCTATAAAAAACTATCACTTTCTACGGTAAAATACTCATCATAGAACCCATTTTGCCAAATACCTTGGAAGAGTGGATTTCAAAGAATACTCCTGCTAAAATTATTGTCGGATTATTCGTAAAATTGGTTTTATTCTATGTTATTTTAAAGTGAATAATACTTACAAGTACTACCATCGGTCCGGCGTTGCGCGGGCTTTCTTTTTCTCTCATGATGCCAGCAATTATGTGTGTGTGTTTGTACGCATGCAATGTGAGTGTGATTTCTAAAATTATTTCATTAAATTTCCCCTTTTCGAAATTTGTTCCACTTATTTTTGATTTAAGACAGGTTCTTTTCCCTTTTTCTAGCCTGGCACAACACGGTTTTTTTTGGAATAAAATTATTTGTTCCTGTTATTTTTTCCTTTCACATATAAGATATAGCTTCAATTTTCGATATATGACTTATAAAAAACGATATTGCGTTAGTTAAAAGAATATTAATGTGAAGCAATAAAAATAAAATGATTCTGATGCTAAGAGTAAAACAAAAACTTTCATCAATTTTTTTTTTCTAATAGTTAGTTTCTCAGAAACTAAAATAATAAAATAAATTTCAGATTTTCATGAATCAATCAATCGTTACATATTGTTAGCTTAAAAATGTCTCCTTGTATTTTGTATTTTGATTCAAAATAATAGACGATGTACTTTTTAATTAACAAATAATTAATTTAGTCATGAAATAATAGAAATAATCCTTTTAAAAACATTCATATATTAATAAAATCCATTTCTATAAAGTAATAAATAAAAGAAAAATTTATCGATATCTATTGAAACGATTGTTTTTTTAATGCTTGAATATATATATATATATATATATATATATATATATATATATATATATATATATATATATATTTCCCGAACCGTTCGGCTAAAACATGCACTTCCAATTTGAAAACTGTTTTAAGAAAGGTAAATAATGTTTTTACGTGCTTTTCGAACCAAAAAATCCATTTAGAAAAAAATTACAAGAATTAAATTTTTACGCGGTCTCTATGTCGTATCACTTATATTTAGAAAAAGATGCAGTACACAAAAACAAAGTAAACACAAAAGCTTTCATTTTATTACGATAAAAACTGGCCGAGTTATAGATTTTTGAAAATCATACATTTCGTGTATTTTCTGGACCATTTTAAAGAAGCTAGTAAGGGCCTGTCTCCAAAGTGAAATTAATGGGAAATTTGCCAGGAAACTTTCGCTGTTGCACGTACCTCTTATGTAAATCGTTTTTAAATTTAAAGTTAATATTACAATAATTGAGTACTTAAAAAATAAAATTTATTATGTGTACATGTAAAACATAGACAAAAAATAAAATATTTTGCAGTAAGAAAATATTTTAAAAAAGCAGTTCCAAAAAAATGGGTTTTATTGCTATGGCTTCAGACTGATTTGCTGCGGAGATTGGACTGATCATGGCGAACATTGCAAATCTATTGTGTAGTTATTTGCAATTGCATACAATCGTATACGAATATTACGAATTCTAGTATAGTAGAACGAGATGTTTACAAATGAAGAATACTGCGAAATGGTTCAGTTGTACGGGAAGGATAATCGAAATAAGAGAGAGTCTGCAAGATTTTATGCCATTAAATTTCCCAGTCGAAGACATCCATCTTATTGTACAATTGCCAGTGCTGTTCAACACTTGTTTCAAACTGGGAGTTGTCATAGACGTATTCCATTATCTTGTGCCACACTTTCAGTGGATACCCGCTGAGGATTTTCTAGGATATGCCTTGGCTTATCCTGAAAGTAGTCTCCGGGATATTAGCAATGCTTGCTCCTACTCAAAATCGACGGTGTGGAACCTATTACATACGTACGGTGCATATCCTTATTGCCCAGTCCTGGCACAGGAACTAACTCCCGGAGACCAGGAGCGTCATTTTGATTTTTGCAATTTCGTGTTAAACGCACCGAATGAAAATCCAGATTTTTTGAATGAGGTTTTGTGGTCGGATGAATGCCAGTTCTCGAGGCAAGGCACTATTAATACACATAATACGCATTATTGGTCCCTCGAAAACCCACATCTAACACGACCGAATCGCCCCCAAGTGCGTTGGTCGGTGAATGTCTGGTGCGGAATATGGAAGAGTACCTTAATTGGTCCAATGTACTTCGATGGACCTTTAATATCAGAATCATACATGGAAATTTTATCTGAACTGTTAGCCAATTTTTTAGAAGACGAAGTTTCCTTACGGGATTTGTCACGCATGTGGTTTCAACCTGATGGTGTCCCCGCACACAAATCTGCGCAACCATTTACATTTTTGGCGCAGACATTGGACACTCGAATAATCGGCTACGGGGGTCAAGAGGTTGCAGAAGCTACAAATGGAGTTTCTGACGCGGGTTTGGTACTGCATTTCTGCGGAAGGCAGTCATTTTGAAAATTATTTTAATTTCGTCATTTTGAAACAAAAATGTCTCTGATTCATGATTGGAGCATCATTCCACAATATGCTATAACTTGAATGGCAAATCATGTATTCTTTTGCTGCTATTTGTTTAAACAAGCTGCTTAATTCTTTTCTCGGTACAAGTTTGTGACATCTCACATGCCTTTTCTTTAACAAATCCTTTCGGTTCCTTGGGTCAGAATTAATGGAAACTCTTTTCCAACTAAATCCAAGAAATGAAATGAAAACAAAAGATTCAAATGAACGGACTTTAAATATCGGATCTTAGAGAAAGCGGGAGGGCAATATAAAGGAATGTTTGACAATTGAGGTTGGTTTGTGGCAGTTGATGGTTATTACAGTTCATGTTTCAAGTTTGAATGAGCCTGCGTGACGTGCATACATATATTAGTGCTCGATTAGAAGGAAAACGCCCAGTTGCATACTATTGAAAACAAAGACAAGATTGAGCATTACTCCAAGCTATAAGGTAGGATTGATTATTTAATATTATAATCGAGGATTAAGCGGTTCGCTTATTGATATTGGTCTGAAATAGATTGTCTTATTATAAATATATATATTGTGTGTTGCGTATTCCGTCATCGTAGATTCTCTCATATTAATTATTATAATTAAATTTGTTAAATGTTTAAGTTGAATATCTTAAAAAAGTCATACTAAGATAATGTTTGATCCTAGTTCTTTCGCTAATCCTGCATCTCTAGCTCACGCTGATACATCGAGAGATGTTCTTCCAAGGGAAGGAACATCACAATGGCACCCAACTAGGTTTAATCTATATGACTCCGAAATGAGAAACGCGAGAAGGTTTAATATTTATCCACAAGTGTAATTTTCTGGGTCGGAGAACGTCACCGAATTTTTGAAGGTATTGACAATCAAATCAAATTACTTGAAATACCCAGTGACTTATCGTGTGCTCATTTGAAAGGTCATCTCCTGGGGTGAGCCCTAGATTGGTACCAAATATTCGGATCAGAGTTAGTACAAAATACCGCCACGGACTTCACGCAGCTGAAAGCAGCATTTTCGAAAGCATTCCCAGCGATCCAAAATAGGAAAGATTTAGAAACACGTTTTTACGCGTCACAGCAAAGACAGAACCAGGAGCCGAGGGATTTTGTTTACGATTTGTTAAAATTACAAAAGAAATTAGAACTGGGGATGTCTGAGAAAGCCCTTGTAGATCATATTTTGATTAGACTTGAACCACAAGTCCAGGATTATGTTGAAGTGCGTAACCCACAAAACACGATTCAATTATTGGAGGTATTGGCTAAGTTTGAGGAAAGATATTTATGCAAGGCAACACGCGGGGTTCGAGAAATAGTAATAACGTGGAAGGACGAGGTTGGAATGACGTAGGATATCTAATGTTGGTAATAATCGAGGAAATTGGAGAAATTCTGAAGTGGTACATAGACCAAATAATGGTAGAAATGATTATAGGGGTAACTATCAGAACAACCGCCAAGGAAATCAGTGGTTTGAGAGCAGGAATAGGCTTCAAAACGATGATCGCAGATTTAACGATGGGAGATATCAATTTAGAAATCGAGGTCAAAATGACGATTTTAGTAGAGGGGACCAAAGAAATAGGGGTTCGAGTGAAAATTTTAGTCGAGACGGTAGAAAACAAATGGGATGATTAAATAATTTGAAAGTGAGTGAAGTTAAAGGTGATCAGACGCAGTCGATAAATGAGTCACCGATTAAACTTTCAGCAATATGCATGTCTCCGGTAGAACTTCCATATGTTCTTATTTTATTAGAACGATACTTTTACGAAAGCGTTATGGGACACTGGAGCGGAGAAATCATTTATATCGAAAGAGGCATACAGAAAATATTTTTTATAAGCAAGTAAACAAATCGAATACTTAACTGATCATGGCACAAGGAACTAAATGTCGAAATATTGGAGTTGTGGAATTAAATATTAGAATTCGGGAGTTTGAAAAACCTTGGTTGTTCCATATGTTAGCAGATTTGAAATACCCATGTATTCTTGTGATAGATTCCATAGGTGGATCAAAGATTATTTTAGATTTTGATCGAAAATATTTGGCGATTCCGGATTCGCAGACTAATAAGGTGGTTAAAACGGTCCAAGTAGAAAAAGTAGAAATAGATCTGTCTAAGACAAAATTAGAAGAAAAACAAAAACGGGAATTACAAGATTTGCTTGATAGTTTTCAAGGATTGTTTTCGGATAAACCAGGGCTTACGCATGTTCTATATCATGAGATTGACACAGGAGATAACCCACCGATTGTTTCCAGGGCGTACATGTATTATAGGGTTCAGCAAGAGATTATCGATTATCACGTAGACAAAATGTTGAAAGAAGGAACTATAATTCCCATTTAATCCCCGTACGCGTCATCAGTTGTGTTATGTAGAAAGAATAATGGGTTACCACCAGATAACCCGGAAGCGTATAGATTTGCTGTTGATTATCGAAAACTGAATGCGATGACAAAGTATCCTCGGTATCCTTTACCTTTAACAGAGGATTTAATAATGAACATATCCCATGCAGAGATAATGTGAGCCCTAGACCTTCGGTCGGGATATTTTCAGATGGCTGTGAACCGTAGTGATATGGTTAAAACTGCATTTGTTACGAAAAATGGTACCTACGCTTTTCGCAGAATGTCATTTGGCTTGTGAAGGCCGGCTCTCAATTTTCAGAAAGCAATAGATATAATTCTCAAACCTATGATAGGGAAGTTTGTGAATGTTTATATGGTCGATGTGATTATATCATCTCCATCATTCACTCAACATGTTAAGCATTTGAAAGAAGTTTTTCGATTATTACATGAGGCAGGGTTAACTTTGAATAAAGACAAGTGTAAATTTGGTTGTGAGGAGTTAAAATATTTGGGTTTAATTATTAATAAGGAGGGAATTAAAACTGATGAAACAAAAGTTCAAGCTATAGTTGAAATAAAACCGCCGCGTAATTCCAAAGAGGTGTCGAAATTTTTAGGAATGTCCCAAGGGTACGCAAAATTTATTAAAAATTATGCCGATCTTTGCGAACCTCTTTATAATCTTAAACGAAAATTAAAGAAGTTTGATTGGTTGATTGAGGCACAGAAACATTCGACGCGGTCAAGGCGGTAGTAACAAAAGCACCAGTTTTAAAATTCTAAGTGATTTGGGCTCTGAATAACTTCAGAACGCATTTAGGTTCTTTGCCGATGAAGGTTATTATGGATCACGCTGCGTTAACGCATTTAAAGAATGGTAAAAATTGGTCAAATAGAATGATAAGATGGGCATTAAATTTAGTAGAATTTAATATAGAATTGGAGCATTGTTCCGGTACTCAAAATACAGTAGCTGACGTTTTGTCGAGTTACCCAATTGAAAGTTTAATAGGAGAGAAAGTTAATGGTGCAATTATCAGGGTATTGGTACTTTCGTCACGATATCAGTTAATAGAAGAACAAAGAACCGACCCAGATTTAGGTCATATCTATAGATATCTGGAAAACCCAGAAGATAACTCAGTTAATGCAACAATATGGGAGAAGTGGTCCCGCGATTTTTGGTTCGTCGAAGGCTTGTTATTTTATGCGAAATATGCAATGTCATTAGGAGAAATGCGATTATACATTCCAGAATCTTTAAGGAATGAAATAATGAGCGAATTTCACGACAAGCCATTAGCAGGTCATTTTGAAAGTTTTAAAACTTATCATAAAATAAGGGATGTTTGTTATTACCCGTATATGAGAAAATTTATTGATCAATATGTCTCTACATGTCATATGTGCCAAGTTCATAATTATAAAAACGCGTTACCAGCTGGTCGGTTAATAACAATTGTATCAAATTATCCAAATGAAATAGTTACTTTAGATTTGTTAGGTCCTTATCCTGTGTGGAGAGTAAGACGTAACCGATATATATTAGTAATTACGGATCATTTCAGCAAGTGGGCTGAAATCATACCCCGTAAAAGAGGCTCTTCTCGAGTTATAGCAGATATTTTTTTTTTTTTTGATAATTATATATCGCATTTTGGAGCTCCAATAAAATTAATTAGTGATAACGGTCCCCAATTTATTTCCAATATTTTTGAGAATTTAAGTGAAAGATTAGGCATAAGGCATGTGAAGACTGTTGTATATAGATCTCTAGCAAATAGAACAGAACGCGTAAATCGCGATCTGGTGCAAATGATTGCAAATTTAGTCAATGAGCAACATGACACATGGGACCAATTCTTACGTGGTTTTGCTTATGCTATTCGTACGGCTGTAAACGAAACAACGCGAAAAACCCCTGCGGAATTCTTTTTAGTTTGAAAGTTGATTACGCCTTTTCAGAAACTAGTGATGGTATCAGACGGAACGGAATTTGCAGTAGGAGATATTGAGAAATTGTTTGAGGAGGCTAGACTAAACACAAAAGCTAAACATGAAAAATGGGGGAAATATCATAATAGACGCAGGCGTAATGTGCAAATTAAGGTGAATGATTGGGTTTTGGTAGCAACACATCCTTTACGTTCGGCAACAAGAAAAGTGGAACCTAATTTTAAACCAAAATTTGAAGGTCCGTATAGAGTATTAGGTGTAAAGAATAACAACGTAGTGATATGGAAGGTGGGAAAAAGGTTAACGATTAATGTAGATCAGGTTAGAATATATCGTCATAGGAAATGTGACGAGACGGAGAAGGATCTGGTAGTTCGGATAGTAGTTTGCGCGATGAATCGAGTAGTTTTGACAGAGTACAACGGAGATCAAATGAGTCGCAATATGAGAAAAAGAAAGGGTTAGAGGTAAAGCGTGAGTTGGAGGAAAAAGGGTTAAGTTTCTTAAAAATGATCAGGTTGAGAAACACACAAATAAGACCAATGAGAGCTGACCACTTATCAGATCAATACCTAGTTCTTGGTCTGAGAAAGGTAGAATGATTAAAAAAAGCAAAAAATAAAGGTTAGGCTATAAAAGATCACATGAATCTAGGTCGGGAGGACCATGAAGGGAGGTTGAGAAGGGTTCAGAACATAGAGTACCTAAAAGAGCTTTGTCGTCGAATGATAGGACTAATCATAATCTGTCAAAATTTAGAAAGAAAAGCTGAAGAGAAGAGACAGTGACAAGCGGCTACAACCTCAGACCACGAAATGGAAAGCGAGTGGAGTCCCTACCGACCATAAAGGGAAGAAACAACAGGGAGGACCAGTTCAATCCAGAAAAGGCAGAGGAAGGAACGATAGCCCCTACATCGAAGAGCGATCAAGATCAATCAACAAGAATGCAGACGAGGAGGTGATCAACAACGGCAAGACCAGGAAAGGAAAGGAAAGGAAAGGAGCATGTACGAGAAAGTCTTTATCCCTGGAGGTCTTGGTTGGAAACGCCAACTACAAGTCATAAGAACCAGATTGTATCGTTTCTTTTTATATTCTTTCCAACAAGTGGTCGGAAGAATTATTGCAATGAGGCAAGCCACGATCCGATACTTAAAATTTAGGAAGCCAAGCTAAAGTGGACACTAAAATGAGTGTGTTTTTCTAGAAAAGAAAAATAAACTTTTGTCTTGTAAATTTTTTATATAATTATGGAGAAAATAATTGTAAAAATGCTTTGTTTACTTCTGTTATGACTTCGCTAAGATGCGACAATTCCTTTGGTTGTTTGTTTTAATTGTGTATTGAAAAATGTTTATAATTTCATACTGTATGTATATGTGTTATATTGTTTCATATTAATGTACAGCTGGTTTGGGGAAACGCGGCGTAGATAGCATACTAACATAACATTTAACCAGCGCTACGCGATTTGAGGAGAAGTATTTGAAATAGCCAGATTAAATATATGTATAGAAATTAGTTGCAATTTAAAAGTGATATGTAATGTGTAAAAATTGTGAAATGCAATCATAATATGTGAAACTTTGTTTTTTACAAAATGACTTAGGAAGTTTTTGTTTCAGGGAGACAGACTCTGAAGTCTATTGAAAGTTTTCATTTGGCTAGGGAATTACATTTAATGTTTACAGAGGACTAGAAGATTGTGAAAAAGCTGAAGTTTATGTAGAAAAAGGAAGATTATAAATTTGCTTTGTACAAAGGACAATGAAGATAAGAAGCTGTAAAGAAGCAGAATTGTTAGACTTTAAGTAGCATTTAAGTAGAATTAAGTTAATTTAGAGGCGTGCGGACCTCGTTTTTTTTGCCATTTAAGTCATATATGGTTTTTTCTTGGTCCTGTAACCCAGATGGGGCACGCCTATTTATTTTGTGCATGTGAGAATCTACCGTGATTAAAATGCATAACTATGGATGTTGGTCTAGTTAATTGAGTAAAATTTATGATGGCTGTTGAAAAATCAAATTAAGGAGAAATATTAAAAATTAAACTCAAGATAAATAATGAAAATTAAAATTTAAGTGGAGCATTGAAAATTAACGGTTAGAAAGAATATTTAAAGTTAAAATTTAAAACGTAGAAAGTTAGAAGTAGAAGAATAAAATTTAGGCACGTAATTTCTTAAGGCCCATTAAGACCCTTGAATAAATCACGTTTTGTTTCTTGGAGGGGTTGTGACATCTCACGCGTCTTTTCTTTAACTAGTCCTTTGGGTTCTTTGGACCAGAATTAATGGCAACTCTTTGCCAACTAAATCCAAGAAATCAAATGAAAACAAAAGATTCAAATGAACGGACTTTAGACATCGGATCTTAGAGAAAGCGGGAGGGCAATATAAAAGAATGTTTGACAATTGAGGTTGGCCGTGGGTAGCCTAGTGGTTAGAGCATCGGACTCCAGACCGAAAGGCCTGGGTTCGATGCTCGATGTCACCAAATACCCTCCGAGTGCACACGGAGTACATGCTCGTTAAATCAGTGGGTCCGTAGTCTTGTGGGCTTATTCACGAGCGCAGGAACTGGAGAATATTTCCCTCCCCTTCAGTTCACTTGCAGAAATTGTGGAGGTGGAGATAGAGGTCGTGTCGCCATCTATCGTCCCTTCGGGGAGTTTCTCCGAGCTTAAATCGCACTGTCACCTGTATGGTGCTCAAGGCCAACGACAGGCGTACCTCTTGCCCATGCCACGATGAATTTCTTGGGCCTCGTTCTGACTACGTCAGACAGGTGACATTAGCCACAACAACAAAAACAATTGAGGTTGGTTTGTGGCAGTTGATGGTTATTACAGTTCACATGTTTCAAGTTTGAATGAGCCAGCGTGACGTGGATACATATATTAGTGCTCGATTAGAAGGAAAACGCCCAGTTGCATACTATTGAAAACAAAGACAAGATTGAGCATTACTCCAAGCTATAAGGTAGGATTGATTATTTAATATTATAATCGAGGATTAATTGATATATTGGTCTGAAATAGATTGCCTTATTATAAATATATATATTGTGTGTTGCGTATTGCGTCATCGTAGATTCTCTCATATTAATTATTATAATTAAATTTGTTAAATGTTTAAGTTGAATATCTTAAAAAAGTCATACTAAGATAATGTTTGATCCTAGTTCTTTCGCTAATTCTGCATTTCTAGCTCACGCTGATACTTCGAGAGATGTTCTTCCAAGGGGAGGAACATCACAAGTTGTATTTCTTTAATTTAACTGTTATTGTTTGTGCAATATAGCAATACAAATTATTGATCTATGATGTTTACTAAGATGTTTTTTTTATTATTATGATGTTTTTTTTTTATTTTTCTGTAGATAGTGAACTACTGTTCTCTAAACTCAATTTGTATACGACTCCTTTTTCTAAGCAATTTACATGGTTATAATTTATGTAGGAATAACTCGGTCAGTTTTTATAGTTATAAAATGAAACTTTTTGTTTTTGTGTACTGCATCTTTTCTTAAATATAATTGATAGGACCTGGGGACCGTACAAAAATTTAATTTTTGTAATTTTTTTGTAAACAGGCCTTTTGGTTTAAAAAGCACGTAAAAGCATTCTTTACCTTTTTAAAAACATTTTTCAAATTGGAAGTGCATGTCGGGATATATATATATATACATATATATATACTAGAGGACCCGGCATACGTTGTCTTGTACACACATCTTAAATTCAGAATAAAATACTTTTGAATATTCGATACTGAGATCGTAGCGCAGTCTGCTGGATCCAATGTAAAACATTCCAAGATCAACAATTTATAAATAAAAATTAATTAAATAAACATTTCTAAGCCGATTTATAAATCTAAACCATTCTCAAGTCCACTGGAGCAGACAAAAGCATTCATCAAAATTGGTCCAGCCGCTTAGGAGGAGTTCAGTTACATACACACGCACAGAAGAATTACATTTATAAAGATTATTAGAAAATATATTAATTAAAAAAGCTAAAAAGCGTGAATCGTCTGCATTATTGTAACAATAAAGATCGGGTTTGGCTGAAAATCAATTTTCGACGCCAACTTACGTATTTTTCAATTCCTACTATTAGCTCTTGATCTCTATACATATTTTATTTGTTTGTTTGTTTATTTATTTATTTATCTTGGTGGAATCTTCAATCGTTAATAAAATACATTTTAAAGCGCTCAGTTGAGCTGACATTTCATATACATGATTGTTTTGGATAACAATACAATAGTTTAATTATAATTAATAAATATTAATTGATTAAAACTTATTTAAAGAATTACAAATGCAGCCACGTTGGCGTTTTAGCTACTCTTTTGGCGACTTATGTCAAAATTTGAAAAGGTTTTTTCTCACGTGCTAAAGCATTCAGTTGAAAAGAAATTTTATATACACGATTGTTTTGGGATGATAATGTGATACTTTAATGATAATGAATAAAATTTAACATTTAATGTTGTGATTTTGTCATAAGTATATACATATTTATTTTAATAGCAACTATTTAATAAAAAGTAGCTAAAATAAATATTTTCTTGGTTGATCTAAGTAGGAATTGATTTAAAAAATTTTTATATTACTTGTTTATAACAATAACGTTGTTACAACAATGCAGGTGAATGTTGAGTTGTATTTTTTGAATGTTTTTAATTAATATGTATATGCAGTACATAAGACGGAATATTTACTCAAAATATCACAAAAATCAATCCATTTAATTTTTTAAAAAAATTTAAAATTTATGAGGTAATTTTAATACACTACTCTTCGTACAATAATTGACGTACACACAGGAAATTTGATTTACATATTTGTCAAACCATGTACAACAAAAGTTGGTATGGGTTTGGGGATAACATGATTCAAATTCCTGAAAAAAAATTTTTATGAATTATTATGAAAAAATCCCTAAAAACGTATAAATTCTAAGTTCAAATATTTTTAAAAAAATAAGTATTTCTTTGATTCAAAAATACATACCAACTTTTGTTATATATATTAATAGCAATCTATAAAAAAAATTTAAAACATTTTATGCAATAGAAAAAAAGCCTTAGCATTTTAAATGAAAGAAAACAAACGATTTTTTTGTTCCGAGATAAATCAATTTAAAGTTTTCATTTACTGTAAAAAGATATATATATATAAGTGCAATAAAATTACTAAAATATTACTGTATGTACTACATGCACTTGATAAAAGTTTTATAAAGTTATTATATGAAAATGTTATAATTTTACATGTTTTAAATTTAAAATTTTCAGTACCTTACATTTTTAAAAAATTGCGATAAATAACATACGAACCCATTTCACGATGATTTCAAAATAATTCTTGTTAACATCTTCATATATTTTTTTTTACATTTATGTTTAAAAAAACCCAGGACTATATGTAATCCCTTCTTTTTTTCTTTTCGCATATTGGCTAGTTTTACTTTTCGACGTGCTATGCGAAAAGCAAGATTACTTTGACGATTTCTTTCTTTTTTACGTCTGTAATCACGTGTGGCAGCAATTTTTACTGCTTCTTCACCAAGATCCAAATTAGCTGCCTTTTGTATTTCTTTTAAGGCTTTCAAAGTACCAAAGTTATACTCTGATACCGCCTCAGAAACAGCTATATTTACACGTCGTGATTTCGCTGAAGTTTCCTTGGAGCACTTACTCCAAATCACGCTATGCAAACTCGTTGCTGTTCTGAGTCAGACATCTGGCACATCCTTTCAAAAGACTATCAGAAGCTAACCTTTGATATATTGGAACAATTTTTGTCAAATAATCTGGATTTATTGGTGTTTCAATATTAAATTTATGTGGTGCAGGGTTTTCACCTTTAGCTAAGGCTCTTCGATAAAAACACCACGAATCTTTGCCAGGAGGGCATTTCATGTGCATTGGATTTTTATCTGTCGAGATACTCTGATAAAGCGTGGCATATATGGATTTTTTCATGCCCTGAATATCTCCTTTATTTTCCAGAATAGCTTTCTGATAGTACTGCGTTAGTTTTTTTATCGTTGTTTCTTTTAGACTGCCATAAAATTTTCCTCCTAAAGTGATACCTTTAGCTCTGCAATCTTTCACAAGATTTCCCGTAAGCTGGTGCCTAACCTTTTGCTTACATGATTAATACACTCCTCTTTCAAACTCTCAACGTCTGGTCCATATATTTTTAGGCTATTTAAAAATTTATGAGTTTTAGCATCACCATCAGATAACAATGTTGTGTAACGGAAACCACATGCTTCTGATCGAGACCAAATTTTAGCTGCAGCCTTCATTTCCATTGCTCCTGATGTCCCAACGTGGTTAATCTGGCAGGAATTTTTGTGTCCAGAATACCAAACATCGTAGTTTCGCCTAATTCATTTTTCGCACTTATACATGTTGGACAATACTTGCTCATAATTTCATAGTCAATAACATATCCTGTTAAAGTGTCAACTACACACCCAATACCGATTTGGGATGTGTGTCCTCGGGTCAACCATGTCCCATCAAATGAAACAGCAATATCAGTAATAGTATTTGACCCATTTTGATCCAGTTTTCTGTATGCATTTTGAACGCTGTTATGTACATAGTTCAACACAGTTTGGGAAGCAAGATAGTATGCTGAGTTGATGTAACATTTAATTTCATTAAAAGTTTTACTTGACATCAAAGGCATATTGAGAAACATGCAAAACTTTTCAACCGATGCATGGCCCCCACTGATTGCAAGAAATGCTTGAACAGCACGAACATTCACATCGAAAGGTGTAGAAGTATTTGATTTTTTTTTCAAGTCTTGGAGATGTAAAGCATTCCATTTTTTGCTCAGAACATGTTTTGCACACCAGTTTCAATTGATGAGAAAATTCATATTTATGTCCATATTCAAGTTTTAAAGTTGACTGGTTGCAGCTACCACAAAAAGTATACTTGAAAATATCACACAAGGCATTGTGTGAACAATTATGTAACTTGGTCCATCATAGGTATCAGCAACATTTTCTTGTTCTAGTACTGTTTTTCTTGCATAGAAACTCTTTCATTTTTAAAAATGCTATCACCACTTGAGAGTTGAGCAACATTTGAATTGTGCTCTGAAATATCCATATTGTTTTCAGTTTTTGTTTCAGTATACCATCGTTTTTGAATACTCAATTTACTTGATTTGTTTTTCCTCTTCGTACGAGGCATGTTTCACTATTAAAAATGCTGTATTAGAATACGTTTATACATATAAAAAAACTGATAAACTGATAACGATAAAATAATTAGTCTTGAAAAAGACTTTTTTTGGTTAACAGAAACTAAATATTTCAAAAATATGAAATAAAAATTAGCAGAATAAAGAATGCAGTATAGCTCAACGAATGTAAACAAACATTAAGAAGGGATTACAATCTCTTCACTTTATTTCAAAACTGCTTAACTGTGAAATTAGAATTAATTAATTTGGCTAGAAAATGAATAGTGCGTCTGCTAGAGCAGAATGATGTCAGAATGTGAATTCTGACGAGCATATTAGTTATCATAACTTCAATTTTTTTTTATTTAGAGCTCTGAAATTTTGTGAGATAATAGAGAAACGTATAAGGAATAATTTAGGCAAAAATTTTTTTTCATTTTTTGACCAATTTTCGTCAATTGAATCGTACCGTTCCCCCTTAAACTCGTATCGGACGAAAAAAGTATAATATAGAAAATTAACATATTCATTATTTTATTTACTGATTAAATTAAAAGCGAGCGCGCAATAATGCATGACGTAGACAAAACAAAAGAGAAGGCTTTGCTTCACACAAAGAAAGATAGATATGTGCTCTCACGGGCTTTTTTGTAGATGACAGAATTTTTTCCTAATTACTTGACAATTATCGTTATATTTTTGGCACTTCACACAATATCTTCATAAATTATAGCCTATGTGTTATTCTGATGTATAAGCTATATTACTGTAAAGTTTCATTAAAATCCATTCAGGTGTTTTTACATGAAAGGTCCACAAACATCCTCACTAACTTTCACGTTTATAATATTAGTAAGGATATATCAATAAATGTTGTTAGAATTTAAAATAATAAAATTGATTTCAAATCTCTCTCTCTCTCTCTCTCTCTCCTCATTTATATTCACCATATAAGAAAAACACTCAAAATTATAGAAACCATTCAACAGTTTGTTGTTTTCATTGTTTCTTTCAAATGTTTTCAAAAATATTTTTTTATTCCTATAATGAAACAAAAATATATTGTTCACCCGCATTTCTTTTACTCATCAAATTTGGTGATTTTTGTTTGGTATAGTCAACCTCAACTTTTGTAACTTAGCAGCAGATGTGATTAGGATTGCCAAGTTGGGGTGGACGGAGTATAAGTCCTTACTCGCGAGAAAGTCGTTTTGCTCAAAAGCTGGTTTTCGACGAAAATGACACCAGTTCCAAAACACGTCTAGCATTATACTCTAAACTGAATACAGACTCGCCCGTAAACAGCACTTGACTCCAATCTTTATACATCCAATCTCGTTGTTCAGCAGCCCACATTCTATGGGTTGCATGGTGTTTTGCTGTCAACGAAAACATACCATGAGCCTACACGCATATAGACCACCTTCATGAACCCACTATGGATTGTTTGGTTTGAGACCCCTCGTCCTGTTGCCTAAAGTAACTGTATATGACTCTATGCATTGGTCATTTCTTGATGTGGTAACCCGTGGACAACCCTGTTGTAGGTGACCTCAAACATATCCTGTTCCTTAGAATTGATTCCACAGTCTTACAAAGACACTTAGTATTGCAACTCCATTAGCATCCACTACATTACTTGTATTTTCCATCCCCTTTTCTCAAAACAAAAGTCGAAATGTTGAATTTCCTCCCCAAGACAACGGAATCAAAACAGCTTCTGCAAAATCATTATTTCTGCACTTATTTCCTTTTTTTGTATGCTGGTTTCAAACCTGTTTGCAGGTTTTGTGTATAGTTTTATTGATATTTTATAAAACCATTGATAAAAGACAAGCACAAGTTTATTAATGAGTGATTATTTTTAACTAATAAAACACTCCATTTTTCCTACCATTTACAGAGCATTAGTAATAAAGGGTTGAAAAATGATTGTGAAGCATGTTTTAGTGCATTTATAGCAGTTCTGTGTTGCAATTTAAAGTGTTTTTGTGGGTAATATTGCAGTTATGGGTAAATTTTCATTTGTGTTTTATAACAATAATAAAAAAACTACTTTTGAAGGAAGGGTGTTATTCTATGCACCAAATTCGTGCTAAAGAACCATGTAATCTTTTAGTGTTGTGAGAAGGTTGAAAAGATATCCTGAAAGAAATTCCATTGAGAACAAGAAGGACCGAGAAAAACACCTTTATGTGTGAATAAAGGGTATTGCACAGTTTTTTTTAATTTTAAAACAAAAAGCTTAATTCCCAGCAAATTTTGAAGTAATTGATTTTGACGTCAAGTGTGAATATTTATCAAAAAATTGTGAAAGAAAGACTTGGAAAATGTATTACGAGGCTTTAAAAAGAGTTAGCCCAAATCATTGCTTACTGATTAGCGCAGGCAAGTGATCATTCATTATGGATTGTTAAAGACTTATATATATATAAAAAATGATGATTAAAGTCAGTTTTGTGAAAAAAAAATAATGTCTATGTGTAAGACAAAACACTCATAAAAATTCCGCTCTCAGTGTCTGAAGCCCACAATAAGGCACACATTGAAAAGGAAGATAGGAGGCTGCGTGTATTGTGTGTAAGTGTAGGGTATCACATTGTGAGGAAAAAGGATGAAACCAGATAATAATACAAATAAGTACTACAAAATGGATTACTTCAAACAGGGGGAGACATTTTTGGAGTTCAATCATGGGTTGTTCAGAGTAATAATGCTTTATGTCACCGTTAAAAGTAGCCTAAAAATGGTTCGAAAAACTGTATAACAAATGAATTAGACAGGACTGTTTTTGGATCTTAATCGGATAAAGAATCTTCGGCATAACATTGATTACGATATTCATGAGGAGAAACCTACATAAAAAAACGTAAGTTAATTGAAGTGTTAATATCTTCTTTCAATAATACATGCTATGATATTTTCGAGATATTACATTTTTAATACATGACTTTATTAGATTTTCATCAATTTTATGGCCTCTCCGTCTCTACCATACATTTCGGTAACTGAAAAGAAAAGAGAAATCTAAGAAACAGTTCGGTTATTCAAATACAAACATTTTGAAAAAAAATTCTTTCTTATTTGTTTCTTGCGTTTACATGCGAAATATTTATTATTATTATTTTAAGTAGTGTTGATGATGAGACTCGACACACATGCATGATCAAACACTTATATGCTGTTTTTAAATTCAGCAGTATTTAAGCTAGTGTTCATAATTATTGATTCACACCAGCCCCATATTGTCCATCATAATTTTCCATCGGTGTGTATGTAAATGATTATTGCTATACTTTCGGCTTTCCACAAATATTAGGATGAAAGTACCAATGAAAATATTCACAGATAGTTTATTATTATTATTATTATTTCTAGTTCTGTAAAATAATTACAACATAAAAACGTTTTAGGAATAAGAAGTTTATAAAAATAAAAGGAGGGAGAAAGGAGCAGCAACTTTCTTTATGAAGAAAAGTTGAGGAGAAAATATTAACAAAATGTATTGGAAATCTCTGCTTCAAGAACTATAATAATTAATTAAAATTTTCAAACATCAATAGATAGAATAAAACACACATTACAAGTCCTTAAGTAACTTATAGAACATTGGAGCCCTGTCTATTTTTTGTCCCATTGTATTGGTGTAGACAAGTTCAATTCTTCTTCAATAAAATACCAGGAATAAGAACTATATTGGAGAATAATTACTAATGGGAAATATATTTGTACTAACTAGGAAAGTGATGACCACCAAAGGAGTAGAGCTGGTTTTAGAGTGGGCATTCATCCACCACTGTTACTCGCTTATTGTTCACGGTGATGTCATTTGTTCCTATTTTGCTTGGAAAATTACATTTCATATTATACAAAAGTTACCTGAACAGAACAGAATTAGATTAGTTTTTATGTCCCGGTATGCACTTTCATACCTTTCGGATAATTCAATATCGAATTTTCGTAACGTACTCCCGAATTATTATAGTTCTCGATTAAGGAGCTTACAGCTTGAATTCCTTCTTTTCATACGTGTCTGAGGAAACGCGTAACTTTACTATTCATAAAATCATGATCAATTACAGTAAAAAATTTAGTTCAGTTTAATTTCTTTCACCATGGTTTCACGCATGTTATTGTTGAAATAAAAAATTTAAGGAACAGTCTTAGTCCTGAACTTGGATTTCCTTTCCTTAAAAGTTGAAGCTATTATTGAAGTTCACTTCTTATAGCAAATAGGGAGAAATTTCTGTTACGCTTGACGCGTTACCAGTTACGGTTAGCGATGAATGTAAGGTAGAAATGAATGAAGTTCCGAATTTTCCCCTCGTTTTAAAAAACGCCATCTAATCCATACTATCTATCTCAGACAAAAAATAATTATAGAACCGGAAAGATCCTTCTTTTCGCCACGATATGGTATATTTTTTTTAACAAAATAATGATATTTTCTATTTTTTACGATTTTTTTTAAATGTGTTAAAATTGATACGCTTTTATAAAAATGGTTTCTAAATCATTCCCTTTAAGTTTCCTTTCGAGTTAATTTATTGATATTTTATTCTAAACAAGTTCATGCTTTTCTCTTTTAGAATCAGTTATAAAAATAAAAGAATAGACGAAATATTTTTTTTTTTTTTTTTTTTGCGTTTTTTCAAAAAATACTCACAATCTTAATTAAACATTTAATAATTTCATAATTTATAAAAATTATCTAACGAAACTTTTTTTCCATATTTAGAATAGTATTATCCATAATCTCTTCAAAGATTGAAAAAATAGATTAAAATGTACGACTTTTAAAATTTTTTTTGTGTTTTTTGTCTATTAGCCCTGTACTAGCACCCCCCTCTCCTTATTCAACAGCAGCATTAATAAGCCTTTCCTCTTTTAGCTTTGCGATACAAACTTTATTTTGTCTTTACGTTACCTAGAAGTCAAAATATAATCCATTTTGTGAATTAAAAAAAAGTCGGAAGTGAGTCTTTAATCTACCCGAAGTTAAGTGGTTCAAAATCTGTCAAAAATTAGTTTAAGGTAAGTTTGTTGGATATACAGTTTTAAAATTCTTTTAAGGAAATAATGCAAACAATCTAGTGTTTTAAAATTTAGTGGCAACACAACATTTCTTGCAATAGTTTGGCAATAAAAGATTGTGTTTACTAAATTTTCAATCGACTTGAATTTTTAAGTCCAGTTTAAGAAGTGAGTTTTTAAATCATAAATAGTTTAAACAACTTTCATTGAACAAACAACACACTCTCTCTATCAATGAAGATTTAATTCATTTCATAACGAACAGACAAGGTTTATCGATTTTTACTTTTAATTGCTTATGTCTTACAACTCACGCTGTAGACTTACAAGATTCAGTAATAAGAAATTCAAATATTTTAGTTTTATCAGAAACTTGGCTGGGCAATGAAAGTGATATATCTATTCCAAATTTCAACTGCATTGTGAAGAATAAACAACCAAATACGAGAGCAGGAGGAGTTGCGATATATCAAAATTCTAGCGATGATGTTAACATTATAACTCCATCCATGGAATGTTCTGTCAGTCAATCCGATATTTATGGTACCATACAATCTTCAGTGGGGGATTTGTGCTTGTCTGAATGCGTAATAGATAATGGACAAAAAATTATAATTGTAGCAGTATATATTACTCCGCACAAAAAGTTGGATGGCATTATCGAGCTCTTTCATCTCTCTCTCTCTCTCTCGATCATTATTACTATATACATCAAGAGGTTCTGCTTTACTTAATAAAAATTATGATAAAATACCTATGATTTTAAGTGTAGATTTTAATGTCAATTTTGCTTTAGACAAATCTCTACAATTGATTTAATTTTTAAAAGACAATTTCACCTTATCTCTACAAAACAACAGAATAATATCAACGACAAAATCAAATACTACGATTAATGCACTCTTTTCGAGATACTTAAGCGATATTGAGTGCAAAAACTACATTTCTTACTTTAGTTACCACAAGCCTTTTATAACAAAAGTATGTACTGAAGCACCCATAAGCATAATGGAAATAGACTAATAATGATGATACTTTTCTCAAAATACATACAATAAATTTTTTTTAGTATTTTGTATTGAAAATGAAAATTTTGACCCTACTTAAACCTTTTCCATCCTAATTATTTTTTTAAAAAAATACAGTATGAAATAATAATGATAATAATAAATTTGTTAATTATATATAAGATTACTTCAAAATAAAACTTTATTATACAATTCAATACATATAAGCCAAAGAAGTTAACTTCTAACGCGTGTTCACACTTTTTTATACATACTTCATTCTGACTAAGCGTTGCAAAGAAGATAAGGATATGATAGGTGTTAACGCAAGTTAGGGGATTGAATTTTTATTATTTTATTACTAACTATTGTTATTTATAAAAGTAAATTATGCAATTAGAAATGTCTTAAAGTGATTCGCGGATCAAATGGTGCCGGGCTATCTAAAACATTAAAATTGCCATTTTATTTAAAGTGGTGCATTTCTCTCAGTTTGCGCAACTTTCCACAGAAATCTTTTATTCATTTTTTGTAACTATATTTATTTTATTCTGAACATATTTAAATGTAACTAAAATAAAATTGTTAAATCAAAACAATCTAAAATATAAATAATCAACGTGTCCCACCCTCAGCG
Organism: Trichonephila clavipes; assembly: GCA_019973935.1. Lineage (NCBI taxonomy): Eukaryota > Metazoa > Arthropoda > Arachnida > Araneae > Nephilidae > Trichonephila > Trichonephila clavipes. The sequence continues at coordinate 146,626 of BMAU01016117.1, forward strand.
CACCACGGTAAAATTATCAAACGTTGACCGGTCCGCAGTGATAAAAGGTTGTGGAACACTGACTTAGAGGACTATCCAAACGAAGCGGGGGGAGATATTTGAAGCTACAGTCTTTCTTCGTTTTCAAGAAAATCAAAGAAAAATTGTTGTCAGTTATCTGTAACGACTGTGGAGTGTGCGTTGAGAGTGATTGAGCGAATATTAACGTCGCACTGTTCAGCTACACGAGGGCTTTTGGCGAAGAACCATTTTAAGCCAATTGACGTGAGCTGGCAAACTACCACAGCACACCAACGGGAGAACGTTTCAGCTCTCGACAGATTTAACGTGCATCGCGGCCCTACACGGTGGTCTTTAGGGGTACTGGGCTCGAACTCATGACATGACTGCCTGTGCGTTGAGAAGGAAACGTTTTTGTAATTGTTTTGATGTTGATCGAAAGAGTTGGCTTTAGGAATGTATTGGCTCTATCTTATGCACAAAATCACACACCAAAGTCAGTTCATTTCCGCACAAAAATCAGAGCTGTAATCTTAGAATTTAAGCAATAATATGCAATTATTTTGAAATTTTAAATAAAAAGTAAGGATTATTCAAAGGCTAAAAATATTTTTTTTGTAAAAAAAAAAATTAAGAAGTCCCAATATGTTACCCTTACTCGCAAAAGAAACAATTAATTAGAAATAAGAATAATATAATCCTTTTGAATAAACAAGTTTGTCGAGATGCATGAAGCTCCTCGGCAACTTAAATATGTTTGTAGTCATAATATTTAGTCTTTGATATCTCAGCTTATTGTTTGCGTTTTACTATCAAGTATTCTAAGAATTCAAAGAATTTTCTCTTTTTTACTAATGAAAACAATTTATTAATGTTGGAAAAAATATAATTTTAAATTTCTAATGTATATTTAAAGAATTTATTTTTAGGAACACGAGGTATATATAAATTGATAAATTATTAATATTTCATTTACGAGTTCTATTAGGGTCAAAGTAATAAGACGGACCTCGTAATTTAAATGACGATCAAGTAACGAGAACAATAGTCGAGCTAGAGCCCCCACTTCTTATTTTCACACCACGGCAACGTAAGGACTTTGATTTTATGCGTATCAGCTCTGTTACACAATGGATCCTCTAATCATGACCATTTTTCAATAAAAACATGTAGTGACTACAATGTCGCACTATCCAACAAGGGCCAACACTTATAGGCTTAGGATATTCATATTTTATAGCATAATGCGAAACACTTAACTGCTATTAATTTCATATATTTGGCACAGTAAATGTTTTATCATAATTTTCTGTATATATAAGAAGAATTAGATCAAAATAAAAGATTTTTATTTTTGAAAGATGCTTGTTATAATAAAATGTAGATTTAATCTTTTTGAGTACTATGAATTCTAATGTATCATAATATAATGGATTATGGAAAAATAAAAAATGACAATTATACACATCAAATCTTTCATTCCTTTATGGAAGATATATACGAAAATCCTTAAGAAGATTTAAATTTTTAAGATTTTTCTGGCATGTTCTAAAAAAGAAAAACAATTATAAATTGAGCAACAATGAAGTTTCCAAAAAGGATTTATGGCAATATGTTTATTGATATGCAGATGCTTGTAAGAGCTTTTAAACTCATTTATTGCCGATTTGAGAAAGTCTGAACTTTTGCATTATAACATAAAGAGACATGATCAGCAATTGGGCTTTTTATTTTATTTTGTATTTTTGCTTATAATTATGTGCAAGTTATGAAGAATCATATTATTTACTTCTTATTTCTAATTTGACTATTTTAAATTTTAACACCAGGTGTGTATCAAATTCCAGCATTTATATATATGAATAAAAAATAAATTTAAAACATTTTATAACTATTTTAATAAGTTTAATTGAAAATCAAAATATAAATATTTTTCTTAAATAAAATCAATTAAATTTAGATTAGTTTATTGTACCTTTTCCTACAATGATATAGGCGTTTAATTTTTTATGAAATTCTTTACATTATCACCTCTGTTTTGTGCTAAAATTTCTTGAATTTTCTTGAACTGAAAACATTAGTAATTACTACATTGGATTCTTCAAGAAAACATGTTTCCCTAAGACAGGAGACTATTTGTGTTAAGGGACTTTCTAAGCCGTGAACATCCCCACTATTCAGCGGGGTATCAACGACTGCTCTGCTTCTTTTATCCGCCGATGTATGGTGTCATAAAATCAGCTCCGAAAAGGGGAGTAAAGTTCGCTAGAAGCGCCGTCTTTAAGGGCATTTTCTCACAAAGACCGCCCAAAAGGTTAAAATACAGTTAGTTTTATTATGTTTATCAGCCTGGATGCTTTTTTATTTGAAGGTTAATCCAAACCATGTAAATTTTAAGAATTGTGAAAAAAAAATCAAGCTATGGTGATTGTGTGAAGTATAAAAAAAACAGTTTCATTTTGCTGTATTTTAGTTGGTAACGCATGCAAACATAACAAGACACATTCCTAGAGTTATCCATGCCTTTTATACAGGGTATCCCCGAATGTCATGTACAAACTAGGAAGGGAAGTAGAGAACATCCTGATAAACCATAATTACATTGGAAAGCATGGACCGAAACGTAAAGAAAGCGAGATAAAGAAACACAAAGATAGTAAGGCCACAATCCAGAATATAGTGTGAAACGCTTTGTAAGGGCGCCTCCCTCGGGTGCCCTTCTCCTTGATTATCTGCGTGAGCTAGAGGTGTAGGAATAAATGAAGAACTAGAAGCTGCCAAGATCTTAATATGACTTTATTAAGATCTTAACTTAAACCCTTAACATATTAGATAATAATATGATATGTGAGAGAATCTATGGTGGCCAAACACACAATATATAATACCGAAATAGCGTAACTCTGACCACTACCAATAACTAACTCGCCTAAGCTTAATTCCAATGCTATCACAGATCCGAATATTTAAATAGTCACTCCTACCTTAATGTCAAATGAAGTATCAGTCAATCTGATTCTAGTTGAAGTTTTTGTTCACTGGCATGCAATGGTATGCACCTTGGCCTAAGGACTCTTTGTCACAGGTAACTTCTGTTGGCTGTCGCTTAACCTCTCAAAAACTCTTCACACTTGAAATACGGATAATCATAACATTCTTCAAATGCCACCCAGCTTACTCTAAATTTCTGTTATTTAAAAGCTTCCTAATTTGCACCTTTCCTTCACGCTTTACTTCTTGGGTTAGTTGGAAAAGACTTGTCATTCATTCTGGCCCCAAAGAACCCTAAATCACATATTAATGAAAAGACGCGTGAGCCCGTCAGTGCTTTATTACAAAAACAAAAAACAATAATAAATTAAAAGTACGACATTAAAGGATTACAATATGTGTTTGAAGTTGCTGTCATTGGCATGTATGCACGCACTGCACCGACGCGATTTGAATCGGTGGATATGTTAGAAAATACTGGGCGTTTCACGGATCGTAGCAGCAGTGATGGGTATTCATGTCACCAGGTCCCTTTCAGAACTGATTGGTGTGTCGTGGTTGTGTGAAAGATCCATGTTCTGCCAGGTTCTGTTGCACCCGAGAGAACGTTTGATGATTCGGTTGCTGCCCCGTTGGATATCCTACCCCATACAAACGAACAATAACACGTCAATATCCATTGTTTAGGCCGGAGATAAAGTGGATATCCACCAACTTAGCTTTTTTAGGCCAATTTATGTTCATAGCACGCTGTCCATGTCTGAAATGAGGAAACAACATGTGCCAACCTTGCGAGCTCACGTACAGCGCCAACAATCGCTTCCCGCCCATGCTTTCCTGGTAATTTGGATTCTTACAATGTTCTCTACCTCCTCTCCAATTTTGTACATGGCTTTAGGGGACACCCTGTAGATCTGTTTCATGCATACATCAACGTGTGTGCCTTTGTTGTTTATGATATCGATACACTTCCATTGTGAACTAATGGCCACAAGTTTCATTTTATCTTGGTGTATTTTTTTTTCCATCAAAGCATGTTTCATCGCGAAACTGCTTTCCATTTTACAAAGACTTATTATTTACAATATTAAACTAAATCTGTATTATTTCTAAAATTTTCTTAACCATTTTGTTTACTAAAGTGATAACATTGAAGATTTTTAAAAAAAAATTGCATAGCTTTAAAAAATGTTTATTCATGAAAATTTTGAAAGTTCTATTTTATTAAACGTTCTTAACTAGGCAGATACACCACGACCGATCCTCTTGAAAGTCCGAAAAGGTGATCTGTTACACAAAAAATTTGATCACCCTACTTTAGGATATTGCAATTTTTAGAAATACGTGCTATTTCTATTTTTAACACTGAAATATTACGTATTACATTAACTAAATATTTTTGCACACTAAAATTGGAAATTCTCCTTATGTATAAACCTATATTTAAAGGAACCATATTACTTAAATATTTAATTTCTTGCATTACTTAATCTAACTTATAGTTTATTAAATAAAATGGCTGCTACGCTCAACAATTTTAACCTAAATCAGTACTGGGACATTGTAAACCAACCAGTTTATTCAACATTAAATTTAAGGAACTATTTATCTACTCTCCATCAAAGTTCAACATAACGAAAGATTCTGGAAAGAGATTTTCAAACACACGATAAGTTTGAAGCGGTGTTTGATGATCGCGTAGTCAATGAATAATGCATGTACTTACCCAAAGCAAATAACATTTGTTCGCAATCACTGGGAATGCTAATTAATGTCAAGTAAAGGAAGTCGATAAGCGGTATTTTCGATTCAGGTGATGATTTCCAACACTCTTGTAGGATTTGAATTATCCTGAGAGTACTTATAAAGCATGGTGAAAACATGTTTTGTACTTGAATGTAAATAATTTGAAAATGATAATACGTATATATATATATATATATATATATATATATATATATATATATATATATTTAGTAAATATTTACATAACAAACCTATCTTTATTGTCTAGAAATACCAGTATCAAAGGAAAGAAAATTTTTATTAAAATTTACTCATCTATTCTCTGGTGTATTTTTTTTCTGGGATCAATCTTAAAATATGTATGAAAATTGCATCTCAACAATTTAAATGGATATTATCAATGTATTATGAAGTATTTCAGAATTGATGCGCTTGGAAGATTTCATTTCATCATTTATTTTTCAAATCAGTAGTAAAATACTTTTCAGATATAGTACAATATAATTACATAATTTAGGTAAATAGGGGGAATAACTGTCTTTTTAATCTGATTTTAAAAAGCGTAACACAAAACATTCTTAAAAAATAAATATATTTAAATATTTAGGAAATTTATTCTAGCGTAATTAAAGCAGTTATTCATATTATTAATGAGTTTTATAAAATATCGTCATTTTTTATTATTCTATTTTTAGATTAATTTTCTTCTAACTGAATAAAAAAAAATGAAGATTGTTGGGCGTCCCCTTCTAGGGAAGCATGATAGCTCTACAAAGGGGGCGGGAGTATATTGAAAAGTCGGAAACAAAAGATTATTCGAAAAATTATTAATTTACTGAAACAAAATAAATTTTGACATAATAAAATATAAAATACACATTAGCACTGATATAATATACTTATAAATGTATCAGTACTGCACAATGTATTTTATAATTAATTTAACAATATTAACGCTAGATTGCTCAAAAAGCCATTTTGACACCTTTTTAATTTCAATTCGAAAAAAACAATTACAAATATAATGCACAACTTCTTAGAATTTTTTCGAATATTTTTTTTCCAGTAAAAAAATTAAATGAAGTAAGGCAATGAAAGTGAAGTAATTTTTTTTTTTATTTTTAATATTTGCTAATAGCTTGTTATATGACCGAAAATAATATTTAAAAAATATTAAAAGTTAATTTAAACAGATTTTTTTACGCATTAATCATTCTTCCACAAGGCAGTCATTTTGATTGATTTTGGGCAATACACACACACAGGTACATACAAAACTTCAGTATTTCCAGTGTTAAGAGCAAACTTAATAGTTACCAGTAACCCCATAGGTTTGTCAGATATAAAATTAAATACAAAAATTAACACTCATCTTGATAAATTGTACGGATTACAATTAATCCCTTATAGGTCGATTAAAAGTTAGGCGATTCGCTCCCCAAAGCCAACGTTTTCCACGTAGGCGAGCATATGCAATGCATTGAAGGTGGAGTAATAAATAAGTAAAACCTTCTCTGAAACAAATAAATCTTTCGTAAACACTTCCAAGGTCCTTGTATAGCATTCCAAAGCCTTTCGGAATAATTTTATGGATAGCAGTGCACAGAGAGAAGATTGTACTTCGGAGAGACGTATATATATGTCCGGGCCAATTATAGCTTTGGCTGGCATGCCACTTATAAACGCAGGTGGCATTCATAAGGTTAAAACTGTATTGTAGCTTTAGAGTCAAAGTATAGTATTACTGATTACATTGTTATTGTAAAAAGGGGTGTGTGTGGGGCGAGGGAGATGAAAAATATAATTGAATATTAGGTCGCAAATATTGAAAGTTTGAGAAGCACCAAATTACTGAGTCAGCCTTTTGACGATATATTAATGAATTGGATTAGAACTGAATGAATAACAATTCGAGAATTGAGTAAACTTAACTTAGTACACTTCAAATGATTGCCTAACCCGTTGTTTTAAATGGGAAAACTTTATCTAAATATTTGAATCCATTTTAGTTTTTTTTTAAAAAAATAAAACGAAGCATCTGTTTAGGTTGATTTATCAGTCCTTCAAACTCAATAATCCTCCACCAGCAAAATTATTGATATAATATTTTTTTATAAGTACCGTTAAAAACTATTTTTAAAATTTTTAAAATTTATGGTATAACATAAAGAGTCATACGAAAAAAAATTTTATTCCCTACTGTAGAAAAAAATTCATCTTATTTTGAGCTACATTAATGATATTTAATTAGCAGTTCACAATATCAGTATACTGACTTGTTATCAAAATCTTTCAATTTTAAAAATATTGTAGACAACTGGCATTCATAATTTCTTTTGGTTATTTGACATTTCCATGAAAAATAAGTAAGTTTGCAGTTTCATCATAAGACAGGCATGTTTCCTTGTTGGAAATAGTGAAAGGCCTTTTACATTCGCTTTAATATTATAGTATTCTTATTTTTATGCACTTCCAAAAAACGTATTTTTACAGCATCAGAAAGCTAAGCATAATAAATGATGAAAAAAATTAAGTACTTATAAAAATGGTACAAAAATGTCGGATGTATCTATTTTAATTTAATTAATAGTATTTTATTAACCACTATTAGTGAAAAAGATTTTGTTTTGCCTGAGATCACTTTTTTTCTGAAACATGTGTTTGCAACATATAAGTGTTCTTTCGAATTTGTTTTGTATATTTTATTTTACAGATAATTTTTTCCCGTAAGACGAGGTTAGAAACGAAGTAATGAGAAATCGAAAAAGGAAAAAATTGAAAAGAATAAAAGAGACTGAATCAACATAGAACCCCTAGTAAATATGGAATTCCCCATGAAATGGACAAATCAGGAATTCATGGCTTTTGTGTTAGACAATAAAGTAACATTATTGCTTCCAACAAATATTCCCTGATCATATATTTGTTCGAATGACGTTTCTGTTAAAATTTAAAAAATAAGAATACCAGAAAAGGGAAAGAAATCACTCTTATGGAATTCGAAATCCAGTAAACCAATAGTCTAGATGACTTTATTAGATTGAAAAGATATTATTTTTACAAAAACCTTTCATTTTATAAAATGTCATCAGGCCATTATTGTTCGAACTAATACCATTTTTGTTTCAGTATATATTAAATTTTGTGGGCAAAATAATCTTTTTAAATACTTATGATGTTCAAAACAACTGTATTAATTATCCTATAACGAGTACAGTTCGGAATATTCTCAAGAAATTAAATTCTATTTTCATTCTAGTATAGAATATCTAACAAAAATATATCGACATCTAACAAGTTTCATGTACTGGATTTCTTTTGGAGTGAAAATTTCCTATAGTATTAAAGTGTTTATTTTGTGTTTTAGTTAAAAAAAGGTAATCAATTTGAAATTTGCAAAATTATCTTTAACTTGATTGTAAAACACCGAGTGCTCTGACAAAAATAGCTCAGTTTTATTCATAAGAAAAACTAAATGTTACTTAAATAGCCAATTATTATATTTCTTAACATAAAAATAGTTGATTTTTTTTTAAATACATGTTTAAAAATAAATTACAATTTTCAACACTTTTTATTATTTATTTTGAATTAATTAACTATTGTAAAACCCGTGCTTCTAATAATATTACATCATATGTATCTAAAAGTTTGTATTACATTCACTCAGTAAAATGTTTTTTTTTTTTTTCAAAAAGGAAAAAAAAAAAAAAGATTAAAAATACTTGAATACAATCATAGATATTTTTACAAACATATTGCCTGCGTTTATAAAATACTCTCAGTTTCATGAATTATTAATAATACTCCCTTAAATTTTAAAAATTCATTTCCATATTTAGACTTAAATTAGATACCTCTAAGCACAGTATTTCTACTCACTTTAGCAAACAATTAATGTCGTATTTATTCTCGTTTATATCAACATTATGCAAAATATTTGTAAGGATGGGTTCCTTTTCAATTCACGTTTAATATATGAAATGTGGAAAAAAATGGCACGATAATGTTTTCATTGGAAAACCAAAGACGCCCATCGTATATTCCATTCGTTTATGTGGCCACTGGTGCCTAGTGGCCATGGTCACGAGCCCGTAGTCAGCGTGTTATGAGTTCGGGCCCTAGAGACTCTGAAGCTGTATAGAGGAGCTAATCCATGTTGAATTGGCCATGGCTCAGAGTGGCTTGTTAATATAGTGTAGTGTTTGTAAGAGAGGATGCAAGCTTGGGTGTCATCACCATCACTTGACCATGTTTTAAAAATGCGAGGTTCGGGACCCATAACCCTAGTGATTTTTAATTGTTCAAAGTTAATAAATACTCTCTCACCCCTATTAATTTATTTTCGAATGTTTACTTAGTATTACGAAACAACACATGCTGATAATCATTTCTGTGTTTAGCATAAACTACTTCTGCTCAAAATGTTCGGTATACATATTCTGTGAAATGTGTTTACACATATAGACAAACAAGGTTCATTATCTGTCACAGTATTCCTTATTTGATGTTAAGAATGTAGAAAACTTGTGTACAAGGCATTAAAAATTACGCGAGACAATGCTTATTGGGATGCACTTCAATTCACTGGTCACGTTCATTAAAATCTCCTCAAATGTCGCATTTCTTTTTGTTAAGATTATCTTTAATAATGGAAACAGAAAGTAATCTGCGGGTGCCAGTTTAGAAGAATAAACAATTAACATAATCTCCTTTTGACTAGAAACCAGAGACTGAAGTGCCATAAAATGGTTCTCGTGGGTTCTACTCCACGACGCACAAACGAACGACGTCATCGTTTAATTCTAAACCGTACCAATTGCTTAACTCCCTTGAAGCTTTTGAACAAAGTTAGTAGAAGACATTATTCGTCGTTTACTTCTTCCTCGTCTTCCCACGTCTTTTACCATCTTTCTCTCTGCCAGTTTTGGTGTACTTTTCCAGCCAAAACACCTGGACAACTTCTACAAGATGCAGAGTGGTGTGTAAACCCTTTCAATCTTTATTGAAGTCATAACTTCTAGCTGAGGCTGCAGAAGACACAGTGAAGCGACAGAAAATTTAAAATATACTTTTTAAAAAATATTACAGAATCAACTAAAGGGCTGAGTGTAAATATATTCCTGTAAATAAAGTCATGTAAATACATTTCCTTTTCTGATTATTCCAGCGGTTGACAACCAGTGGCTCGTGAAAATGTTTTGATGGTCTGAAGAAAAATAGGATCATTATTTATATTTTTAGGAAAACTCAGTTTCAAAAATGATGAGAACTAACCGTACATGGATATATGGATTATACGTTTGTTTTTAATTCTAGCTGCTACTACTTTTAACGAGCAGCTGTATCTAGCAACATTCGAAAATCAAAGTTGGCAACCACAGCAAACTGGTGGCATGACACTTCAGTTTCTTGATATATCTTTGCTTTCTAAATGTGTTCCTGCTCTTCGTGAAGTTCACTTTCAGTGATATGGGAAAGTATAAACAAAGACGTAAATAAATAGCAATATAATGATTGTGGTAGTAGTCAATTCGTATTAGAGGTACATCTAATATAAAATTATACTTTGTCTTAAAATTACACTATATATATATAACTTTATCAAAAGTTTAAATAAAATCTGTAGAAAATATATCATCATGTATAGAATTATTCTATTCACAATCAATTTTTAAAAAACGTTAAATCTATTATGAAAAACATTTGATTTATGAAAAAATTGATTTTGAATGGACATTTATTATAATAAAAGAAATCAAGTTAATTTAAGAAAATAAGTTAAATATATGTTTTCAATGCATGCAAGGAAAGAGATCTTGCGTGATTACGAAATCTTGTGGTCATGAAATACTGTCAGTTAAATTAAGCGAGTACTTAGTGTGTAAACTTTTTCTTTTAGATGCAACATCTTAAATGCATTCCAATTGCAACCCTATCTCACTTTAATTATAAATAAATATTCTAATATTCTATATCTAATATTGCTTTGCAAAATAGTGACATAATTATTTTAGTAGAGTATTTAACACCGTGTCTTATATTAGAATGTCTGTCAATGTTTAGTAATTAAAAAAAAGGTGCATGGTATTTTGAAATCCTTAAATTACGCCTCCATATAAGTTTCATCATTTACTAGTTTTTGTTACAACAATTTTAACTCTATACTAGTAAGTAGTCTATTAAGTCTTATCATTATATATTATTAATTAGTATATCTATTTTATTTGTTTGTGATAATAATTACATATCTATAATACTTATTCCTTTCCCTACGACCTTGTGTATAAGCTAGCGTTTCTCAAACTGTGGGGCGCGCCCCCTTGAGGGGTGCGATAACTCTACAAGGGGGCGCAAGCATATTGAAAAGTCGAAAACAAAAGATTATTTAAAAATTATTAATTTACTGAAAGTAAACAAACAGAATACTTTCTGATGTAATAAAATATAGAATACACATTTACACTACTTTAATACACTTATAAATGTATCAGTACTCTGTACAGTGTATATTTTATTATTAATTTAACAATACTAAGTTAAGAATAAGTTTGATAATTATCAGTCACCCCATGGGTTTGTATTAACACTTATCTTGATAATTTGTACGGTTTATAAATAATTCCTTAACTGCCGATTAAAAGTTACGCGATACGCTCCCTAAAACCACAGTTTACCACGTAGACGAGCGTATTTTGATGGGGGGGGGTTGAGGGGGAGAAAAGAAAGAAATAAGCAAATCCTCAAAAATAAATAAATTCTTCGCAAACATTATCAATGTTATTTTATAGCATTCCAAAGCCATTGGAAAAATTTTATGGATAGCACTGCACAGAAAATATCGTACTTTGGAAAGACGTATATATACGCCCAGAAAACTAATGCTTTGGCTGAGCGAGACATTTTTATACGTTGGTGGCACATAAGAGGTTAAAGTGGAATTTAGCTTTAAAGTATAGTATTATTGAATTCAATACATTATTATTGTATGTAGGGGGGGGGGCGATGAAAAATATGATTGAATTGAATAGTGGGTCGCGTATATTGAAAGTTTGAGAAGCACTGGTATAAGCAGATTACAGGTAAAGGTTGATTAGCCAAAAAGCATAATTAAATCTACATATTGGTTCCTAAGTTCAAGAGTTTGCTAGTGTATAATTGTTGCTAATATTTCTTACTGTTTTGACTAGTTATACTTAGGTTTATAACTATTTGTACATATTTTTATGGATTATATATATATATATATATATATATATATATAATTCTTTTGAAATAACTATTAACATTTAAATATTCTTTGTAATTTTTATTACATTAGTATCCATTAAAATTCTTTATTACTAAGTAATACAAAAACACAATATTTATTGACTTTATTGACAAAAAATGAAACTCTTAAATTAACTAATTCCATGAATGGTTTTAAAACAAGCAATTTCACCACAGGGAAGCATAAATTGCTTCTCTAGCAGTGCAAACACATGTATCTTAATCACACAGTCATTTTATTTTAGAAGTGCAATATATTTCATAAGTTAACAGCTGGTGAGGAATAAATTAATTCGGTGCTTTTAGAATTTACATAATAATTGCGTGAGAAGTCATTAAAATTTCTGGCTCTAGCCTCTGCTAACAAACGTAAAAGTCTTCTCATCATTTATTTAATCATGGTTGACATTTGAAGATGGTACGCAATGCAAATAAACTCATTGTCCTGAGCAGATATTTTAAATTCAGTCGTACAGAGAGAGTTACAAAGGGATACCACAAAACTCTATTTGTATTTTGATTTTTCTTTGCTAGATTTTAGCTGTATGAGCAGTAGGAAGCGAGAAATTCTGTAGATTACATTTAAAGCTTAAGATCGCTTCTTTCCATAAAATTCTTCAAATGTACGTAATTATGTAAATTTTTATCTTGGTGAAAAGGAAAAAATAAAGTCTTCATATGCCCAAAGCTTAAGAAGTTTTTTATTCTATTTGATTTAATTTTTTGTATGGCTATAACTGGTTTTATAATGCACCGTCTAAATTATATAATTTATAGAAAGTGTATTGGTAGCTATTTAAGTCTTCGAAAATGTATCTTGTGAATTAGATATAAGGAATTAAATAACGAGATTCTTAATGTATTTTAATTCAAAGTAATTTTAGTAAAAATTTTACTTGTTTGCAATTGTTCATACGATAAGAAAGGGAAGAAAGAAGAAGAAAAAATAGCAAATTACTTTTCTTCTATTGCTTTAATATATTTTTCATTTCAATTCTTCTTTCTGAATTTTTTTCATAAATTGATGCATTTGAATCATATTATTTAGAATATATCTTTTTCGAATATCATAAAATAAAAATCATTATAGTCCATTAAAAGATTACCCAATTTAGTACAAATGCCTAAATTTTCCTGTTTAAAACTTACTACTTTGAACATATTTACACTTAATTTCTTTTGAAAAGTTTATCTTGAATATTAACTAAAATATAATAATTGTATTTAATTCCTTAGCCTTTTACTGAATCCTAACATTTCTTTCTCCTGTGTTGTATTTTACATTGTATTGCTCTGTAATTTGGTCTAGTAACATATGCTGTTATCAAATGAATAACTGTAAGCTATATTGAAGTAAGCATATGCATGAAGAAATTAAATAAGAAAAATACTTGCTATAAGCAAGCAAATAATAAAATTGCACTAAATTTATTGTTTTTATGCAAATTTTAAAAAATCAAAAGTACCTGAACTACTTTTTACTACTTGAAAGTATTTCTCTATAGTGAAAAAAAAAGTTTCAATAAATGGATTTGGTATTTATTTCATTTTAAAATGAGCCGGAGATTGTACAGTTTTAAATGTTAATAGTCCATAGTTTTTTTTAAAAAATTATCTGCTATTATATGATAACATGACTAATTCGTACAAGCAACTAATGAATTTGGCTTTGTATTAAATAAATAATTGTATACTATTGAAGAATATAGGTGCATGAAAAAATAAAAAGCAAAAAAAAAAAAAAAACCCCGAGAAATAGGCAATAAATTATAATTTTTATTCTATTTAAAAGTTATAAAATAAACTTAATTATGTTTTTTTTCATTAAAATTATTACTCGACTGGGATAAAAGTTTTAATAAATGAATTCGGTATTTATTACATTTTAAAATGAACCGGATATCATATTATAGTTTGGGGTTAAGTAATCAGTCGATTTTGCAAAACTCAACAATTTTTAATTATAACATCACAGTACCTCAATGAAAAATGGCAAAATGATTAAACTAAGTCTTAATTCGTAATCGAAGATAATAACGAATCACTTCAACTTATTAAAGATGCTTTCGCGACACAGCTTCACAATTTCAACTTCCAGAGACAGCGTCTTTACCTATTTAATAAAAGATTACGAAGGTTCCTGCTAAGTCACCAATCAACTGATAAACCTAGCAAAAACAAATTCATTCTTTCTCCTTACAGTTAATATCTCAACAGCTTACTTTCCTTCTCCCCATAGATCACTTTAAATAATAATCACATATTACAGTTCCTTCACAGAGTGTTCTTGAAAGAAGCAATCAACAATTACTCTAGTGGATTTACCCCATAAATCAATTGAAAACGCGGGAAACCCCCTTAAAATTTTAAAATTTATGTATGCATGTATATGCAAACACACTTCTTACCAAAATAAAAAAGGGATAAAATCTTTAAATGTTCAAAAACATTAAGAAAAATTATTCTAAGTATTTATAACACTTTGTTAATATATCATACTTGAAACAACTAACTAGATTTTAAGAGTAGTCAATTTAAAATTTTCAGAAACAATTATCGAAAAGTATTATTTCACCAGAAACAGAGCCAGGTATATCTAAAATTACTAATACTCGTATAGCATGGAATGTTTGTGTAGAGTACTTCACTCATCCCTATATGTAGTAATATCTATGCTCTATTATATCCAGTTCTACAAAATTCCTTTTCCTAAACATATAAGCACTTGTTTGGTAATGCTGCCATCAATACAGAAAATACTCAATTTTACCCGTTTTACATTTGATGGATGATTGCGTTGCTCTGCACATGGATTATAATCATCTCATCCTACTTCTCAATGTCTTTCATTAGATTGTTTTTAAGATATTTTTATCTAAGTCCTATAATTAATCTTCAAATATCTGGAAAAGTATCCTTACAGATTTCCCCTCTTGATTTAAAAAGGAAAGGACGTGCATTTCTAAGACGAAAGTAAATATAGGTTATACTTCCCCATAAACTCTCCGTTTGGAGTCAATTCCCCCAACCACATTTATAGCGGATCTCTACTGAGCAAATAAATAGATAAATACAATAATAATAATCGGAAAATTTTGAATAAGTATGACTCACAACTTTAAAACGAGATTTTTTCAAACTATGCTGCGTCCGTAACCCTAGTGAACCCACCCCGTTGGTAGTAGATTTTCACCAAACCATTCTTAGCAGATCTTTTAAAAGAAAAAGTTTCCTAAATTTGAAGTTTATAAGTCTAGCAGTTCAAAAACTGAAAATTCTTTCTATATCAGGCCCGTAACCTTTTCCCCTTGATAGTCAATTTTCACAAAAGCTGTTCTTAGCGGATATTGAAGCAACATGATTGAGGGATATGATTCCTATATTCCAAGTCAGTACGTGTAATTAGTCAAAAGCGGGAAGTTTTCTTATGACTGAATATCATACGGTTCTTTCATTTATGTTTCAATAATTTTCATTAATAAAATCTAGGAGTTCTAAATATTAATTGAATTCGATATTTTTACAATCTTTTTTAATTTTGAATGTAAAAATTTAAAATTTTTTGCTGATTTTTAACTTTCTATTATGGCATATTTTATAAAAATGGTCATTTGATACGTTTGTGTGTGTGTGTGTATCTGTTTTTTTTAATTTTATAAAATACATTGTTATCTTCTCTACACAGACATAATATCTTAAAACAATTTCGAATGTTCCATTTGGACATTTTACATAATTTTGATACCCGAAGAAAATTTTCCTTTTTAATTTAGTCACAATTTGATTATTCGTTCTAAATCGTTTTAAAATCCTCTATAAAATTGTTATCATTATTCTAAAAAAATCGACAGTTGGAAAAAAAGGGCATTAGTTTTTAAAGAATTTCTGATATTTTATTTAAATAAAGGTTCATAAATAGAGATGGAAAAATACACAGTACTTTTTCTGCGAAGAGCAGCAAAATAAAAGACATTATTATAATTTCACGTGTTTTCTGCAAACAGTAATCCTAAACTCTCCTGAAGGTAGTAGTCACGAGCCACCCTTAATTCTTAATAAAACGGTCCAAAATGTCTCTTATGGAGTGAAGGATGACGATGCAAGGCGGGATAACTCTTTTCAAGATGGAGTCGGTTAGGTAATTACTGTCTTCCCCCAGACAATTTCGGTTGTCTTGATTTATGAAACTATCTGGAAAACGTACAATAAAAGATTTATTTTTAATAAAAATAGTAATCATCATTTCACAAAATAAAGATGGTATTTACTTCGCAGCGACAAGTTTTCAATTTCATGGTAAAAAAATGGGAAGAAAAATATAAATTAGCTATATTGTGAAAGATTTACGTATATTTTTAAAAACATTAAGTAATATACATAAATTATATAAATTCAAAGTTACTAAACGTCTTCCAAAGAAAGTTAACTCTCTCTGTATTGTCTATTATTTTCACTAAATAAATATATCTATGTATTAAATAACTTATTATTTTTTAATGAAAATATAGGTGGTAGTATTTTGGGGTATGCTGCAACGAGCGAGCCAGGAAAAACGAAATTTTAGCCTTTGAATTATAAAACTAATAACATCGTTATTTCAAGCAGAATTTAATATTGTTTAGTGATGAATATGTATGTGATTAAGAAAAAGGGTTTTTAATGTAAATAAAATAAAATTATTGTTAATAGTTGCACATTCTTGTAAAAAGAAATCTAATTGCATGTATAATTAAAAATCCTTAGAGGCATAATTGTGTGATACATTTTTTTTTCATATTATATTTTAAAATATCAGATTCTTACTCAAATTATTTTACTGAAGTGTTTAATTATATTTTTGCTAGTAACTGATATAAAATGCGATACGAAACTACTTACGAATGTTTAAAATTTCCGCCATATACAGTGTGTGTTGTCACTCCAATAATTTATTAATGCCAACAGCTATATTCATTGAAGTCATAAACTACTTTTAGTGCCACCTGGCGGATTAATTTGGACCTAAAATTTTTATCTCAAAAACAGTACGAGATACATGAAAAATGTCGATTAGAAAGTAATTAAGCGTCATCGATTTATTATAAAAAACACATCTACCTGTCGCTCTAAAATTTTGTCCTTCAGCAACAATACCCATCTGGACACAGGTGTTAATTTCTGTTGCACTTACTTCGACATGATACGTGACACGCTGGCACAAGCATTTATAATAAGGTTTCGAAACTCCTGCAATGTTGACTTAGGGGTTGCATACACTCTTTATTTGATGCATCACACAGAAAAAAAGACCAATGAATATAGGTCAGGGAACCGTGCAGGTCATTTAATGCAACAACTATACTCGAGGACTTGTTTCTGAAATGTGTTTAGATATACTGTGTGATACATTGTGTGACGGAAGCCATCATGTAGGAACCCTACATTTTGGAACTCACTCAACGGCAAATCCTTCAGAAAATCAGACAGTGCATCTTTCAGTGATCGCAAGTGTCCGGGTTTCATTAACATGCCCTCGTAAAGTACCAGGTCAATCAGTCTGTTTTTTAAGGGGACTTGGTACCCTTTGAGCAAATTTCTTTATTTACGTATTTAAAAATTATATTTTAGCATTTTATACAATGTTTCTATTCAAGGAAATGATATCAGATAAAAATTTTCATATATTATTCATACAATTTTAAAAATTTAAATTTTTTGAAGAAAAAATTGGGAAAATTTTAAAATCCTACTCCTTTTGTAAAAATTAATTTTTTGACCTGAAATTTTTTTATAATATTCTTATGAATGTTTTTAACAACTTTAGGGATCGATTTTAGAATAACTTCAATCGTTTTTGAGAAAAAAAATAAAATATTGATATACAGGCTAAAAATCAACGAAAAAGCCAACATGTCTTACATTTTATTTTTTAAAAAAAAAAGTTTTCAGTTTATAGCAAAACGGATCCCTAATTTTATTACATGCTTTATTTTTAACACGCAGGAAAAAAATGGAAGTGATTGGTAAATAATTGTCGAAGGAGTAGCATTTTGAATGCACTAAGGTTTTGAAAAACACAAACTGAGAAAAACCAGTTTAAAGTTTATAATTCTGAAAAAATAATTATTATAAGCTTAATTAAACTTAAAATACCACTTTAAGATATTAGTTATACGTTTTTCTTTAATATAATTGCATTTTCATATGTTTTCAAACCACACATTTTTATAAATGATCAACTTTTAGAGAGTACTAATTGCACAAGAAAATTGAAGAAAAACGTTAAAAAATTTTTTTTCTGTCACGACAGAAATTTTAGCTGTTTTTCTTCTTATAATATTAAAGTATTACATTTGTATGAAAAATATATCAGGAATAAGAACTGAAATTATAAAATTATTAATATAAAATGCCTTAATTTAAAAATTTTACATGCACACATTTCACAAAGAAAAAAAAATGATTATTTGTATTGCCATGGAAATATTCTGCTTTATTAATTGATTATTCTTTTTTTAATGTTATTATTTCTCTTTATAAATTAGATTTTTTTATCAAAACACTTTTTTTAGCTTTTTTTTCTAAAAAGGGGGCGTGGCTGAATTGCCTAATATGTTTACAAATGAAGTTTTATTCAACTTCTAACTTTCCGACATGCACAAGTGATATATCAATCGAAAGATAATAATGCAAAAAATAAGATTAAATGAAAATAAAAAAACGATAGGTTTGTGATTTTGGGGGTACCAAGTCTTCTTAAATTTCCCGCACTTGATATTTATTGGCCAGGAAACTTGATGTCGAACATCTGGGATTATTCAGTGACCAAAAATGGATCTTCGGCTTATTGTGCTCATTGCATTACGCTCAAAGACTGCTTTATTCGTTCATATGATTTTGGCAAGAAAAGATGGCTGGACTAAGTGGGTCATAATAAAGTTGTATCAATCATAACGTTTCTGATCATTGCCTAACATTAGTGCCTTCATCCTATTTTGGAAATTGCTAACCAATATGCATTTTACACCTTCTATTTCTAAAATTTCTTTAAGAAAGGTGTCTTCTGTAACGAAATAGGTGATGCTCAACAACTTTGTAATTGATCTTTTTCATGTACCACGTACTGTTTTTAGGAACAGAATATTTCCAAATTTATCCGCCAGGTGGCGTAGTAAGCAGTGCTGTTTGTGTGTAGCGCATGGCAACTTTACTATACTTAGAATCCCACTTTTGTGACTTTTGCTCTTGACGTTCATAAATTATTGGGGTGACAACGGGCTGTAGCAGGCGCAATGTATATAAGGGAATTTGAAAAGTTCTTGAGAGACAAAATAATAATAAATTAAATTATTTTCGGTCTTGGTGATTATTTGAAAATATCATTAGGTTTATATACTAATTCAATATTTTAGAATTCAAAAAATGCTAAGTAAACTAATAAAAAACTTTTTTAATGGCATAAATTTGTAAAAACATTATTATTTATCAATGGAAAGAAATATAACATATTTTTAAGCTAAGAGAGAAATTACTAACGTAAGAAATTATTTTTTACAAGCATTGTAGTAAATTTTTTTTTTATTCTATATTACACCAAGGACAAA
Organism: Trichonephila clavipes; assembly: GCA_019973935.1. Taxonomy (NCBI): domain Eukaryota; kingdom Metazoa; phylum Arthropoda; class Arachnida; order Araneae; family Nephilidae; genus Trichonephila; species Trichonephila clavipes. The sequence goes on from BMAU01016117.1 coordinate 166,218, forward strand.
CATTTTATAATAAAATAACTCTTCAAACTTTTAATTTTAAATAAATTTCAGTTTGACTCCCTTCTTTTCAACATTTCAAGTTTTAAGCTAATTTATGTAAAAGTGGGGTCGAACATGTTTTTGGGCCAGTCAACCTTCCCCCTTTATGTAAATAATACTGAGCAAAAACCTTTGAAAGTAATGGATAGGAATATCTAAATCCAGTACAAGATAAAGGTAACTTACCTCAAAATTGCACTTGAAAATGCAGAGTCCGTGCTAAATCTGAGAGCAATAAATAAGTTATTGTCAGATTCTGGAGCCTAATGCAGATTCTAAGCATGTGAATGGTTGAAATGTAGCACTTAACAAAAGTATAAAAAGAATAGAAACAAAAATTAATAAGAGAGTTAAAAATTGCCATAACTTTAGTGACACCAGAGTATATATGAATTAAATAATAATAAGTCATTTTAATTAATTTTAGAATATGGAGGTAGCTATAGCTGTGAAATATGTAAATTTATAGTATTAAACTATTATTAATCTAAGAATTTTTAATCCTTACAATTTTGAATAGCTTTATTTATATAACTATTAATAAAATTAATTGGGTATTTCTGATTTAAGCAATATTTAGTTAAATGTTTATAGTTATTTATTATTTCTGACACCAGAAATTTATTGAATTGTATATAATTAATAACAATATTTCTGAATATAGACGTATGAACATTACTCTCCCAAAGCGGAACTTTTACAATATTGAAATTAAAATCTTCTCTTTTATCATAAATATTAGAAACTATTACATTATCTATTAATTCGATATGCATGTCAAGAAAATATGCTTCATTGTTGTTACTATTTAACTGTATTAAATTAAGATATTGTGGATAAAAATTAGTATTAGGTATAAAATTGACTTTCTTGCCAAAAATGTTTATGTCATCTATATCACGATAAATATAATATTTATAATTATTAATGTAACTACTTTCGAAATCATGTAAGTATAAATTGGTAAGGCAGTTGCTCGCAGGGCCACCTTGTGGCAAACCTTTAATCTGCAGATGATAGTTGCCCTTATGAAATGTACAGTTTTCTTTACGTACAAACCTAAGTAGTGAACTAAACCTACCATAATTAACATTATTAAATATATTATCTTTATGCAAATTTACAAGTATATTAACCATATCATCAATATTAATAGAATTAAAAAGATCTTCAAAATCTAAACTATAGACTGAATAAATCTTTTTATCTTTCATTTTTCAATAAGTGATTTACTATTTTTATCAATAAGTGATTTACTATTTGATTTACTATTTTAAGTATGTCAGTGGATTTAAGATTATTTAATGTATCATGTAATATTTTATGGAGAATTTTGCCTGTTTTGCTGATATATGTATTAAGTCCATTTGTAACTGTCCTAAATTTGACTGGGTCATTATGAAATTTGGGAGTAAGAAATATATGTGGAAATTTAAAACTATTATTAATTTGAATTCTCAATTGTTTATTAAAAGCCAAAATTCGATTATTTATTTCTCTATCAGAAAATGATGACTTAATAAAAGTTGTATTATTATCAAAATATCTGTTCATCATTAAATTATAATAATATTTACATATGAAGGCAAATTTACCTCGTACTTTATCAACATAAACTATAATGGAATTATTTTGTAATTTTTTAATCTGATTTTTAATATCGATGAAAAAGATTTCATTATTTTTACCAAAGTTATATTTATTATGCTGCTGTGTAATATTACTTTTGAATTCTGTGAATGCCTCTATAGGCATACTATACTTAATAGCTACTTTGTATATAAATTGTTCAATATGATTATATAACTGATTTTTTTAATAATTGTATTATTATTCGAAATCATTAATCTAAAACCAGTACATTTATTCATTATGTTTTTAAGATTATTGTCTTTTACAATATTGAGGTCACGAGTAACAACATGCTTGTGATGTTTATCTATGAATTTTTTTAAAGGCATTGCATTTACATATTAAGTTTGCTTGCTTTATAGGCGCATTATAGTTAAAAATTGATCTACCTATTTTTTATTGAATTTAAAAGCTTTTTTAATAGTAATATTTTGTATTGGAAAACATGACGTGTGTTTTTTTAAAAAAAAAAATTAATATTATCATATGATTTATTCATATATAAAAGTGTACAATATTCTATTTGATAATCTTTATTAACATTGACTTTTATTTTATGTTTATAATTCAAAAATTTGTGAATGTCCTTTATAATATGCAAAGCATGGAAATCTTTCATTTTATGTGAAATTAGTACATCTTCTGTAATACATAATTTTGTCTTACTGAGTCCTTCTTTTGTCTTACTTTTGTCTTACTAAGAGATTTAATATATTTCATGTTAAAATTGTTGTCAAGTTATTACAAATATATATAATACTATCTGTAAGTATTTTATTGCCTCTATTTATTCTTTTAGTTCTAGCCCCTCTAGTTTTTCTTTTATTAGTTATTTTATTAATCACATTATTGTAATAATAATCTTGAGAATTTTGTTTAATTGCATTGAGAATATTTTTTCCGTGGTATAATACATTTAGTATATATATATATATATATATATATATATATAACAAAATTAGAAATGTTATAACAATGGTAAAACTATCTGAAAAAAATAAAGTTAATTTATAGGAGCAAATTAGTCAATCTTTTCTAAAATGTATTTCTATTTTAGAGCAATTCTACTTTCGTAGTAATTAAATTAATTAAACTAATTTATATAAATTACAATAATTAAACATAAATGAATAATAATTAAATATAATTTAATTTATATCATTTTCGCTGTAGGATTTCCCCCTAGTTGTCCGATTGTAAGGATTTTCTTTTAAGGTATATAGAAGGAGGATTGCTCATTTCTGATCAAGGATGCTTGGTGCAGAATATTTTATAAAACAAGTCTCAATTTATTTTGGACTTTCTAACAACAAAATTATAGAAGGAATCATAATTTAACTAATAAATCTTTAAAATTTCTATAATACATTTGGGTTTTAAAAAACAAAAGACATTACTGCTAATAAAGATTTATTAACACAATTAACAAAAATGATATTTTAAAATGTTTGGCAAACAAGTCTCATTACAATTTATAGACTTCTAGCTTTATTTTAGCTATATACAAATTGCTTTATCGAGGGTATGACCACCATTTTCTTTTCTAAGCAGTCATTTAATTTTTTTTTTAAAAAAAAGTGCAATATGTTTTGTAAGTGAACAGCTGGCTAAGTATAAATTGATTTTGTGTTTTAAGTAATTACCGCAAGCATGCAAGTGAAAAGTCGTTAAAATTCCCGATGCTATCAACTGAAAGTAAAAGTAAATGCTTCTTTACCCCTCATTGTTTCCATGTTCATGAATAAAATGTAAAGATGGCAAGCTTGTTTCCAAATCTGCCATTGGTTTATCAGATCATAAATTCAAGTCTGAAAAGTTAAGTGTAATTGAATTTTGAATTTTATACACAGACTTCACCGAATAATTTTAATAAATTCCAAGAGTCGTTTAGAAGGAGTAAAATATGTTTTGACATAGCTAATTAAAAACGAAACATATCAACACAAAAACTTTATTTATAAAGTCACAGAACCTTACTATATTTTTCAATGCAGTTTCATTGTTATCTAGACACTTATTTTAGCGTGTGAGCAGTTTTTCTATTTCGATGTTATGCTGTTTAATCGCCAAAGTTCTCATCTCGGTTGTCACATCCTAATTTATATCCTCATTATGTTTCAATTGTTTTCTTTAAATTTTGAGAAAAAATGAAATTACTGGTGCCAAGTCAAAACTGCATGGAGGGTATCCAAGAAATCCTCTTTTAAGACTTTAAAGTTCTCTATTGATTCATGTTGATGCATGAGGGCTCATATTGTCATCTTCAAATGTGTTCCCGGTTTATAATATGTCACATCTCTTGCTTTGGATACTTCGCCTAAGCCAAATAATACCGTTTCGTCTACGGAAAAAATTACTAAACAAGTATACTTCTAAGATCAGTGACCGCTTAAGTTAACGTAATATTTTAATTCAAATAAAATGCAGTCTCGCAGTATATAGTGAGTCATATTTTTCAACCGATCACTACATTGCAAAACATTATTCGCTGATTAATTTTCACCCCAGTGAGATGATGTAACTCCCTCTTCCGGTAGTTTTTACATGATTTATTGCTAATTCAAGACTTGATTATTTTGATCACAGTTTGCAAAAATACGTGGAATTGTTGATGCCAGTTAGCGTCTAATTGCGAAGCGAGTTGCACTCTGTTTTATTTAGTGGCAATTTTCTTCGCGTAATTAATTACTAGTGCGTATAAAATTTTGGGAATGTCGTTATTTTAAACAGAATTCTCCGAATATTCTGAAGTGGAAGCATTAAAAGTAAAAATATCTCTACCATACGTGAGTACATTTGAAGATTATATTCAGGTTAGTTTAACTTATAAGAAATCGTAAACATTTTAAAAATTTGATTCACGTCATTTGCAGCTACAGTTCCGATAAAATTAGTTTGTATAATCAGAATTTTTTGAGTGATATATTGTCCAAGATACTTTCATATTTACTATTTGTTCATGCTGTAGTCACCTAATCTTATAATCAAACGATGGCAGCAAAGAGATGAAAAAAATGGGAAAAAAAGTGACGAACGTAAACAATTTTAAGAGAAATGGAGTTTGAAAAACGTCTTCATAAAATCACGCAAGAAGGCATGGTGTAGAATTTTCAATGAAACTATGGATGTGAGGAAATAATACAACCTGTGCGCCGTCATCATCGAATCAAATAGCAGACATTAGAAGAAATATGCACAGTTAAAGTGTAAAGTTCATGCTGCAAATTTTTAAACCACAAATCAACTCACATCTTATTGTTCAGTAAATCCTCGAATGAAAATGAATCGTTAACTAAGCTCAATTATTAAACTTTTTAAAAGAGACAGATTGCTTACCGATGATGAGAATGTTTATTGAAGCTGAGGAACTTTGCCCAGAAAAGTCGAAAAAAATTTAAAATGTTGCTGTGGGTGCAAATACCATTGCTCCCCGTGTTGAAGATATGGGCGAAAACATTCCGACTCAAATACTGAAATGCGCAAGCAAATTAATACCATTTTTCAATTGCAGTGGATAAATTTTTGAATAGTTGTTTTACCTCTAAACTGCTTTTTTAATAAGAATTGAGCAGGAAAACATATAAACAAAACAGGAACTGACTTGAATAGCACTGTTGCTGAGAGAATATATTCAATGAATGAAAAAGGAATATTTGCTGATTATAATTTCCACTAGACTAACCTCAATCGCCCGATTGTTGATCTATGAATATGTGTGGCATAAAGAAAGGCTTGGTTGAACAAGGGAAGCAGATGTGTAATGAGAAGAACATTTAACACCCAATGTTCTCGCACTGTATTATTTACCTCCAAGCTTTGTTTGTTAAATATGTGGGCGTTAATTGTGTTCTGAAACATCTGGTGCAGACGGTGAATTTAATAAGGTCACATGGACTTAACCTTGGATTGATCAGAGACATAATGGAATATGCAGACTCATAAGCGCAAGATTTACTATATTTCACTACAGAACGATGGATACGTTGTGAGGCAATTCTGAGCAGATTTTTTAAAATTAAGATATCCCACTGGGCAGCTCGGGGCAGTTTTCTAAAACATGACTTGAATAATTATTTAATTTGTTTTTTAAACTAATAAAAACAGCAAAAAGAAATTTTTGAAAAAAATTATTTTTAAGATATTGAGAAATCTGAGCCAAAATATTGCAAACATGTTCTGTTTTCTCTAACAACTCTAAAAAAATATTACCAAAACAAATAAAATAATTTCAAGAATACAATTTTTTTGGCTTAGCTATGCTGTATACTAAAAAAACTGAAGTTTTAGTATAAAATTATGCAATACAAGTGTTCGACATGAAAAATCCGTTTTTTTTTTTAAAAAATAAACCGTTTTTTTTTATATGAAGTTGGATAAAAAAATAGTTTAATTGAAAAAATACTCTTAGCTTTTAGCGTAAATCTTTCATCATAATGCAGTGTTTCTCAAACTGTGGGGCGCGACCCCCTTGAGGGGGGCGCGAGAATATTGAAAAGTCCTAAACAAAAGATTATTTAAAAAATTATTAATTTACTAAAAGTAAACAATAAAATATATTCTGTCCATAATAAAAAATAAAATACACATTTACAGTGATATATTACACTTATAAATGTATCAGAACTACACATTGTATTTAATAATTAATTTAACAATCCTGAGTTACGAACAAGTTTAATAATTAACAGTGATCCCATGGGATTGTCATACATAAAATTATATACAAAAATTAACACTTATCTTTATAATTTGTACGGCTTATAATTAATCCCTTAACTGCCGATTAAAATTTACGAGATTTGTTTTCCCCGTAGGAATGCGTATGTGGTGTTTTTTTGGGGGGGAGTAAAGAATAAAGAAGAGCAAATAATCGGAAATAGTAAATCTTTGACAAACATTGCCAATGTCCTTTTATTGCATTCGAAATCCTTTGGAATAATTACATGGATAGCAGTGCAGAGAAAGTATCGTACTTCGGAAAAACGTATATATACGTCCGGGGAATTTAACGCTTTGACTGAGAGAGACGTTTATATACGCCGGTGGAACTTAAGAGATTGTGGTCGTATTGTAGTTTAAGCGTCGTTTTATTGAATTCAATACATTGTTATTGTATGAAGGGGGCGCGATGAAAATTATGATTGAATATTGGGTCGCGACTTTGGAAACTTTGAGAAGCACTGTCATAATGCAAAGAACAAACTCAAAACATTTCATAAGAATGTTTTATATAATTACTATACAAGATATCACTGTTACCGTGAACCATTATGTAGAAAAATAACATTCTTCAGAAAATGCAAAATGAAGTTCATATTTGAAATAAAACTTTTTAAAGATGTAGGAAGGTAGTAAAACTCTTCAGGTTTAAACGTCGTGCCTTCCTGAGCCTTATACTTCAAACGTTTCCATTTTTGAAGGAACTTTCTTTTCTTTTACGAGATAGTTTCTCTATTATTCTACATCACTATTATTCTATAAATGAATTTGGAGGATTCGTTGATTATTCTTTCAACGTATCTCTAAGAAATTCTGTTCTCTGGAAATCTCTTCTTTTTTTGCCTCACTGATCTTGTTTTTGGCATGATAAATTTAATTTAATAAAAAAATAACTGTAACTATACGTAAAAGTACTATTAAAAAAGGATTTAAAGAGCTCTAATTTTGAGCGCAACTGATAAAAATATAGCAATTCGTTTAAATCAAAACAAACGCTGCAATAAATTAACTGTTGCCTAATTGAAAACAAAGTATATCTATTAAAACATTTATAAAGTGAAAAAATTTACTTAACATGAAAATAATTCATTAAAGTATTTTAAATGAGTAAAAATCGTATTTTACGGGTGAAAATCAGCCAAAACGCACTTTCAGATTTGAATTCAAATATCCGGTTTCGATTTGGACTTACTACTCCTAAAAAAAAAAAAAACAGCTGTAACTTTTTTTTCTAACTGACTTAGGGTTAAAAATAAGATATTTTTGGAAAGCTTATTAAACATGCCACATTGAATAGACTAAAAATAAATTTCATTAAATTGTTTTTTATGAAAATTTGGATTTTAAACCAGTCGGATTCCTTAAGAATGGAAGTAATTAACTTCCTGGAAAGCAAAGGCAATCTACAGTCTTTATTGCCTGATGAAGAGTGAATATGGAAATTGGCCTTTTCTGCAGATATAAATAGAGTCATTTAAATTTTCTGAACCTAAAACTATAAAGAGAGAAAAATCTAGTTTTTGATCTATGTACTCACTTTAAGGCTGCTTTCACCATTGTGAACTTAACGCGAAGCACATTTTCAAACCTAAAAAGTACCTCATTTTTTTAAAAATTTGTGACATCGTAACTCATGAATTTGTTTAAAATGTAGTGTTTTTAAAATTTGAAAATATGTTATTAATGATTCGTTTTTCTTTTTAACATGTAAAGGGATAGCTCATTTAGCATTACGGTATAGGAGAAAAATGCGAAGCACATTTTATAAAAGAAAAAAAAATTGAAATCGGGCAAAAATGATTCGTCTGATAAAATATGTGATTCTCTACCGAATAGTAAGACCAAAATATAATATTAATGTTTGAGTACTTTTAAAGGGTGTTTTTTTAGAGGTATAGAACTTTAAATTGCAATAAAACAACGATGTATTATTCGATTGACATGAATTTTTTTTTATTCGAAAGAAAATATTGTGGCATTACATTATAAGTATGATTTCTGGCACATTGACTGACACGGCTGGATCGAATGTATTCAAATCTGGACGTCCAATTTCTGATGACTTTTTCCAACATTTGTGACCGTATATCGGCAATAACACGGCGAATGTTGTCTTCCAAATGGTCAAGCGTTTGTGGCTTATCCGCATAGACCAATGATTTTACATAGCCCCTTAGAAAATAGTCTAGCGGTGTTAAATCACAAGATCTTGGAGGCCAATTCACAGGTCCAAAACGTGAAATTAGGCGGTCTCCAAACGAGTCTTTCAATAAATCGATTGTGGCACGAGCTGTGTGACATGCTGCGCCGTCTTGTTGGAACCACAGCTTCTGGACATCATGATTGTTCAATTCAGGAATGAAAAAGTTAGTAATCATGGCTCTATACCGATCACCATTGACTGTAACGTTGTGGCCTTCATCGTTTTTGAAGGATTCCACCAGCCCATAAAGCGCACCAAACAGTCAGTTTTTCTGGATGTAACGGTGTTTCTACATAGACTTGTGGATTAGCTTCACTCCAAATGCGGCAGTTTTATTTGTTGACGTAGCCATTCAACCAGAAGTGCACTTCATCGCTAAACAAAATTCGCTTATGAAAATCGGAAACAACGGCAATCTCGTTTTGGGCCCATTCGACGAATCTACGCCTTGCTTGATGATCATTTTGATGAATTGCCAAACCAAACTGAGAATACATCATTTGACAGCTGTTAAATCAGTCGCCATCTTGGAAAGTAATGCCAACTTAAACTTCTATAGCAGGAAAAAAACACTCTTTATATCTGAACAAATAGTCCGAATTTGGGTCGTATTTTTTAACATTGGCCGAAAACAACCTTAAGGTTCTTTAGGTCTAAACTTGTCTTTTTTTTTTCTGAGCAACTTGACGCCCTTTCAACAGTATAATTTTGCCATGACTGAAGCAGCATTTCACATGCAAGATCAGCTAAGACCTCAACTTCAGTTTCAGGAGCGATTTTCTGACGGATGCAAAGGCAGACTGTTGAGACTGTTTGAAAACTAAGTTGAAGCAGATGTGTCTGGTTTCTCATATGAATTTCAACTGAAGGTCATTGAATTACAAGCAAATTATCTCTTCAGGGAAAGTTTAGAGATGGACTATGTGGTTTTTACCGGTTGTTACTCAACAAAGACTTTTTGATTGTTAAAAATTTAACATCAAAATAACTTTCAATCTTTGGAACAACATATCTGTGTGAACAAACATTTACAAGAGCGAAATACGTGAAGAACAATTTGAGAACAAATTTATCCGATGACAATCTCATGTCACTGTTGATGTCAGGGACATTGAATCTATAGAGAGAAATGTAAACTATTTTGGGCATCCATTAAACTGACTCAAGGAACTACTCACTAATGCATATGTATATAGTATAATACATAGTACATTAATGAGTTGTTAAATAAAAAATAAATAATTAAAAGCAACACATATGCTTTGATTCTTTTTTATTCGGGCCTCGAGTGTGTGATCAGCCAACAAACTGCTATTTAATAGCTAATGCGGGCCTTCAGTTGAAAGGTTTAAAGACTGCTGATCTAAATAATTGAAGAATTTCTGTAGCCTGAAGACTTTGTCCATTCAGAAATAGAATGATACAATGTACTTCACACTGACACTGATAAGGGCAACCATTTTGAACGGTTTCAGAACAAAGATCCATGACTATTCTACAACAAAAATTGACTGAAATTTAAGCGAGGGAAGGAGCAAACTGACGAACAAGCATTGGTGGTGGTTGGTGGGAAATCATTTTCTTTTACTTTCCAGATAAAACGTTTACAATTTTAATGAAACACTCTAAAATAGCACAAGCGAAATTTTCCTTAAAAATACTTTTAGTTTCTGTGCTTATGTATGCAAATTTCAATTCCCTAAAAGAAGTTCAAAAGCTTAAATTTAAAAGAATATTTTTCAGGATATAAATTTCTTTAATTTTCAATGCACCCAAATGTAGTAAAATATAACTTATCTATAAAAATTACTTGATCTTATTATTTTTATTCTTTTACTCACCTGTTAACGCAATATGCTTACTTATGAAGTTGAAATTGGTATGCTTACTGAAACTAGAGTACTCTATTACTGGTGACTTGGCACCTTTCAAAAGTCGAAAATCGATTTTTAATTTTTTAGTTTAAAATATAGTTTGACACCTCTGGTATAACTGTGCAAAGTTTCAAAATGATCTGATTATTTTAAATGTATTAAAATGTATTTTAAATATTTTGACAGTTCTGTCAGCCGTTTAAATGCCCCGCCCACCTCAATGCTTACACTTTTTTACTTCAGAATAACTCCAATGTTTTACATAAAAAACTACGCAAAAAAGAGGAATCCTTTTAGCTGTGACTTTAACTATCATCAAGATTGTTTATTTGAAATAGCTTTGCCAATTTCGCTTTCTGTATACTTTTTAGTTTCATTACTTTTTGATTTTATAGAAACATAAAATAGCATTTTTTAATGCTATTTCAATCATATTTCATTTTATTAGTTGTTTTATCTCTAATCTGCCTCTTAGGAAACGGTCAGCACGTGCTTTGCAAATGAATGAAAAGCGATGGTGTAAAGAGAATGTTGATTGTGAAGTGATCAAATATTCTGTAGTTTCAAATGTACGTTTGAAAATATTGAACACTGCGGTAAAAAAAGAATACGTGTGCTATTCGAAATGATATATTTGTAGACTACAACCAAGTTAAAAATCTACTTCGAAGTGCAAAGTACCAATATTGTGAAAAACAATTTTTGAAACTGGAGCTTGGAGCCAAGTTGGGATTTTAATAGAATTTAAAACTATTGCGAAACAATTGCAACGAAAACAAGGCTGTTGTGAATACTTCTTTAAAGACTGGTCTTACCAGCCATGATGTGAATTTGAGAATAACTCAAGTTTTTTCACACATTTAGAAAGGTTTTTCACCCATAGAAAAATTAAGTATGATGATCAATTTAGGTCCTTTTTCGTCAACTATGTATGGGAAGCGTTCGATACGGTTGGATAACGCATATACTCTGGCATATGTAAACGTATTTGCGGAAATCCACCGATATATTAAAGATTCGTACAAAAATGGAGCTGAAATCATAGACATAATCGAGAGCTTTTTTTTGTCATCAAATCATGTTTGTGTATATAATATATATATTCTTATACACACACACAGACACACACACACACCACATATATATATATATATATATATATATATATATATATATATATATATATATATATATATATATATATATATATACTCATGGACAAAAAATAGCACACCAAGAAATAATTGCGGGATCGTAACGAAATTTGGCATGTCGGGGAGATATCCAAATGATTAGAAATGAAGCGTGATTGCGCATTACGTAGTATAGCCGGTAGACATCGGTAGTATAGCCAGTAGACGTTTAACATCGTTCTCCGTGGAGTATAAAGCAGGTAACCAAAGATTGTTTGAGTGTTCTGAATCGTTTACAAAGAAAGAGCTGAGGTAACCATGTCATTACGCCGTTTTCGAAGACAATATGAGCAGCTGCCGCAGTTTGAGAGGGGGAGCTTCATCGGCCACCATCCAGGCACAGATAGAACCTTCACTAGGGGTCCATGTGTCTTCTCGAACCATACGAACAGGCCTCGCTGAAGGACATTTGGGATCGCGGCGCCCATTACGTGTGCTGCCCATGACACCCACCCATCGACACTTTCGTTTGGAGTGGTGCAACGCACGAGGAAACTGGATTGCAGTGGAATGGAACCAGGTTGTCTTTAATGACGAATCCAGATTCAATATCAGCAGTGACGGTATTGGTGTTCGTGTGTGGAGACCCCGTGGTGAACGCCTCAATCCTGCCTTTGCTTTACAGCAACACTCTACTCCCATAGTTGGTGTGATGGTATAGGGTGCCATCACCTACAATACTACTTTTGGGTCCTTTGAAATGACGAGTTGGGCATTCCACGAGTTTGAACGAACTAGAGGTCAGGTTATAGCAAATGTGGAACGAAATGTCTCAAGACATCATACAGGACTTGTATGCTTCAATGCCCGATCGTATCGCATCGTGCATTCGTGCTAGAAGAGGTTCAATAGAGTATTAAATCTACCGTTTTTTTTTTACTTTTTCTATGAAATAAATGATATTTTTGTTTTATTTTCTAATCATTTACTTATATCAAAGTAGTCATTATGTATGTAGAATTTCGTATATGTATGTAGTTTTCCTTCTTGTTGTGCTAACTGTTTTGTCCATGAGTGTACATACATGCAGGCGTATTAATAATTCCACTCAGTCTTTCGAAGGGAGAAATTTAAAAAAAAATAAATTAAGGGAAAAGACATTTAAAAATACAGGAACATTTCAATTTTTATTTGTACACTTTGTAGGTATTCTATGAGTGAAACATTGGTTACACGGCATACCTCATTGTGATAGTCCAGTGTCTACAACACTCTACTAAACATAGTACAATAAACGCGTTATTCTCAGTATGTGATATCCTTTCCATATCTTCCAAAACCTTTTTTTTGTACTTTAAACCAAGTTCTTGTGCTCTCTTTGCCGCATGATGTGTAAAAACTGCATGAACGAATAACACGTGTTGTCAATAACGCATGCTGATATGACCATGTCAATTAAAATGCGGTAGGCACTGGACTATTTGCATTGATATATACCGCGTAATTAAGGTTTCACACATGGAACACCTGTAAAGTATGCAGATAAAATTAAGAACACTTACGTTTTCTTTCAAATGTTCTTTCTTGCAGTGCTCCTCTTATTTTTTTTAAATGCAGCGCTTCGAAACCTTGCATGAAATTATGAATAAACCTATATGTGTATATATATAATAATATGTTGACATTTTTCAAGTAATATTTAGTCTTCTTTTTACAGAAAATTACATTTCTAGTTGCTGACATCCTTCTCAAAAAAATTGCTAGAATTATAAAATGTTTGTCCTTATTCCATATTTTCAGCAATTAATATTTTGGATTGCCATCAAAAATTCTTATTTCGCTACTGGCTGTAAACTTACTAAAGAATTTACTAAAATCTCACGCAATAATTTATTTGAATGAAAGTATAATACGTTGGGATAGGTATGTCATTGGCACTTTAATACATTTGAACAACAAAGATAAAAGTAACGTGTTCTGTAGTCTATGCACTAAAAGGGAATACTGTACAACATTCTTTTTTTTCAAACGCTGGTTGTTTGTGGGCAGATCGTCTGATGCTACTTGTTATAAACGTCTATGGGTTTGACCCCGATAAGATTATGTCTAACCGGTACCGGTTTATCATTCCGAGAAAATATTGTTTGAATTGTTTCTATTTTCATCAATACAAGCGAATACAAAATCTAATTGCCAATGAGGGTCATATGAATATCAAGAAAAATTCTTGTGATTATGGCTATAACACATGAAGGAACAGGCAATGTGTTCTCATGACCTTTCTTTATAGCGTAAAAACCTAACATATTATAAATAAAGAACCTAACTAGTTTTCAAGACAAGAATGTACCTTATTAATGCAAAACAACACATGTAATACCATGAACTATAAGCACAGTGAGCGTTGTGGCTTTTTTATGTTACATTAGATATGCAACTATGTATTAAACAATTGTTGTGGGTAAAGACATGGCACATTTAGTTTGGGGAAAATCTCAGTTTTATCATGCAGCATCGTGTTTGTTGTACTATTGTATTCCGTTAAGCACCAAAGAAAAGGAAATCTTTTAGCTGGTATCAATCACCGACATAGGAGAAGTGGTTTATAGATTAATATTATAGATGTGTTATTGGGTACACATTTTTGCACGTATAGTAGTTATTTTTGACAGCTTTCTTAAAACTTCTGTATGTTAAGACCCATAGCTGCGCTTTATTCTGGAAATTTTCGGGGTGCTACCTTTTTTAAAAAAATGCCCTGTCACATTCATTGATGCTTTGAATGTTACCCTGAGTTGCACGTTCTCCAAACTTGTCACACATGGCAAACATAAGATAGTGAGTTCCCGTATGATGACACACTTTTATTCACTATCATCTTCGATTGATGAACTATTACTTAAAACAGAAACTGTAGGGAATAATGGGCTCGTATCTATTATGCAAGCTAAGTTTGACTTGTTATTCAGCTACATTTCAATTGTACCTGCCGTTAGAAGTGCCTATTATAAATACTTAAAGTTCTGCACACTTACTTCACATCTCTTCTAAATTAATCATGTCATGTTTCTAGTATCTGTACTAGTATAAAAACGTTCTGCCATTTAGTTCATTCTCTGAAGTAGTAATTGTCCTTATGTATGTATCTTTGGTAAATTATAATTAAATCGAATTTTTAAAAGTGAAAATGTAATGTAAACTGTTAATGTAAGCTGGCAAAGAAAACTCCAAAGGTCTAATATGATGTGTAGTTTAGGCAGTACTATATTGAATATTAAAAAGCAGAATTAATAATATCTTTTGGGGGAGGGATTTTTTTCTTTTCATCTTACTCATTACATTTTTTAATAGAGATATACTGTTAAGTTAGCAATAATTTGTTTATTAATTTCTACTTATCTGTAGCTAAAGGAAAAAAATACTGGCCAATATGAAATAATAATACATGAATATCTAATTCAACAATTACAAACATGAGACAGTATTCCCATTAAATGCAGAAATTGTTCTTATTCCATACTTCAAATTGTTCAAATGATAGATGTTTACTTTTGGCATTCCCAGTAAATAAGTTTCATCATTTTTCAGAAGGATTTTTACTTGGAAATAATATACAACTGTATAGATATTTTTCACAAGCAATATCATAGAAATTTCCAGAATTGATGAGAGTCAACAACTATGTAGTTCTAAATATTAAAAATAATTTGATTAGTTTCATTTAATAATACTGACAGTATTAATAAAAATTACTAAGTAGATATATAGAAATCTCAAGGTATGAATAATAAATATTTTCTATTAAAAATATTTTCTAAGTATCTTTCAAATACAAACTACAATTTCACATACGGATTCCAAAAATATTGCTTCACTTGGCATTATTTTTACACCATACTTTCTTTTCCGAAAGGAAACATTTAAAGGGCAAAAGTAAATTGTAGAAGTTCGTTATTTTATAAATTCCCTTTTTAAATATATAATCAAGAACCTCAAGCACATGACGGATTCCAATTATTTCTTTTTCTCTCTTTTTTCCGTCTAAAGAGCTATTTGCATTTTAGAAGCATTTTTACAATTTGAATAATAAGTTAAAGATCTGTAATCCTCTATTTTCGGATTTCATTTTCCTCTGATTTTGAAGATTGAAGGAAACAGAATTTATTCTTTTTTTTCTGGAGAATAAAACTATCGAGAGAGGCATATGTTACATTTAGAAACACATAAAAAGTAAGAATTGAGGAGAATTCCAGCAAAGAGAGAGAGAGAGAGAATGACCATTCCATTTGTCGGAAGCTAATAAAGGCCGTTGAAAACAGGATTAAGAAAAAACTATGTTACAGCTCTTGTAGATTTCCATGCGAATGAATGCTTAAAATCTATTAGGAAAAGCGCTATTTCTTTTAAACGCAAGTGATATTAGAAACATTTTACTTAATTCGATTCTTAAATAGAAAAAGAAAAGAATAAAAAAATCTTCTTGATGTATATAACCATTATTTCGTTTTCCTGCATGTGTAAAATTTTTAGACGCATTGGATTTAAGATAGCCATGAATATCAATTAACTTTCAGTATAAGAAAAAATACTTTTAAATTTCGTGTTGAACCATACTACTAGTATTTAAGCATTTTTGTTTTATAGTTATTGGGATATACTGTTTGTGTCAATTATTTTATCAACACAAAATACTTGTTTAATGAACTTTTACAACATTGTAAAATGCAATTTTTTATGCTATATTTAATATACTTCAATTATTGTGAATGAGTATTTATCAACGTCACATACTATAAATGAAAGCAAGTAGCTACGGAAAACTCGTAATTTGGAGTCATGATCAAGTGACGAAGACGACACCTGAGCATTTATCCCTCTCCAACCTACCACTCCACGACAAAGGGGAGGACATTAAGACACTTCAGATTTAACATGCATTAGTCCTCTACATGGTGGAGTCAACAAACTCATGATCACGACAAAACTACCACGGAACATACTTTAAATATTGAAAGTATGATAAATATTTGCTGTTAGAATATTGAAACACTTTAATAGGCTAAATTTATTTATATATATATATATATATATATATATATATATATATATATATTACTTAGCAACTCAAAATAATACATTTTTACTCGACTTGTCAAGCCAACTCTTTTATTTATGTTCACTTTGATCTTGAAAACCTGTAGAAATACTTAGGAGTGATAAACTAGAACTCAATGTAAGTTTCATTTTGCTTCCGAAACATTATGCATTGAAAAAATCTTTGAATGTTTCTATGCATGGATAAAACCTAGAATCATTGGAATATTACTGTCTGATAAATTCTGAGCTATGTTAAGTAATAGGCCAGTAAAGATATGTATAAATAAATATTTTAAGTTCATTTCCTAATATTGTTAAAAAATCTATGAGCATTTATATGAGATACTGGATAATCAATTCGAAAAAATGATAAACATTTTCTCAATGTTTTTTTTATGTGAAAGGAAAGGGAACATCCTCAACTGAAAATCGTAATTTGCAGCAATCAATCTAAATGTCTACCAATATCACACACACACAAAGTTTCATGAAATATTAAAATATATTTTTTTTCATGCTGCAGCAAAATGTAAAGCATTTCATTAAAATTAAAAAAGCATGTAGAATTACGAAGTATGGACAAAGGTAATGTACCTAAAAGGTTTTATGAAGAACGATGCCGCCCATCCTGTATAGTGGTTAGTGGCGCTGCCTTATGTACCGCAGGGCGTGGGTTTCAATCTCGGAGAAGGCATGGATGTTTGTAAATGTATAGCGCTTTTGCGGTACCGAGATGAACTCTAAATAGCCGTCGATCCACAAGTTCTTTCATGAGGTTGGAGTAAAAGAAAGAAAGATGGAGCCCTCTGAATACCTCCATGGTGTTATCCCTCAATATTGGGTGGAACCAAGTCAAATCGTACATGTCACCTGTATGGTGCTCAAAGCTACGGTTAATAAGGTTAACGACAGGCGTACGTCTATCTCATTGCCTGAACTTCATGGACCTCGATCTGACATCGTCAGACAGGTGGTATTAGTAACAACAACAACGGCATGAAGAATGACCTTTTTCAAAATTAAAGCCCTTAACTTTATTCTGTGAGATTTTTCAAAACCATGATATTTCATAGAGCTAAACTTTGATTAAAATTATTTAAGTTCAATAGACAAAGTATTGTGCGTGAAGATAAAATACTGTGTGTTTAAAAAAAAGACAGAATAACTACTTCAATTTTTTTATTAGACACGGCCATCACATTATTTCATTTTATTTTTCATAATATTCGTATGTAATGTCATTCTGTGGAAAGTGTTATTATAATTTTTGGTTATAATCTTACTGAATAAAATGAACGAAAATTTACTGGAAGAACGATACTAAATTTGCAATTTTTTTTTTTCATTATTAAACTTTACATGGATTGTAAAGTATATTTTTACTCCTTTTTAAAGCTATTAATATTTGAATGACAGAATTTTCTATTTATTAATATATTGTATGACCTATCTCTTTTAATACACTCCTCAGGCACATATTGAGGTGTACACATATGTCATGTGTGAAAAAACCAATTTTTTTTATTTATATTAACACAATTTCTTTTTAGAAATTAATTGCGCCATCATGATCATAAAATAAGACCATAAAATTATTTAAATCATGTTCAAACTTGATTCAATGATGATAAAAATCAATACTGTTGTGAATATTCATTTATTTTACGGTTATTTCCTTGGTGTAATTATAAAATGTTGATGGGAATCGATTTCTACTGAAAAAATTCTCCTTAAAATATTTTTACATCTAAAAATTTTCTTTTAGACTTAAGAATATTGTATAAAAAGATCAAATTTTCTAAAAAAACAGCTAATTGTTAATCTTTAAAGACTGCAAGAGACCATGCTACAATAGGTTTTAAGAAAATAAGATTGAATTATGTCCTCAAACTTATAGGTAATTGGATTTGAAACAGTTTTATATTTATTGAATTCTAGATGTAAGATAAGTTATACATTTTTTTCTTTGATTTCTATTGGTAAAATATCAGTTATTTGATAAGTTCCAATGGCCATAACACAAGCCACTTTTGAAGCTTTGTAAATTATTAACAGTTTAAAAGTACTCAGAAATTTATTATTATAATTAAGATATAGAATTTTATAAAAATTAATTCAACCACATACAACTATTCTGTAGTTGCTATAGCGAACAATCTATCAATATATATGCTCTACGAAACATTATATTATAATAAAACTAATAACAAAAATAATCTTTCTTCATGTATAATTCATTGAAATTAATTTTTTAAACACATACTTTACCGTTTAATTTTGGATTCTTGCTAATTAAAAATGCAATCAAAGAGAAACTTTTCCCAATGCACATTCCAGAAAAAGTAAATCTAAAGGCTTCTTCAGAAACGTATGCTTAGAATTAAGCAATAAGACAGGGTCCTTTTATATCCCATTGTGTTTACTTGGAATTCAGAATGCTTTATAAAAATAGAAATCAGATATTTTTCTACTCTGAACTAATACATCATTATTACTTCCAACAAAATGCAGAGTACAAGTCTTCTATTTCATCATTCTATGTTAAAACAAATCCTTAAGAATGCATTTTCAAAAAAGAAGCCGTTTGACCAGAAAAAGAAAACTAGTCACAATTGAAATTCGAAATACAAAGAGGCAATGAAGTCATGCAGGCGCCGTTACATTAGAGGGAAATTCTTCTTTTCGCAATGGTTCCTCATTAGGTACGCAAATGAAGCAATAAATCGACACAATGCAATCGCCTCTCCAGCTAATACCACCTTTTGTTTGAGACGATTCGATAAGACTTTTGCAGCAAACACAATAATGTTCTTTAAATTTTCTTATCAAGTTGAAATGGAAAACAAAAGATGATTAACCATTTGTGAACTCAGCAGCAAGTTCTTAGTGACATTCTTTTAAATTGATATATTTGTCGTTGTCTGTTGAATGTTTTAGATATGGAGGAAAGCCAACTGAGTGAACTCACAAGCATGAACATTCATAATGAAGTTTTAATTTTATTCAAAAAGTACTTTATTTGTTCACATATTTTATTTAAGTCCTGGAAGAAGATGTAAAAGGATGATAATCAACTATTCTCATCAATGGGCCAAAATGGGATATATTTTGATTAAAATTTAAGCAGTTTTCTCTCACTTTTTGATTTTTCGCAAAGTTACTATGAACGTTATACATTTTATTAAAACTTATAACATGATCCAAATATTATTAATTTATTTATTACAGGATTTATAAAAATCAAAAATTTAAAAATTTTGACGAAAATAATTTTTATGTTTTGTTTCCTGCATTTATTTAAGAACATTAGTTATATTTTCGTTTCACTTTTTGCTCTCGTATGAGTTTAACATTTAATTCGATTGATCAACTTTTCTACAATTTAATTGTTTAAAATATTTTTAATGTTATTATAATATGTTTCAATATTTAACTTTTTTATAATATGAAATTATATTTCCATAAATAACACGAAAACATCTAGTACACACTTAAAGTAGTAAAATTTGTAAAATAATATTTATTTCCTACAGCAATGCTTTACATGAACATGTAACAAAATCACTGTACATCAATAATTTCCTTGTGTGCTTAATGTAGTGCTTTTGAATCTCTCAAAATTTGCGACCCAATATTCAATAATAATTTTCATCACCCCCCCTTCTATACAATAACAATGTATTGAATACAATAATATTGTACTTTGAAGCTAAAGCTACAATACGAATCTAACATCTAAAGTGTCACCGGCATATATAAGCGTTTTCTCAGCCAAAGCCCTAATTGCCCAGAACGTATATATACGTATTTCTGAAGTGTGATCTTTCCATAAAATTAATCGAGCTGCTATTCATAAAATTATTTCGAAGGTTTTGGAATGCAGCAAAAAGACATTGACAGCATTTGCGAAGGATTTACTTATTTAAGAGGATTCGTGTATTTATTTATTTTCATTCTCCCCCCTCAATATATGACATACGCACGCCACGTGGAAATCGGTGACATTGAGGAGTGAATTACGTATATTTTAATCTGTCTTTGAGGGATTAATTATAAACCGTACAAATTATCAAGATGAGTTAATTTTTGTATATAATTTTATACATAAGCCCGTGGGGTCAGTGATAATTATTAAGCTAATTCTTAACTTATAGTATTGATAAATTATTTATAAAATACATTGTGTGCTACTGATACATTTAAAAGTGTATTACATGAGTGTAAATGTGTATTTATTTCTTATTATATCAGAATGCATTTTGTTTCTTTACTTTTAGTAAATAAATAATTTTTTAAATAATCTTGTTTGTTTTTAATATGCCCCCCCCGCTAGGGGTCACCTTCTGCAGTTTGAAAAACACTGGCTTTAAGTAATAGATATCAACTTATTTCTTTCATGATTGAGTTGTTATTACTTAAATATGCAAGGATTTTATTACTTGATTCGTAATAAAGCATGGCGTACGACAACAATGTCCAATGATTATTTTTAAAACTTTATTTCTAAAATGAAAAAAAAAATATTCAAGTTAGAAATGATTATATACACAAAACTCTTTTCCGAATTCAAAATACACACAAAACTATAAACATTTTGATTTGCTGTCAACTTGCATGTATTAATGTATACAGAACCATAATTTAGATCACACGTTAGTTTAAGTAATCAATATTACATTGTAAAATGCAGGTTTTGTATATTTTATGAATTGCGTGGCATTTGGTATGTCCAGGTGAAGTATGAGAACGAAGTGTTTGCAGCATTTTTGTTCAAAACATTCTTTTCAGTCTTGAACTTACAGAGAAAAAGGAAGCAAAAAACATACTCAGAAAGCATGTTTAGATAAATAGTTTACTCAGAAGAAAATACATTTATGACGCATAAACTAGTCGTAAATATTTATTTCACTTTATGATGTGATAAGCGGTAAAAAAACTATGCACTGAACTAGCTCATTTTAAATAAAATTTGATTTATTTTTAAAAATTAGTAAGCATTATATGAACATTTATCATTATCAATAAAACTCTAAACCTCATATTATCATTCGATTCAAATATTGAATTGATACCCCTTCAAAACCACAGTGTTACTTTTGCTATTTTCTATAAATATAATTTTTATCTGAACTGGTGCCTTTTATATTAATTTCTACACTGTTTCAAGGTGAAAAGAAAAAAAAGTTCTATGAAAAACGAAAAACTTACAATAGTTTTGGACATATTTTTGGTAGTTTTAATTTTATTTAATATGTCCTTATCATGATACAAAGTATTCTCGGTAGACGTTGTTGAATGCAAAAGTATGATATTGACGTTTCTATTCATTCAGGAGGACATCTGGAACACACTTGATAGAATTAAGATAGCTGTACAGAAAGAAATGTGTTTTTATGAAACAACTCTTTGGTAACGTAATTGACACTGCTGTGGAAATGAAATGTGTGAAATTTCTCTTCACTTTGAAAGATTTTTTCAATCGATTAGAACGGTCGACAATAAGGAAATGAAGACTTTTCCATTCGGGATAATAAGTAAATTCTCTGCAACCTTCGGCGAAAATTAAATTACGTTCGTAAGTTTAAAAATGAAAAAGTAAAACGTTAAAGCTTTAAATAAAATCTTGCCTGAAACATTTTGCTGAACTTTTTAAAACTAGGACTCATAAGAGATCCATTTTGGTCCACCACAAACATTTTAATCCGTAGGTTTTGTAAGTATAAAGCTATTTTCTTTAATATCTACTATTCTTATCTCTTTTAAAATCATTGCAAATCTTAAAACATAGCATTAAAAATTTTCAAAAGATAAAAAATAAAATATCGATTGATTTTGATTATGTTAAAATTACTCTGAGAAAATTTCATTTTTTAAAATTTTAAAATAAAAGATGTAATAATTTTGAAAATAAAATGCTTTCAAACATACACATGCACACACACACACATATATATTTACATATGCGTGTGTGTGAGTGTTATTGTGTGTGTGTACCTGTTTCTATATTCAGAAATATTGTTATTAATTCTATACAACGCAATGAATTTCTAGTTCCAAAAAATCAGAAAAATAAATAACTACAAATATTGTACTAAATATTGCTTAAATCAGAAAAACCCAATTGATTTTATTAATAGTTTTTATTAACAATTAATCAGTATTTATTAATGAAGAAATTCTAAACAGTAAATATGCTTAAAATTCCTTATAATAATAATAGTTTATTACTATAAATTTATCATTTTTCCTAGTTATAGTTACCTCTATATTCTAACACTAGATAAAATTACTTATGATTATTTAATTCATATATAACTCTAGTGTC
The DNA here is from genome assembly GCA_019973935.1 of Trichonephila clavipes. Lineage (NCBI taxonomy): Eukaryota > Metazoa > Arthropoda > Arachnida > Araneae > Nephilidae > Trichonephila > Trichonephila clavipes. The sequence goes on from BMAU01016117.1 coordinate 189,240, forward strand.
ACTAAAGTTATGATAGTTTGTAAGCTCTTTTTAATTTGTTTATTTTTATTATTTTAGAGATATAATTCAGCCATTCATATGCTTTGAATTTGCATTTGGGTCCAAAATCTGTGGCAATAACTTATTTATTGTACTCACAGATTAAGAGCGGACAAAGCATTTTTAAGTGCAATTTTTAAGTATCTTATAATGGATTTAGACATTCCTATCCATTATTTTCAATAGGTTTTTGCTCAGTATTATTAACTTAAAGAGGGAAGGTTGGCTGGCCCCAAAACATGTTCAACCCCACTTTTATATAATTTATTTTATATATAAGCTATCCTAAGTCAACAATATTTATAAAATACTGCAGCCTCCATTTTTTAAATTTCAGTTACTCCTATACCCTTCAATGTATGGTTTTCTTACTATCTCTGTATTTTTCGGTTTGATTGATAAATGTTCATCTCACATTTGTAGAGAATTAGACTATATATATATATATATATATTTAACATCCTTTCTGGCTTCTATCTTTGCGTTTTGGCTTAGAGGATGCGTTTATATACAATTTGTATTTTAAACTAAATTAGTAGTATATTTCCAACACGAAAACGTTCGGAGCCCTCCTTTTAAATAACATCACTTAGAAAACACTTATACGATTTAAAATTTCAGTTTGTCAGTGTATAAGCCATACTTTTGTAATATTTGCAATAAATTATTTAAACTTCTGAAAATTGGTTAATTTATAAAGAATTTTGATGAAATTTGAGGAACCATTCAAAAAATTCCACATGATAATCTATTGACTTAATTTTTTACGAGTAAATTTATTATCAAAATAATCATTATATATGTAGCTAAGGACTGTAGTAAAATATTTTCGTTACAAATGTAAATAAAAATTCAAAACTAGTTGAAGAGGCAATAGAAGAAATTTGCCATTTTTTACATCCCCGTTACACAAATACTGGACCATAATTCAAAAACTATTCTTGTTATAATCATTATTTTTCTACTAGCCCTAGAAAACATGATACGAAAAATGTTACTAAATTTCAAAGATAATTGTCGGTAATATTTTGAGCTATCACTTTCAAAATATACGAAAAATTGACTTTGTGAAAAAAATATTTTTATTACTATTTATCACATATTTTTCTATATTTACACAATTACTTACTGAGAATTCACCAGTTTTATAGCTTATACCCTCTGTTTGCTCATTTTTAATGATTTTTATACTTTTTAGTAAATTTATTTTTTTCTGGAACTTTTGCTACTAACAGAGAATGTCGTTTAAACGCGGTTTCTCAAATTTCATCAAGTTCTGCAAAATTTTTGAATGTTTTTACACCAGTAGTCCCGCGAAAATGTTTCATTGTTTCTAAGAATCCCTGAAGTTTCTTATATTTGGAAGTCTTATGCATGGCTAACCCAAACATAGTCTTGTAAAACACTAACTGTTCTTTCAAAATACACAGAATAACATAACAAAGAAATTATATTACGTAAAACTCCTAAGTAAAAAACAATCTTTTTTCATTCTTTTCTGGAAATATGTCGGTTATTAAAGAATTAAGTAGCTTTTTGATTCACTCACAGCTGGAAAATTTAAATCGGCACTAACTTTTCGCGTTCTCGGAAACTGAAACTTTATTACGGTACCTATTTATTTGTACCGACATTTATGTAAATAACTTTTACTTTTATTATTTTCCGTAATTATTAAAGAAATAATGCGAGCTAATAATTCACTTATATTCTATTAAGTAATACAAATATTTTTGTTTTAGTTTTGAAACTAAAAGGAACTTTTATCAAAAGAAGTAAAGAATGTAAAAAAAAAGTTCTGCTGTATTTATACTTATTAAATACCCTCAAAATGCGGAGTTATTTTTTCTATTAAATCAAAGATTTGTAAAAATTATATTTTTTAAAACAAAATATGGTATTTAAATCATGTTTGACAAGTTTAAGGGCATTTAAACTCTGATTCCCGGTTAACTTAATATCCACATTCATTTCTCCGTGCTTTGCTAATTATTTAATATCTTTGTTTGTAAAAGACCTAGAAACAAAATAAGAACAATTTTATAAAGCGAAATAAATGCTTTACTCTATAAATTCAAAAACTGAAGATGTATTTTTTTGTATCCGATGGTAGTACCTGACTTTTTATAATGTAATGGGAGCTAATTGGTTTATTTTTTTTCAAAAAGTTTTCTTACTTTAAATTACACTTATTTTTATAAAACATCTTGGATAAGAAAGTGAGACTTTTTTTTACCATTTTCATAAAAATTATGCAACCATTAATGAATTAAGGACCAGCAGAGAGACGTTATCTATTTTTATTCTCAGATTTGTTACAATCACTCTTTGGAGCACAAAATACCTGAAAAACCTTCAGTTCCAATAAAGATTAATCCTTAGGAAATCCCACCTGAAAAATCCCATAATTTCTAATTTATAAACAATGACCTAAAATGGCTGCTTCCTTTTACTACGCTACGAAACTGAATGAACGGAATGAAAAGAAAGTATAAAAGGATATCAGGTTGGATGAAAAGTGTTCTGGAACCGATCTTTTCAAGCTACGTTATGCAAAACGCGTCGACGAGGACTTCATTACGCCAATGAGTCATTAGCGAAAGAATTCAAGCTTCGAAATATCGGGCTATTACCTCGATTGGACTAATACCCAATTAGCTTCGCCGAGATTTCGAATGCCGTCGCTGATAAGCATTTTTGCTCCTCGCTCATTACAGTTTACGATTTGTACGTTGTGGAGCTTACGGACGTCTACAAGCGATAAGCCTAGGTTTCCTTCCGAAACTAAGAATAACGCATTCCCCGCTAATAGTCCTTCACAATGCAGACGGATAATACGGGCATGGAAGTATTTATTTGTTCCTAAAATGCCATTAAGAAGAGCACCGTACACAGGTTCTCTGTTATTTTAATTTGATTGTTATGAATAGGCTGTTATCAATATCACATCCCTTTCCCCTCACTAATGCGTTCTGAGAAGATTGCGTAAAATGTTAAGTGATTAAATTCTGTAGAGACTCTCTATTCATTTATATTTTAAAATTTCTGCGTTTGTAATCATTTTAGAGTATTGTTGCCAGAGAGACCTTTGAGCTAAATTGTTTTAAATTATGCTTAGAAATTAAATTAGTCTTCTCCAAGGTAAATATACGTATTACGGATATTCGTATCTGGGGCCAAATAAAGAATTACCTTTAAATATTTATGAGGAAAGACCTTGTTCTTTTGTCTCAATATGAAATTTTAGTAGAAATTCCGTTACTTTCTTATTTTGTCTGTATTTAATGATAGACGACGAAATTTTATATGTTAATGGATACATGTAAAAGTAATTGCCTTTATTAAAATATTCTTCAGATAAATAAATTATACTTATAATACATAAATTGTACTTGATAAATATAGTGTATATGTAATTTTAATACACATAAAAAAACCAAAATTCATTATTCATGAAAAAGTTCATCTGTATATGATGCCGTAATTATAATTTCTTAGTATAACAGCTCTATGTACTATAATATGCCTACATATTGATCTAAGAGATTAAATATTTTCATTGCATGGATTCCACAAATTTTAACTATTATCTCACCGAAATACTTTCAAATAATTTAAAGCATAAGGACTTTTTTTTCAATTACTTTAGCTAAAATAATTTTCTCGTGTAAAGTATTTTATGACTTGAATTCATTTCTCGAATTTCTAATTACCACTTAAATACTCACGTGACTTTAAAGTTATTATATTTAACTACAAATAACTCAGCATTTTTTCTAAAAAAAATTATTTATAAGAATTTTAAAAAAACATAAAGGGTTGTATGGTAGCATTTAGAGAAGGGCTTTGGCTGCTCCAGAAAAAAAAGCACATATAAAAAAGTATATCAAAACGTTAAGATATTTATGATACATGTAACTAAATAAAAAAATCTATTAAATTAGACTGAATTTTATTTTTTAAATGTTTATTAGAAAGTTCAGTTTATGTAAAAGAACAGTTAAAAAATATAGACTTGGAACATTTGAAAAATATCCAAATGATAAAAAAACAATAACAATTATTTAAATATAAAAAAATTAAGCGTATGAATTAATACTTTAAAATTAATTAACATAAATAAAAGATTTAACCATAGGTAATAAACAAGAATTGAATGAAGAACTTCTTTCTCATAAGTAAATATATGAATTGTGCTTTCAGCTGTTATTAAAAATTCTTCAGGTTTCTAAAAAAAATGTTTCGTAAATGCAAGAATAATTTAAAATATCCAACATAGAATAAAGAAAAATAAAAGAATGATAAATTATAAAAATTATTCATAACAAGAAAATTGCAAAAAAATATAGAAATATTTTTAATTAAATGGGAAAGATTGAATAAAAAAAATATGCTGTATATATGCAAAAATATTAATACGGCTTTTCGCTCTAATTGAAAATTTTTGAGAACAATGGATTCAGTTAAGAAGGCCGCAATCTACAGAAAACAATAATGGATTGTCTGTAAAACTATGTAATTGTCGCCCAAACTTCCTACCCTGGCTTTTGAAAACAATATAGAGAATATAATCAAAAGTCGAAAGTTTTCTGGATAAATTAAATTATAAATTACTAACGGTGTACCAAACCCCACTGTACAAATTATGCAATTCCCATTGCATTTCCTGAAATTGTGTAAATTATTTACATTTGAATGCGTAATACTTTGATATTACTTTCCGTTTATTTATTGTATGATAAAATTGCAATTTTTGCAAGCAACGCCATCCCTTACATTATAATGTCACGTCAGTAGGAACTACGAAATACTAGCAATACAGCCAAGTTCGCATAATTTTTCGCAATAAAATGTTTCAACTTTGCGACCGACTAGATGTTTCTTGAAATCATTGGAGAAATCTATAACATCACGATCTATAACATAAGCGGATTTTTCGAGAAAGCGCTGGAAGGTAGGGGAGGAGGCTAATCGTCCTTGGCAATTCAACACTGCACGACCTGTATCTACTAACTATACCTTATGTATAAATAAATGTATTATAGCATCACAAAAAACTTTTTCTATACAAAGAGAAAAATATGAAATAATGATATATGTGTAAGTATTATTCGTTATTATTGCATTGTGTTTATTACAAATACCTCGGCCCATACTTTTAAAGATTAATTTTTAAAGCAATGCTTGTGTGTGTGTGTTTCAAAAATAAGAAATTTAAAATTCAGTAATACATGCTAATGAAAGATTATTTACTAATATTCAAATCATTATTTCCTGATGAGTACATTGAAATAAATAACAGTTTTTCTTTAAAATGTATCTTTATATTTAGGTAAATAAATTCGTTTGATATTGATTTCCCTCAACATATACTATTTAGACAATTACTTTCGTATCAACTAATTATTCCATAAAGGTGGGTTTGAGACAACAGAAATAAATACACAAACAATGGTTGTATAAGTGAAGTGTAATACATCAAATTATATTGCTTTATTATCACTTATTAGTTTTTATATAGTAAGAAAACGTATCATTTTTTTTCCTATTTCTGTATTTATCATTCATAATTGATTTAACAGTCTTTTCATAAATTAAAATGAGTTTGGATTTTCTTTGGTCTTAAGAAATCTGATTGAATATCACATTAGATTTCAGTTATTCTAAGGGCAGTTGTATTTTGAATCTACACTGGTACCACTGATGACGGATTTCGTAGTTCTAAGCTATAATCTTGTGACACGGTCAACACCGAAGCTAGTTGATCCATTCTTTAAGCTTCCAAACCACATCAACGTGAGGACTTTGAGTTTCAACTGATTCAATCTCTGAGTAGAGGGGCTGCATCATTCCTCCTACTCGGCCGAAGACGGTCTTTTTTCACGATCAGTCATCATTGGCACCAGATTTTAATCTTAAGTTCAGAAACACCGTCACGAGTTAGAAACCGTGATAATTCATGCTATCACGCCCACAAACGATGTTCGAGCCAGGTACCTTGTTAGAGTTATTATTGATAAGACTACACACATACATGCATTAACAGTTCCTTATCTTAAAAAGCTCAAAAAAAGTTTAAGTAATGAATGGTCTTTTATATAGACAGAGTTTAATTAACGTAAATTACTTCATTTCTTATCAAATTTACCCAATTACCATGTGTTCCATGTTCCCATTACTATGTGTTCGGGTTGGCAAGAAAAGCCTATTTCTCTCATTAGTTATTACGTTGGATAAAATATTGTGTCAGATGTCATATATTACATCGCGACCAATGTTAGAAATAAGTTCATTGCCCATAATTCATTTTGTAGCTTTAGAAAATTCTCCATATAAATCGAACACTATTATTTCATTGAAGGCTACACGGTACCCTTTTTCAAAAAAAAAAAAAATTGGAGATGATTAGAGTAAAAATAATTGATGTTTTACATTTAGATTATATTATTAAGCTGATTCTGTAAGTAAAAAGTCAATTTGAACAGCCATTATTTTACAATTTTAAAAACTTAGGAATTTTTGAAGTTTTTTCAAATTTTTATAAAATACTCAATTTTTAAACTTTTTTATTCATTTTAAGTTGTTTATTTTTCTTAGGTTATTGCAAACAAAAGTTAGTATGGATTTGAAAATCTATATATTCCCTTGTTGATTTTTAACAATTATTTTGCTAGAAAAACCTGAAAAACTCTAGATTTTTTAAAATATAAATTTAAGCATTTTTTAGAAAAATAACTAGAGATCTCAGCCCTAAATCCATACAAATTTTTATAGAACATACGTTTGGGAGTATATACAAAAAAAATTTAAGGATCTATCTTGAACAGGAAATAAGCCTTAGGGATTAAAAAACACTTATACCTTCAAAATTGAAAGTCTGAGAAAAACGCATTTAAAGTTTGCAAAGTCATAAAACAAAAACTTATAATGCCCGTAAAGCTCTAAATTTTTAAAGTCATTTTCTTTGTATGTTCTGCATTAAAACACTATTTTAATTAAATATGACTGAAAATAATATTTTTGATTCAAAATATATTTTTGAATAATATTGATAGCATTTGTTAAGATGCCACACACACACAGTTTATTCAACTTTATCTTAACCAAATATTTTCACAAAAATTTTGAAACACAAAGCATATATGTATAAAATAATAATGATGCTAACTTAAGCTAAAAATTGCCAGGTTTGCTCATAAAATTTAACTTTTTTCAGTTTTAAATAGGGACAGCATAAGAAATTTTAAATCTTGCCGTACGATTTTAAAATTCTAAAGAATAGCATATATTGTTTAGTATAATGGTAATAGTATAGAGTTAAGAAAAAAGGAATGATTCAGAAAAGAAGTTTGGTACATTCATGAAATATATTCAGTTATATCTGCAACATTTGAATTCAGAATAATTGTACCTAAAAATCAGTCCTCTGCTGATTCCGCAATTAGACTTCCGAATACATCGTTTTCAGTAGCATTCCATCTCTTCGAAATATTGTTTTTCACAGCAACCTGAGAACGCATTTGCCATGACATTTTCTCTTTCAGGAAAAAAATTAATGATAAAGCTTTTAAGTTATATAAACTATTTTTAAAGCAAAAATTGGCTATGAAATTAATATTAATTAATTAATTATGAGGAATCAAAAAACTCGAAACATTATCAAGCAGAAATGATTTTAGTAATGAAAATTGGAATTAATTTCCATTTCAAACTAAAAGCTCAAAAATATGTTTAATTAATTCAATTTGAGAGCGGAAAAATGTTTTAAAATGAAAACGAAACCAAAACCATAGCTCATAAAACTTCAAATATCTTAAGAACTAATTTGCTAAAAGATCTGGAATTTCGTTGCAAGCTTCTCAATGATATGGGCCACTAGAAAACGCAAAAAAAATATTTTCAGTAAAAATTAAATTTTTAGGGTACTGTGTAGCTGTATATAGAACCTATACAAACCATTTCATACCAACGCATAATTTATAGTAAACTCAACATATTGAATTAACAATCATATTTGAATATACACAAGTTGTCCCATGGATAGCATGCAAACTCAGTACAAATAGATTCCTATTAGGGAGTTTATAAACAATGCTCGAAGAACTGGCGGACTAAACGGCTCATAGTTTACGTGAAAAACACGTTAAATGAGGATGCATGGTAGCGCATGATGGGCCTGTGGCAGTTATTCTCAAACTTTTAATTTAGGTTAACCAATATTCAATCATAGTTTTCATTGCGCACCCCCTGTCTCTCCATACAAGCAGCAATACATTGAGTTCAATAATACTATATTTTTACGCTAAGGCTACAGTATAACTTTACCCCCTAAAGTGCCACCGGTGTGTATATACATTTTGCCCAACCATTGCGTTAAATTCCCGTGTGTATATATACGCCTTTCCAAAGTACAATCTTTTCTGTGCACTGCTAACCCTGAAATTATCCCGAAGTTCTTGGAATGCAATAAACGGACATTAAAAGTGTTTGCGAAGTGTTTACTTATATCAGAAGATTTATTTATTTTCTTTCCTAGCCACCCCCTCTCTAATACATCGCATACGTGCCCCTACGTGGAGAACGACGATATTGGGGATGGATTGGGTAACTTTTAATTGGCAGTTAAGGGGTTATTTATAAACCGCACAAATTATCAAAATAAGTGTTCATTTTTGTATATAATTTTATTTATGACAAGTCCATGGAATCACTGGTAATTATTTAACGTTCTTAACTTAGTATTGTTAAATTGATTATAAAATACAATGTGTGCAGTACTGATATATTTATAAGTGTATCATATCAGTGTAAATGTTAATTTCATTTTTGATTATGCCAAAATGTATTTTATTTGTTTACTTTCAGTAAATTAATATATATGTTTTTAAATAATCTTTTGTTTTCGGCTTTTCAATATGCTCACGCCCCCCTCGTAGATTAATTACGCCCCCTAGGGAGCGCACCACACAATTTGAGAAACGCTGGCCTGTGATACATAATGAGCTCATGTACACGATTGACTTGATATCGCATAGATCAGGCGCTGGATCAGAGTAGAGGTTCAATGGCCAACACGACCACCAGATCTAGCACCACTGGATTATTTTTTCCTATGAGCCTATCTAAAGCAGCTTGTGCATAAAGACGTAATAATTTTTAAATGGCCTTTGATACTCATCTGCATGCTGTTTGATGCTCATCATTGGTGGACTCCGCGCTGCTGCGATGTCTGCACTCACCCATTTCGCGGAGTCTCCAAGCCTGCCTCGATAAGTAGAGCAGCCATTTTGAGCTTCTGTCTTTTTAAATATTTACAAATACTGCCGTCAGTATGCGGCAGTTACGGTACGGTACGGCAATACAGTATTTTTCCCTTTCACCGGCTGTGACGTCAACTTTGTTTTTTCGTAAATTATAGAACGTACAGGGGTATTTTTTAAATACTCCCAACGTGCGCGAACAATCTAGCTGCGTAGAGTTTGGGTGTTATCCTGTATAATAAAAAAGTTGGAAATGGTTCTTTCTTTTTTTTTTTGGAAATATATATGTATTACAGATTTTTTTTGTTTGTTTCAGCTTTAATCTCAAAGCATTAATAAAAGAATTGATTCTATAAAATTGCTAATAATTCATACGAGTTATTAATATAATTTTTTTAATGAAATAACTTACATATATCACGGATATAACATATATTATTTGATTATCTGAAGGATCTGACCCAATAATTTGTTTGTGTCATTTTAATTTTGGTTCACCTATCAAAAAAAAAAGTAATGTATTCACTCTACTTCTTCAAATACTTACTTTAAAATTTTTTTTAGTTGCAGAAACCGGTATTCTAATAGAATAAACACAATATTTTATTAATCTCCCTTTTGTTAAATATTTTACTTACTCCATGTTCATATTTATCGTCATTATTATGGACGTTCCTTCAAAACATACCGTTCAAAATGTATATTCTGACGGGTCCTATCTGCATCTGTGACGACTAATCCTCAGGGGGAAAGTATTGTTTAACTGCCGTATGTTAATAAAATTGCTAACCGTACGAAAACTTGATTGATGTTAATTTGAGGGCTATTTAAAATAGCGAAGTTAGTGTAGGTGTTAGTCATTAGGCTGTTATTGGTATTTTACAGTTTATATTTGAAACCCTCGGATATCGTGAAGAAATTCTTTTTCTGAATCAAGTAATTCCGGTCAAGCTCTGGCTGGTGCTGTTACATTGGTTCATATACAAGCTAAGGGATCTAATTATTTGTCTTAGAAATTTAAGATAATGCTTAAATTGACCACTCCCTGGGATTATGACAATATCTTAATATCGGTTTAAAAGATTAATAAATGTCTCGATTTTACTATAATGGCTGATTATTGAATGGCTAGTTTCTTAATTCACCCGTGACCGCAGGGTCGCGATATCTTGCATTTTCTTAAAAAGATTAATCTTGTTTGGATATTTTTAGAAATATTTTGTTTTTCAATATTCGTGTCTAAAATTATACGAGTTATTCATTACCTTTCAAGCTCATCTTGATTCATATGTATTCTTTTTGATTCTTCATTCACATATAATTACAAATGATATGATTATGAAAACTGAGCACACATTCTTTTTCACATTTTATTCATTAAAATTCTACTGCTTGATAATTAATTTTCTTTTTATACTTAGTATCGTTTTGTAGGGTTGTAGTCTATTAAAAATAAATATTTTAAATAATTTTTACAAAATAACTAAATTTTTTTCAAGAATGAATATTACTTTAAGATATTTTATTTGACTAGTTTTTACTGATTAGCAAATTTAACTTAATAGAAGTAAAACAAATGTATGTAAAGTGAATCAAAATGAAAGCTATTCTACATAGTTATTACATGTTTTTTACATTAGTTTAAAATGAAAATTAACCTAGTACAATATTATAAGAAACTTTTGATGGCATTAAAGCTTTCGATAATTACGCATAAGAATAACTGTACTTTTAATTAATTAATAGCGTATAAGACAAGTAATACCTAAATAGCATTAAAATTAATTAATGCTTAAAAATTAATTACCATCATAAAAAAATAATAGGGGCTTTTTTTTTTTTTTTTTTTTTTTTGTAAAATGAATTCCATAAGATAGAATGAGGTTAGACAAAATTATTTACTTAATAAAGGTTTAATTATTTTTTAAGTTTTGTTGTGTTTCTTTTTTTAACTAAATATAATGTTAAAGACTATTTTAATAAGCATATAACACATTTATCAACGAAACTTATCATAAAATTATATCTAAACACATTTTTTTTCTTTTTTTGAAAAAAAATAGAACAATAAGACATTGATAAACTGTGAATTTAATTGCAACAAAAAATATAAACATATGAACAAAGAATTTGAAATTGTTTAATGGAACGATACAGTCACCAAACACTTAACATGGCTAAGCAGTACTAATTTATGGTAAATCGAGTACTTAAGAAAACTTGGGAGTTGATGAATTTTTTTACTGATCAGAAGGAACTGTACAGCTGTGTAAGTTGAATTAGATTCGTTACTTCAAGAAAATATTTGGAACTCTTGTAAAAAGATTTATGATTCTAAGTATGTTGACTGATTAGCTGAGTATGTGTCAAATTAGTTAACATACTAGTCCATAAAATTTGACACTCGGACTAAACAGTCCAGATAACTCAGACATCATATTCGATGCAGAAATTATCGCTGATGTCACAGTTAATGAAAAAGTACCGGAAATTTATGAAGAAATTAACATTGAGAACAACATACAAACTAATAAAATATCATATAATGAGAGACTAAAGGTTGTCGATACGACCTTAAGTATTTTGAACAACACGGTGTGTCGCGGTAAGATATTTACTATTAATTCATCCTCTTCGTGGTGAAGCAGCAAAACGAGGAGTGTAGTGCGGAAGACAGCAGATCATTTGCATTTCTTTTTTAAAAAATAGCTAGTTTTTGCAAAGTCCTCTACTTAGTTTTCATTATAAGAAACTTTATGAATTCATAAAGTATTTTTCTAAAGTGTATCTGATCAAGTAAACTTTTCTATACTATGCATTCATTAATTTTTATTTTCATGTAATAAATGTCATATGCCTTCATGAAGTCCTTTCTTTAAGGGTATTTTGGTCGTTTATTTTATGTTATATTCTCAGGCAAGTGCAGTATAATATTTTCTGAGGACACACCTATTCTTTTATTTGTATTCTGTTCTCGATATTTTCACAAACTCGGATAGCCTTCTGTCCATACTAAGGTCGAGTTTCTGGACTCTAAAGCAATGCTTAGGTTTCAGCATATTGTGTTTAAATTATAAAATTACATACATTATTGATTTTATAAAAATTGTTGAAAATGTGATATAATGCAATTTGTGTGCAACTTATGTACTTATATAAAAAATATATTTCATAGTAAATAATGCAATCTCACAAAAAATTACTTCAATAGTTTATTTATTTACTTGAACTTTATTTACCTAAAGCATTGGGATGGCCTCGCCCCAGTTCCAAAAACGACATACATTTTAACCAAAAAAAAATTGTTTTATTTTTAATTCGAAAAATTGCTGAAATAATGTTTAACCGTAATATCTAAAACCAAATTTAATAAATATAACCAATTAACTTTAGCAAAGTAATTGCTAAAATTTACTGACTAAACTTTTATTACTTCAATAACAATACAATTAAACTGTAAATTAGTTGTAACTCGATTTTATATTCTTTAAATATGGGAGCATGATCATTCATTTTTAGAATTGTGTGTGTAGAAATATAAATTTAAATTCAGGTAATGATGGACTGAAATTTGTAAAACCTTTAATAAAAAGATGATCCTTATGTTTCATTGTTTCGGATTGCTTATTGTATACCATAACTATATTATACATTTACCAAAAATATTCGTGACTGTTTCAATGTTATCAAAATTTTTCAAATGAAATATTCCTTAGCTAACACTGAAACCATACGAACAAATTAGTTTCAAAATTTTTATTAATCAAAATTTAATACAACAGTCACTTTTGTCTTTTAGCATCATCTTTTTGTTCGGGTTGTCCCAGATCTATAGTACCAAAAAGAATAGGATAGACAAGCTGATTTCCTTTGTCCCAGGTATAAATTTTGCGATGCTTGGGGTTGTACGAGATCATGCTGTTGTTTCGGAAAGGGTTTGAAAATTGAATATTAGCTTCCAAAACTTTATTCTGATATAGATCAAAAGCAAATCTGATACGAGTAGATGGGGCTGTAACAGAATCAACTGCATACAAAACGCCACAAGCTATAAACATTTCTCCAACATTTCGATGAGGCAGCGTCACATTCCATATGTATTCAGTGTGTAAGGTATAAGGATGTAGCTTCCTCACCATAGTGTTATTCGTGTACTTTGCCGAATACACTACCCATAGACCATTCTCATCCGCCATGACGTCCATATAGCCTGATTCGGTCGAATATAGATATGCTCCATCTGAGTAAGCTGCATCACGAATTTTTTCAATGGAATCTCTTGGGGGTGAGAACTCGGAACGGACTAATATTTCACTGTTAACTTGGTTGTAATAAAAAGATCCATTGTAAACCAGATGCCCGGTTCCTGAAAAGGGAAAAGGTAGCTCATGACGATGGCTGTAAGTGTCATTGCGGAAATCTTCTCGGTTTTTGAACTCATACAGATGGTTAGTATCCGATGAGATTATGGCATAATATCTTTGATCGTCTTCACTGTTTAACATCGAGTCTTGAAACCAAGCTCCGACATCCTCTTTAGAAGAACGCTGGTACACAGGTTTTCCAAGTTGGTGGATCATACAATCTGCGAAAGAAATACATTTTTAGAGTAAAGTAATAGCATTCTATTTGTTTCGTAAGTGTTAAGAGAGAAAGAAAGAGTATTTTTATTAAAATATAACCTCTGATAAAGTTCGGTGAATGAAGTCAGAACGGCCGACCTGGCAACACTGGTAAAACAAAACGATGCACTTGTGTAGCGGCAGGTGTTTACCATTTACGCCCCTTGTTCATTTGAAACAAATTTTTTTCCCGTGTAAAACTTGTATTACAAAGTGCTTGTTTAGTACTTTGGTTTTTAATTGAGAACAGGAAAATGAACGAACAAAAAATCAATTTCAAGTTTTGCTATAAGTTTCGCAAGACACAAAGAAACTTGTGCGATGTTGGTACGTGTTTATGAAGATCAAGCAATGTCAACGAAGCGCGTGTACGAGTGGTTCACCCGTTTTCGAAAAGCGGGGAAAGTATTTCCGACAACCCCCGTAGCGAAAAATCTCCGTCAGTGACAAAAACCTTGAGAAAGTGAGGAAAACTAAAGATCGTCACACAATTAACTGTGTGCATGTTAGCTGATAAACTGCAGATTAACCGTGAATCTGTGCGACAAATCGTTACTCAGAATTTAGGGATAAAAAAACTTGTTATCGGTATTGACGTTATTCCTAACATCCGTGACTAGGCTTTTGAATTTCATCTCAAAAGACTATTTGCAAAGTTTCCAGGGTATGTATAACAAATCTCAGCGGTGCATAGTTATGGGAGGTGACTATTTTGAAGGACAGTAGGCTAACTTTCGTTAATATTTCATCTACGTTAATATTACAGGACTATTCACCTAACTTTATTGTCAGAGGTTGTATTTTCAAGTTATCTAGAACAGTTTAATACTTGAAGAGAACAATTTTTATGAGGGAAAATCTATAGCTAGTGATTTTGTTATTTAGTTCCATCAGTTAAATTTTCCGTGCATTCCATAATAACGGAATATATATATAGGGCTGCTCAACAAGTAATAGGACTAAAATTATAAAAAAAAAGAATATTTTTAATCGTCATTATTTACATGGTTTTTTTTTTCAAAATAACTTCCGCGGTACGTAATGCATGTATCCCAACGTTCTATCCACTTCTTTAAAACATGTAAAAGTCCGTTTTGTGCGAGCTTTTTCAAAACTGCCTCCATAGATTTTACACATGCCTTGTTGCTTGCAAAGCGCTTGCCTCGTAATGGTTTCTTAAGTTGAGGAAACAGAAATTGTATGGAGTGATATCAGGACTGTACGGAGAGTGTGGTAAAATCTCTACATTGTTCTGCTGCGAAACATCCAGTACACAACGAGCAATATGTTGTCGGGCATTTTCATCGTGCAATAGGAAGCCATTTGGGAGCAATGGACCTTTCCTTTTAAAGTGCTGTGCCATTGCTCGCATGACATTCGCGTAGTACGAGCCGTTTACGGTAGTATCGGGTTCGGCAGCATATTGATACACAATTCAAGATAATGCTCGTTCACACACCGCCTTGGTTGTACGGCAGTTACTGGCCGCGAATAGAGTTGTGACCCTTGATCACCTCCTCCCTTCCTTATTCACTTGATTTGGCACCTGTAGACTTCTTCCTCTTCCCCAGATTAAAGTCAGCCTGGAAGGAAAAGAGATTTACGGGCATCACCGACATTCAAAGAAACATGACGGCCGAGCTAAAAGCCATACCGAAAGAGCTGTTTTACATCAGTTTGCAGGACTTAATATACTCGTTCCCAACAATGCATTATCATCCATGGATATTATTTTGAAGGACACTAAATTGTATTTGATTCTGTACAATACTGTACTGTATTTGAAATAAAAGTTTATTCACCGAACTTTCTGACCACAGCTTGTATATATATATGCATGTATATTCTTTCATTGGACATCAATTTATACTATATGCTTTTGTGTAAGTAAATGTATGATGAATGAATACATTTCATATCTTTTCCAATGATATATTTGAATATTTCTGATGATGAAAATTCCCATAATGTATCGTCAAATAATGCATATTTCTGAAGTATACTTTATTTACAATAAAATAAAATATGGTTTATAATCTACTTTGTAATAAATTAATATTTTTCTACATGTTGAGAATCATATGAATGAATTTCAGGTAATCGATATTAAATTCATTCGTTAAGTCACTTTGTATTATTTTTTTAAAAATGGGAATAAAAGTACAAACTTATGTATTTTTTAAAAATTTGTAATATATATTACTAAAATAACAGCGCACTTTTATTTTCTCAGAGTCTGAAAGCAAACAGGAAAATAAAATCTCGATTAAGGGCGAAATGCTTTATCATATAGCATTTGAGCAGTCATTAAATATTAAAATGTTGAAACTATCTGATTTCTCTATGTATGTAGACGAGATTAAGCATTATTTTAAGAAACTTACTTATAAATCTAAATGTTAACAATTCAGAGTTCGCAGAGGGAGAATTTAATCTTTTCATAGTGAAATGATTTTCAACTATTTTAAGATTAGTGCATTTTTATAGGGCCAAACTAACTGTTTAAACATTTGTTTCAAAATCAGTTTTATAATTTAAAATTTTATATTTAAAATTGGTATTTATTTTCTAAATCAGTGTTCTCCTTTTTCTTTGTACAATTTTTGGTACTTACATGAACTTAAAACTAGTGTTTTCAAATACAGTAATTATGGTTCCATTGATACATGTGTAGTGCGTTGAATATAATTTTAGCAGCTTTCTAGAATTCTCAAAATTGTGTAGAAATTTCAGAATCTAAAATCATAGCTAGAGTTTTGAGTCAAAGGATTTCGATTGATTATTTTCTATTCTAATTCTACACAAAACACGTATGGTCTTTCGCGCGGCATTTAATGGGTACATTTATAAGTATATTCTTATTTTCAAGTATTCCCAATGCCAAAAAATTCAGAGATGCCAAGTTTAATGTTTTATGCAATTATTTAGGTATCCAAAACTAGATCAAATGCCTCATACATATACAGTTGTAAGTAACATAAATCGATTGAAAATATTTCTTATACTTTAAATTGAAATTAAAATGTACAACATTGCAATTGATTGAAAAAAAATATTAAGCTTAGGTTTAATATGTAAATTTCTGTGCAATCTGTTTGATGTTTGTTGACTTACTTCAGAAAAATAAATAATAGTTACGAATATAGTATGTAATCTCGCGGAAAAAAATCTTTCTATGTATGATAATACTACGAGATACATTTAATCTAATTTAAAAGCAAGATACACAGTAATGCTATATCAAATGAAAGTGTACGTTTATACTTTTTTCCTGTGATATTAATGCTTTTTTACATCGCTTTACCTTTGTAACAAACCGATTTTTTAAGTTATTGATCTTATAAGTCGCTCGAGTTTTTAAATAGTGGTGTCATGATACTTTCTTTTCAGATACAATTTAGATCTATTTTGTTAACTGTTATATAATGTTGTTGCTTTTTGTTTTCTTTGAATGATAATTGACTTTAAAACAATACATATTTTGTTTTTACTGCTTAATGTAGTGTTTTAGCATATCAATGGATTATTTCAATTTAATTACTTTTACCTGCGTTGTACCACTATTTTTAGCAATTTATTAATGTTCTGGATTATAAAAAAAGTCAGAATCATACCTTTTGTAAATGACAATATATAATTTTAGAAATTTTTAGAATATGCAGTTTTCTTTCTAGTTGATAAAGTATCAGCATTAAATATTTTACACATTCTTGAATCAATTACTAAACTGCATATCTACAACACAATTATTTTAGAATGTTTATGGAGGAATACATTTTATATTGAGAGAGAGAGAGAGAATATTTCATCACACACTAATAAATGAAATATTTATTTCTCTTATTAACAACAACAAAAGATTGTTTCGTCTCCAAACATTGCTCCAGCATTTAAATTATAAGGGTCTAGTTCTTATGCTCTGTGACATAAAATATTATATGAAATCATTGAAGCTATGTTGACTAAAGTAATGATTCATACAGTTTTCCTAACAGGATTTATGTTCAAAAAACTTACAAATAATGATGGAACTGGACTGTTCTTATTAGTATCTGTATGTTTACTATATTACAGTTGTTTTAAATCTATTTGACAGGTTCAATTAATGAATTTGTAGAATTTTCCTATAATCCTTCCAGTAATAGCATTGTGTGTTATTATTGGTACTTAAAAAGATAACGATTGATCTATGATCAAACGAAACGAACTTATTTTAAATGTTTTATTTCAAAAAATTTATAGATTTTTGCTCAAAAATCTATAAATTATAAATATGTATATATATATATATATATATATATATATATCAGTTAATTATAAATATGTATATATATATATAATATATAAATATGTATATATAAGTTAATATAAATATGTATATATATATATGTAAAAGTATTTTTCTTTCAACAACAAAATTCGTTGTTGTCAAAGAAAACTAAGGTGGATTAGAAGTATAGCAGACTTCTGAATATTTTTGTTCATAGAAAATATTTATTTCTCCAAACTAAAAATAAATAATGTAAGCACATTATATGCAGATTAATAACTATTTTTTCCTAAAATAATATTATGCCGCGTTTTTTCAGATAATCAAAAATGATAAGCAATCAAAATTGGTATCCAGTTTTCTGGTGAAAAGTATTTGACAGAAATTACCTTTCTAAAGACATTCTAAAATTCTACTATTTGAGTAAATTTGAAAATTTTTCTTGCATAAAAGAAATAACTTACTGTCTTTTCTAGGTGGTGGAGGAGTGAGCCCACTTGTATTTGTAACAGCCACACTCAGAACTTGAGATACATCTAATGTTCCTGAAAATATACATAAATATATTGAAACGTATTTTCATGCAAAAACTATTTTATAAAAAAAGAAGAGGGATATTTGGATAGAAGAATATTTCAAACCATCAGCGTAACATCACTGATGTACTTTGGATTCGTCCCGCTTTTAGTAGAATGATGTATTTTGAATTAACTATATTTCAAAATCCAATAACCCATTCACAGTCTTTATAAACTGTAAACTTTTAAATCGGAAAAATATTTCCTGATTCATTTTAAAACATATATTCTACATGTGGAACTAATTCGTAACATTCAGTATAAAAAAAGTAATGCCTTGTAACAAGCTACTGATTTTATCGAAAAGTATTTAAGCGCATACGTCTTCATTGTACACAACTTGAAACTTGACTTGACTTACATAAATCCCAAAGGTGATATCAGGAAACATATATTCCGTCTGAAATACAGAAAAGCTAAAAGAAGTTAAACAAACCTCCAAAAGCTTCTTCGTTCTCATTTGAAATTTTCCTCCCCAAACCCGAATGGAGAACAAAGCTCCTGAAACTATATATCGCTCTCCTTTTTCAAACTTCGTGTATATGAAACATAATTTATTCCTAAACAGAAATCTCTAAAATATTTCTTAAGCTGCATGAACAACGGAATTGTAGAAAAATATTTTATTTCTTTTAGTACATGGTGTGTGTAAGTAGACGCAATGTTTTTACTTTTTCGCACATTTGGCGGATATCTGTGAAAACATTTCATTTATTTCACACGATACTATGCTAAAATAATTTAAAACAATTATATATCTTGATAATACTAAAATCAAAAGGTTGAGATAAAAAAAAGAAAAGGAAAGGAAAATAAGAAGCATAAAATATTTCAAGATTATTGGAAGTTACGTAAAAATGACTTTTTCAATAATTTAGAAGCAACTTCAGTGACATTTTCAACATCATTTGAAGCTTCATATGAATTAATTTTACTAAACAAATAAAGCGATATTATAGATGTCATCTGTGTCATAAATTACAAAGATAAAAAACACATTCTAGATCCGAAGACTGATGAAAAATGTAAATGAAATCAATTACAAAGCGAAATTATGTAACTCATTAAAAAAATAAACTATTAGATTTTATGATATGGGTATAGAAAAGGAAAAACAAATGAAATAAGAAATTATAACATGTATTTATACCCTCCCTCTTTCTTGACATGTTAATAAATCCTTCATTAAAAGTGGTTATTTTTAGGAATTCTTCACAAGCACCAAGATGATGAGTAGATTTTTACCGAGAGATTAAGAGAAATGGACATTGTTCACCGACAGTGTAAAATTTTTCAAACAATTAATGAAAATTTATTTATTACATTTAAATGATCAATTTAAGAAGAAAAGTTAATGCAAATCTATAATTATATTTATATAGTGGCTGAAAGTCTGAAGAATAAATTATCACCTCTACCGTATGTATTCAATGTTAAGCCTCCAAGGATTTACTGTCGCATGCTAAATTCTCAACACGCTTTTGTGAAAAAAAATAGTGTAAAATGGTTTGTTGATATCCAATATTTACAAAATTAAAAAAAAATTAGGACTAATAAGAAGGGAAAATTAATTTATTTTATTTAACACAGTATTAAAAAATTTTAAATGCATATTTTAATCTATAATTGATCTAACCATCAGTATCATGTAAAATTTCCCCATCCGCCCTTGATTCTGAGCCGTACCCGATTATCATTTTCATTAACATTAACATTGGAAAATATTGTGACTTAGATTCTACTGTGGTATTTTTCCTGATAGAAAGATCATTTGAGCTTTTAATATGAAAATAATACACACACACACACACACACACATATATATATATATATATATATATATATATATATATATATATGAACTAATATGTTGACATTAATTGGACCTCGCATTAGTATCAAAAATACTAAATAAAGTTAGTACGTAAAATATTATAGAAAAACTAAACTGTCAAAAACAAGAAGAGGTGGTGGTAATACTAATTTTTCAACTATTTCATCCCCGTAAAAAGTATTTTTAAAAAACTTATGAACCAAACATCTGTTCTTTTCATAAAAAATCGAACTATACTATGTTCAAGATAAAATACAAAGCATTTAACAGGAAAGATGACACGTATTAGTATGCATATTAAGTGAAATGTACTTATTATCCATTTTTACGTGCAAAAAAAACCTCGAAGCAAATATTAAAATAATTTCTGTCAAGTAAGATAAGATCTACGACAAGGTTTTGAGACATGTTAATCAATAAATGAAAACGAATAAACTATGAAATATAAGCCTGTACCTTAGATGCTCTATCATAGATTTGTTAAGATTATTTAGTTTATGAAAATTATTCAAATCAGCTAAATTTCAATTAAAATGCATACATCTTTAGTAAAATAATTTAACTGTGATCAGCCTCTCAATTACTTACAGATATTTCACTAACATAATTTGATATGTGTAAAGTTTATTATACATCAAAATGCAGTGTTATTATGCAATAAATAATGAAACTATTATTTATTATTGCATTGATTTGTTTATTTATATATAAATAGAACATAGCCGTAAAACTTTTTTTTAATGAATTTGTATTTTTTATTTCATTTTTAGAGAATTATATAACAATTAGTTCTTATTGAAAAAAGTGAAAATATATTAGAATTTACATCATTTAAAATTAAATGTAGTTTAAGTTGAACGATTTATTTATTGTTTGTTTTCCTGAATTAGGTATTGTTTATCGTAGCTGAGTAAAATAAATACATAATTTAAAATTTGCAAAGAATAACAGCTATAGTTTTTAGTATGAAAAAAGCATACTACTTTAACACAAAAAATAATATTCTTTTTGAAACATCCAGCACTGAGGCATAGTATCAAGTTTCAAAAGTTCTATCAATTTAAAAAGTCCTAACGATTTTTTTTTCATTTATATATTTCACAAAAAGAGAATGTTCTAGTTTGAATAAACTTTCCAATACTTTAATCCCGAGGCTTTCTTAAGAGTTTCGATTTTTTTCACATTCTTAAGAAAATTGAAACTTTCTTAATTTGCACCTCTATTGTTAAACTTTTATAAAACTATTCAGAATCCTCTAACCCTTATGCGTTGGTAAGAGGGGGGGAAAAAAAGAAGTATATCCAACCAATTCTGGAAACAATTTATACTGTCTAGATATTTTCTATACTCCTAAGAAACCACGCCACTTATTATTTATTCTCTCTATTTCATTCTATTTTCTTTTGGTATTTTGGCAACATGACGATGGTCGTGTTCTGGATAAACAGCTTACTAACATCAGTCAGAGAAAGAACTTTCCCCTCTAAGGTCCAAGTGGTCGGATTAAGCGTCAAGTAATTCGAGAAGAACAAGAAAATCTCATTCTTCTTTATGTCTTAGGAAGGTCTTATTTCCTTTTTGTTGCTGAGGATCGACTTCTACTCTCAGTATTATTTAAGCATTAGCGTCCGTCTTCATTTCCGGTCCTTTCTTGAGACACATGAAGTACCTTTGGCAAAAATCTACTACCCAGGATAAACATGCTATTTTTCTTCCATTCAGTACTTTTTTTTCTTCGGGCCTAGACTTTTATTTATTCAATAATTGGTCAGAAAAATGATGGTTCTTTCTTTTTTCTTTCTTGATGTGGTTTTTAAAAACTACGATATTATGATAATTTCAATGAAGATATCTGAATTGTTCACAAGAGTATTTTTAAATGAAAATACAAATAAATTATAAAGTGTATAAATGCAATAATATGAAGTTATTCATATTCCTCTTCATATAAATTCCAAAAAACGTTACGAATATGAAAAAAATATAAATGAATACCTCGTTATTATGATTTGTTGACACATAGGTCAACACACCAGTGTTGTGCGTGCGTGCATGTCAATGGCAGCAATTTAAACACCTCCTGTGATACATTAATGCAGCGTTTCTCAAACTGTGGGGCGCCCCCCCTTGGGAGGCATGGCAACTCTACAAGAGGGTGCGAGCATATTGAAAAGTCAAACAAAAGATTATTTAAAAAATTATTAATTTACTGAAAGTGGACAAACAAAATACATTCTGACTTAATAAAAAATATAATATACATTTACACTGATATATCATACTTATAAATGTGTGTGTGCTACACAATGTATTTTATAATTAATTTAACAATCCTAACTTAAGAAAAATTTTACTATTTACCAGTGACCCCATGGACTTATCATTTATGTAATTAAAAACAAAAATTAACCCTTAACTTAATTATTTGTCTGGTTTATAATTTTTCCCATAACTTCTAATTAAAAGTTAAGTGATTCGCTTCTTAATGCCAACTGTTTTCCACGTAGGCACGCGTATGTGTTGTATTGGGAGGGGATGGATAAAGAAGAGCAAATAATCTGAAATAAGTAAATGCTTCGGAAACACTGTGAATGTCCTTTTATGGTATTCCAAAGCCTTCGGAATAATTTTTTGAATAGCACTGCACAGAAAAGATCGTACTTCGGAAAGACGTATATATATACGCGTCCGAGGAAATAAACGCTTTGTCTTAGCGAGTCGTTTATATGCTCCGGGGGCACTTAAGAGGTTAAATTAAAGTCGATTCACGCTTTTTAGGTCAAAGAATAGTATTATTGAATTCAATACATAGTTCTTGTATGAGGGGGGCGCGATGAAAATTATGATTGAATATTGGGTCGCGTATATTGTAACTTTGAGAAACACTGCATTAATGTCATACTTTTATTGTTTTTTTATTTTTATTTTTGTTTATTTATTTTTCTTTTTGTAATAGAGCGTTTTACACTACATTCTGTATTGTGGCCTTACTGATTTTATGTCTTTTTATCTCGCTAGGGTTACGTTTCCGTCTAATGCTTTCTGATGCAATTGCGGCTCCGCATGAAGGTCTATATCTCCCCTCCAAATTTATACATGGCTTTCGGGAACACCCTATATTGATGTGCAAAAGCATGAGGAAGTATCTGATTTATTAACATAAAAGTGGAATGCACGGGGAGTATAAATATAGGAACGGGAAATATCCATTTGTACACTGATTAATGGCAGGTAAGATAAAGCATGTTAAACATATATGTGGGTTAATCTAAAAAAACGTATAAATCAAATTGGGGATGTGTGTCCAGCATTTCAGCAACTTAGCGTATATCAATTTAAGCAACAATGGGATACTGCCTTAGATTGATACATCCAAAAAGCAATCACATAAACCACATTTGATTTAGCTTACTGGAAATCAAATCACTTGAAAGATGGAGTGAGTGCATATTTACGTCACACACTTTAAAGCAACACAAGGACAACAGGCAACCAACCTCTTAATTTTAAACCACGGTCAGGTAACGAGCATGACACCTGAACTGGATCTACCTCTCTAAACTACCACATCACACCAACGGGAGGGTTCATAGCCACGACAGATTTCGTTTGCCACAGCGGAGGATCTTCAGCGGCACTGGGTCTTAAATTCCTGACACACAGGTCACCAACTCAGGAATATGGCCAATAGCCTATCCTAGCCATTCTGGATAGATTGAAGGTTGAAATTAATTAGAGTTGCTTTGGAATTTATGTTCCATATAGCATCAGCTCCAGAGTTTGGAGAGCATATCAAACTAAAAAGGCAGCAATCCAAGAATTCAGTAGTTGCCCGCAAGTAACTACACAAACAGTCAGTATATTTACGACACAAACAATCTGTGTATTTATTTTTCCACAGGAAAACAAAATGTAGAAAAAGAAATTGTAAGACACATATATATAACAGATTGCTTGATGACCAATATTGTTAGGTTTATCGTGTCCAGGAAGTTTCTGAATGGCAGTCTAATTTCCCGATGACCTGTATGATGTGCTTGCTTATCTAAAATGGCGTCTATTGTGATGTTGGAAAAATGAAAACTGGATAGATCAGGAGTCATTTTTAAGATACTCTTTACGAATATAACTCAGTTTATTCTGTCTGACTAGTTATTCTAGATGCATACATACATGAAAAGAGCAATAATCTCTCTTAATATTATCAAAATGATCCGTTTTGGAGACAGCGGAATTTTCGACCGGTGAACAATATTATTTTTTTTTATAAAAATAAAAATCAACAGTACATTTAAATTTTTATTCTAGTCTAATAAACTGAAAATGTATTTGTTGTTGATAACATTACCTGTATTAAATACACTTCAATATTTTCTCAACTAATAACAACAAGCTAATAACAAGTTAAACCAAACTACCCACTCTTCCATGAACCTCACAAACTTACTCTTTGAGTGTTTTTCTCTCTGTTTTTTTCACTCTGTCCTGTTTTACCTCCTCACTCAACAGGGTTTTATTAAATATCCCTACTCATTTGAAGGTACAATTGCATAACTCTGATTATGAAATAGTGCCATGTATTTCCTAAGCAATATTCTACGTGTGTATTTTTATTTCATACGGATTAGTAACAAATGATTCTGTGTATCTGAATCACATCAGTAAACTTCAATAAATTGATAAAATATTGATAAATTAAATAATAATTTTCACTTAAACATTTTCGTGATGAAATATATTAGTTTGAATTTCCGTTTTGAAAATATGAAATAACAGTCCCTCCGATAAATTACAAAGCAAAATTAGTATTATCAGTATTATTATTAGTATTATTTTCATTTTTTAAATTTTATTATTTTGTAAACAATAAGATGTATATTTCATTTTTAACCTATGCAACTTGTAAATTTTGCATACTTTATATTAAATATGTATGTTTGCAGTGATATATATATATATCCCATATCACTTTACCGTCAATTCATATCAATCATTAATGCTTATTAAAATATGATAAATTTAATATACTTTTTTAATTTTATTTATGCTCACAAATCGTCATTTTGTAATTCAAATAAAATTAATTGATAGAATCGGGAAATGTAATAAAATAAACAAGATATCATGCAAGAAGTAATATTGATCAAAGTTAATGTACATTGAGATACATTAAATCTATCAGGATTAAATATTTTTATTTGACAGATTAATGATTTAATGATATTAATGTTATCAAACTAAATGAAGTTCGATTAGCAAAATGATGAGTTTGAATTTACTGTTTTAATTCAAATGTATCGAATATTTGTGCAGTGCTATAAGTTTTACAGGGCTGAAAATATTTATTTTAATTTAGATAGCACAGATATTATTTATTTTATTAAATATTCTCATAAATAGGTCCCATGGAATATAATTAATTCTTAGTCTTAATTTATTTGTAAGGATTACACTTCATCATCTCAAAATAATTACACCAATCAAATTTTACAACGGTTTATTTAATTTATGAAAAACCAACGTTGCCAGACGATAAAAGTAAAACATCACAAAATACTCTAACTTAAAAATTTCCATATTACTATCAGAGTTTTAAATTACGCATATCATTACACCTCACGTCACCAGTTATCACTAATTGGTAGCACAGACATCATTTATCATTATTATTAGCACTTTCTCCCATAGAAGTGGCATGACTAATAGCGCATATCCCTAAAATAAATAATTTTTCCTAGCAGACTAACATGACTTAACGTCAGAAAATTTCTTCCATAAAATTTTGCGAACAATCCCCTCTGCTCATTTCTCATGCTTCAGGTTGAAACCTTTATCGCTCCAGAAGCCTTCAGTTGTGCTCGAAATTTGTAACACGACGATGTGGTGGGAAGAAGAGACTTGGGCGAAACTAAAAAAAGAGAGAGAGGGGAGAGTAATGTAAGTGAAGTTAAGTGTGGGAAATGCAAAGAGCGTCTTTTATGATTATGAGCGGAATGTTTCCGGAACCGTAGGTTTTAATTAAAGACCCGTTGTGACGTAGAGGGTAAGGAAGCTCCGCGTTTCGTCTGATTTATGGAGCATTACTAGAGATTACCACCAAATGAATATTAATGATTCGTCTTCTTTTGTTGAAGCTCCATTTATGTATATTTTTAGAACACCGTTCCTTGCACTTTAGAGAAATGAACGATCGATAACATTCACGTCACTTATAAAGAACACACATTTTGTTTTAATGAAATTCTGGAATTTTACAAGATAACGTGCAAAATACAACTTTTTTCTCATGCACTATTTGAGTGATAAATGTTTGAAGAAACTAAACTGCTTACCTTCAATATGCACTTAAGAAAAGGGGGTGTTTATCTAATCCATTACAAGAGTTTAGATATGAAAAAGTAATGTTATTTGACACAAGAGGTGTTTACTTCATTCGTACAAGACGCAAGAGTTCTTTGAAATATTGACAAATAATTATAATATTAATTGTAGAGGCATATAAATGGAAATTAAATTTCGATGAAGTCTATTGCGAATTAATTTTGTAAAATTGTATGTGACAAGAATGAATAGGAGCTAGAAGAAATAAATATAATTAGGGAAAAGAATAAGACTAAAAGGACATTTTAAAAATGAATAAAATATGCGTAATATTTATTATAAATGCATAGAAATAACACAAATTCTTCTCGTATCATTTTAGATGCATTTGTAACCAACCCAACCACTTTCATTGCTGATCACATTTTTTTCTTTATTGAAAATAATTAGATATAGAACTCTGAAAATATTTCATGGAAACAATAAGATGGTAACCAAACATAGCAGATAAAACGTATGAAAACAATGTACAAGAGAGATAAAATGGATGTCCTCTTTAATTCAAAATACTACAACTTATTTCTATCAAGGAAATTTCCACAATTTTCTGACATAGTTTTAATTTTTATCCTCAAATTATAAGTATCCGTTAGCAGATTAAATATTTCAGTGATATGATTTCACCATCTACAAAAAATCGATAATGTAAAACTTTTTGAGTACTTAATTTTTAGTTGAAATACTTTTCCAGTTAAGCGTGTAAATAAAAGCAGAAAACATAGCAGTAATGCCTTGGATATTTTAGAACCAAAATAAATCAAATAAAATATTTGAGAGTTCAGATAAATGATCAATACATGTGTGAGACATATTCAGTTGGGATGAAATTACGATAGAATACGCAAATATATAACTATTGATGATTAATGACTGACCAACTGGAGTTCAAAACTGGTCCGGATGATAAAAAACAAAGAACTTTCAGATGCTAAAACAAAATCCGTGTAAATATGTTTCCGTCGGTCTACGTGGACTGTACTCAATGCATCGCAAAATGATTCTTGAATAATATTAAAATATGTCACCACTTGAGAAAAAGAAGTGCATTAGGACTAATGAAAACAGGTTGATTATTTACAGGATTGTTTTGCATTATGGTCGAAGCGATGCTACCATTGTTTGTTACATTAATTAGAGTAAGCTATGGCCACGTAAAGGGCGACAAGTAATAGCGGTTGACCGAGAGCGAAGACAGAAAACTAGGTAAGATTACTCATCCCAACTGTCATTCATACCCTTATGTATTCTTATCGATGGAGTTACGTGTAACCAGGGTATTAGTGACTACAATAACACGCGAGGCAATTTAAAGAACGATGATTAAAACCGCAGAGAACATTGCACCAACCGTCCTATACCGTTGCACACCACCAAGCTTATTTGTAGTCGTGCCGTGAGCAATATACCAGTAAAATCAGACTGGAGCAGAATTTTTTTCAGTGATTATATCCGCCTCGAATTCAGCTCTGATGATTGGCAGGGAAAGAGCTCAGATACTCATCTGATTGTCGTCAGATACACATCCTGATAAACAAAATTTACGCAATGGACTAGGATTTCATTTGGTAGCAGGACCTCTTTGTTATCCATGATAATTTTATAGCATAGATATGCGTGGATAAAAGTCTACCCCCCTCGAAGTGTTGCCAGTCTTTTTATAAACCCTGTTCTTCAATAGGATCAAGCTCGAAGCATCATTTTGTTGTGTTTCGTGCTTTACTAATACTTTTCAGGAAGGTCAAAGGGAGAGCAATATAAATCCCAATAGATGTGATTTAGGTTTTGATAAACAGGCTTCTCCGACTATATCTTGATCATTCTTACATAACTCCCCAATCTGAATGTATTCGGCAAAAAATCCAGTAGAAGAGCATCAGTCTACTCTACGAATAAACACTTAGTCCAGTGAAACACAATATTAGGGCAATCATTTGATGAATGTTTTATTGACATTTCTTATCAGCTGTAAAACTTTCAACTCATATGATACTGTTAAAATTTATCTTCAATGAACCCGAAAAACATATCTTCAAATTTTCACTTCATTCGGATATTTTCTGATCAGGGCCCCGCTTTTTATGTTATAAAATATAAATAGATTTTTCATAATTATATTTATATCGCTTCCTTTCTCCGACGCGGCTACTTATTGCTTATTTCCACGGTGCATTATTTTTATAAGTTTAGATTTAAAAGAATAAATGGGAAAAAATAATAAATTTACACCGTACAAAATGTATTCTTATGATGAACTGGAAGCAGATGATAAAATATGGTCTGTCGCTTCTGTGTAAAAAATTCATGTATCAGTGTTGAATTTTATTAAACCCAATCATCATTATTATATAAATATAGCAAACTCTTTTTTAAAATTCTATCTACTGTATTCTAACCTTTTAAGAACAGAACAATAAGTGCAATTTTTAAATTTAATGCAGTTAAATATAAAAGGAATATTTCCAAACAAAAATCTAGCTATGAACAGCAGAGATTCACTTATTCCTTAATTTACTTTTTTGGATTTATAATACATTATTTTACTTTTGTTAAAACAAAATGAAATTAGAAACATAACTGTGTAGCAATAATAATACAATTTGTTTTTATTTACTTTTAAGCCATGAAAAATATAATATAATCGATTATCATTACCGTAAATTGTGAAACATCTAATTGTAGATTTCACTCGTAAATTATACCTCTAGATTTGTAAAGATGAAAATACTTAAAATTCGCATTTTTGTTTAAAAATTAGTACTAAAGAGCTTAAATAAAATCCCTTACAGTGTGGTAAATTATCAATATTTTTACTTATTAATTTCAAATAATATTCTTTTTAACACTTAAAACGCTATTATTTTATATTAAATTAAATACATCCTGTTTATTTTGATAACAATTTATATGAATATTCAAATTTAAATGGTTCAAATAGAAGTTTTCTTATTAAAATAATTCTCGAAAATTAAAAAAGAAGAATGAATCGTTTCGTTTTAATTTAGTGACTTCACCTATCTGCGTTTTGTGTGACACTGGACAAGACATGACTGCCGCTCATTTGGACGAGTGCTCTGCACTGAATGATCTTAACTGCATTGTAAAAAGGTATTGGAGAGCCCGTTGCCTAATGACCTAATGGTCAATGGCCTGGCATTTGTAAAATATAAAAAAAGAAGAATGAAAATTTATAACCTCATAATTATGATTATAAGTTCGATACTTTATAAAAAGTGCTTCTAACCTGATTAATAAATTTATTGCTAAAATTAATTGTGCTATATTATTTATAAATCAAGGTTAAACAATTTATTTTACACCGGATATAACTACCGCTGATAAGGGTGATTATTTAAAATAGAAATACAAAACATGTACGAACGAAAATATAAAATAATAAAATAGATTACTTATTTTTCCCTACTAAGTATTACCTTAGTAGGATTCTGATTGACATCTAAAATAATTATTCTAAATATATTTTATTTCTGCAATAATTGCAATGAAGCATTTTTATTGGTTAAATTGTATTAATATTGATGCTTGCTACATTCAATACAAGTGATTCTTTTTCAGTAAAGTACCTGTTGTCGGACATAATGGAGTTGGATCGCACTTGGTAACACAAGGCTCACAATCTAAAGGCTCCAGCACAGATGGGGGTGGAGCTGTAAAAAACAGTAAAAATCAAAATTTTCAATTTAGGAAATAAGATAACGAAAAATGTAAACTGTCAGATGCTCAGCCAAGTGCAATATAATAACAATAGCATCGTTGTTGCTGTCGTGTCCTTCCCAAAAAGAATAAATGAAAGTTGTCTGAGCCTGAGACAGGTAAGACTTCTTTTACGATAGATGGCGACATCACCTATCTCCCAATACACAATTTAGGCGTAGAAGTGGAGGGAAATATATTGTCCAGTCTCCTACACCCGTGGTTTCTGCTGCGACCGCCCACAAGACTTTTGGACCCACTGAGCACGTGCTCCGTATGTACTCGGAGGGTATTTAGTGGCATCGGACATCCAACCCAGGTCTTCCGGTCTGGAGTCCGTGGCTCTAACCACTATGTTACCCACGACACCAACAATGGTATTAAATAGAAAAAACAAAAACTCACATATATAGCTATACAAATTCTGTTATAAGAAACTGAAATTTATAAATATTTTCATATATGAAGAATACTTTAAAACACGCATAATTATAACATTTTGTCTCATTATATGGTTAAAAGAAAAAGTTTTCTTTAAAAAAAACACACACACACACATTTTTTACTTCATTTTTCAGCTAAGCAAAGAAATAATTTTTTGAAGGAATGCTTACCTACATAATTGGAAAAAATATAGTCATGTGAGTTAATTTACACTTTTCTTAATAAAGTGGATTTATATTTAAATAAGTATTATAATAAATTTGTATTTAAGCAATAATTAACATTTTTAACCTTCATTAAATAAAATCATAAAGCATTATTTATTTTTCACCGAATAAGAAAACAAGTTATTACAATAATAACAGAAATTCTTCCAGAATAAATGGATGTTTTTATTCCTTACGAGTAATGGGCGGAAGTTTCTTTATAAATGATTCCCAAATGCAGGGACTTCCAGAATACCCAATGAATCTTAAAACACGATATCACACCCACTTTGTAATAGGAATCTCTTGCTCAATTATTACTGTATACATAACATGAAAGGTAATTGCATAGGCCGTTAATAAGTGTTAAAACATTTTTTTATAATTATTCCTATTCAAATCTTTATGACGAAAATGCAGAATAAAATTGAAATTAAAATTAATAAAATTTAAAAGAAATTTCCTTTCAAGAAATTACAAAATTTAACTTACGGTTTTCAGTTCATCAATATATTGAGACTTTAAAGTACGACCGAGTAGGTTTCGAATAGAAAACTACGATTAAGAGTAAGGAATAAAATAATGCAAGATAAAAATGAGATCGAAAATGTTACTTTCATACTTAAACAATGCTTTATTCCCAGATTTACAGCATATTTTTTAAAAGTAACAAATAAGATATAATTTATTTGTATCCCAATTCTTAATTCCTTATCCACTCGTACTTTTTTCTTAAAAAACCTTTTTTTTTAATTTACAAGGAAATACATCATTATTTATGAGTATGTCTTTGATTAAATTTAAATTTTACATTTTAAAGTTCTTTATGTGGTACTCTCATGGATTCATGCACAACATGAATATGAATACTTACTCTACACAAAAACAAATAAATGGGATTTATTTTTACTACTCTTCATATTTTATATTTTGAGTCCAAGATTGGTTGCTGAATTTATCCTATTATTTTCAAATTACACAATTCCCATCAAACAGATATAAAAATATCTATGTACATAATCTCTTACTTAAAAATATACCATTTAAGTGTTAACTTTACGTAGTATGTGTTATATGTGATACTGAAAACACGCGTTTAAATGCTTACAACACTTGGTATTTTTATGAGATAATAGTAAAAATTAAGAGTCATTTCTCTTTCTATTTCTACATATATTTATAGAATAAATTAGCACTACATTGTTTTTCACATTCTATTATTATATGTAAGTTTAAGAACGGCCAATCAATCTTTCTGACAGTGACTGATTATGAGTACTGTTTACGAAAACTCAATAGGTTCATACTCATGAATTTTATTTTAAATTCTTGCACATAATTGGTCAATTACTTATAGCTTTCCCTATTTATATATCGATATTTATTTATAAAAAAATATAAACATTTTATTACGTTCGGAGAAGCTCTTCAAGTTGGTAAAACTATTGTTGATTATCGGCTAGAATCCAAGAATTGTTTTCTTTTTTTGAAAAAAAAATCTTTCCTCTGTTTTTTCGTTATTATTGAAAAAACTTTTTCTTTTATTCAATTTCATAAATATCCAACTTCCAATGTAAAATAATAATAGGTATTAATAGTATGTACATGGCCACCATATTGTTCTGATTAGAATATTAATATGGTCATATTTATACTACTATTTTCATCAATCAAATCTCCATTACCTTCAACAAAATCTTGTTTCTATTATTTGTCATAAACTTGCGTTATAATTCAATTAATTTTTATTGTTAATAAACTTAGCTACTGCCATTTTATGTACAAAATCTTTCTTTTTAGGTTGGAAACTATTTAAAACATAACATTGTACAAAATATAAAATATTTAAATATAAACTAAATGAGCACACATTGAAAAAAATAACATTATATTGTTTAACAGAGATATGGATTTATAGCTAAAATATCCAGATAACTTCAGGACTAAAATGAGCAAATCCGAAGGATAATCAATAACATCTGTGAAAAAATATTAGTTACGCAGTATAAAGGTAATGATTTTTGTAATTTTTGCAAAAATGTAGAACATTGATATCCTTTACAGGATATGAACCCAAACTTTATCGCATTCGATTACTTAAACATTCATGCTATTTTGTTAACTTCAGAATAATATTATGGAATAAGAATTTTATCCCTAGTAAATATTTTTACTGTTCATAATCTAATTTAGAGAGGAAGGTGGTAGATGTGCTTGTGATAACACATATAAATATTTACCTCGGCCATAAACTTCAAAAGTTTCCACGGGCGGTTGTCGAGTAGGAGTATTAGGATCAATTTCTGAAAAAAAAATGTATAAAAAAATAAAGATTTTATGTATTTTTATATTCAGATTTTACTACTTTCAACTAATAAATGCAAGAAAGACTATTTCAAAATGATAATGTGGGCACGATAGATTAATTTTTAAAATAACGGACTCGAAGCTGGTGTGTTATGAGTACGAGCCTAGAAAACTCGTTGTGCAGAAGGGGGCTGATTTACGTTAAATATGTCGAGGTTCAAGCGTCCTCTCAGAAGGTGCCTGGTCAGGTATCATCCTCGTCACTTGGCCATGGTTCAAAATTATGAAGTCCGTCACCAAAAGTCCTCGTGCAGCGAAATAATGCGACGTTAATATCCACTCACTAACTTTAAAATAGTATTCTTTATGAATATTTTACAAATCCCAAGATTTATATATATATATTATATATATATTATATATATATATATATATTATATATATATTATATATATTATATATATATATTATATATATTATATATATATATTATATATATTATATATATATATTATATATATTATATATATTATATATATATTATATATATGTGTATATATATACATATATATATATATATATGTTTGTGTGTTTGTGTGTATTCCACAACATTTAAATATACTTACAATTAGTACCCTAGATATTAATCTAAGTTATATATTTTTCAGAAGGAAACAGTTGCAATATAATCTTTGGAAAATAACCCAAAGTCCTTTTAGAAACAGATTTAGTTTTATGTATCAGAAAATGTTGATTTGTAGCACATTCGTAAAACGTTAGCTTACCTATGAGATAAATTACCACAACATGGAAAAAATAGTAATAATTATAATAATATAAATATTCCTCTTGAAAATAAAATAATATATTGCACGGAGGTTGACAAATTGAATACAAAATAGAAAGAAAAAAAATGCATCATTTATTCATGTTTAAATATGTACAAATCGATTGAAAAAAGCTATAATATTTATATTTTAAAGGATAAAATATATGGAGATATAATATTTAACTAATTTTTTAGTAACAAACAAAAAATATTAAGAAATGCATTTTCATAAAAAAATATAAATAACTTTAAGGAAAAAGGTTTTCTTTGTCTCTAATTTATTTATTTAATTCTTAATAGTTTTAAATAATTTCTATTCTTTTTTCAAATTTTAATTTTAATATATATATATATATATATATATATATATATTTCCTTAAAGTATACACATTAGGAATTAAATAAAAATATTCGTGATAACTACAACTGAATTAATGATTTAGAGCATTTTAAAATCATATTAAAGTACATATATATATAATTTAGTTTTGAAAAGGAAAATAAAATTCCGAAATAATGGAACATCGTGATTTATTTATAAGGATTTAGTTTTAACAAAACAACTTTTTTTTTTTCCGTTGAAATTTGAAACACCCATTTACAGTTAATGTCTTTGCTTGTCGCTCATTCCATGAAAAAGGATATTGCACATTTAAACACATTTTTTAAAAAAAATCAGATTAAATTAAATTTAAGTCATATTTTATGAATTTTTAAAAATATTATGGAATTTGTGAAATAGAGTGTTAATAATATTTTAGATTTGATCTCATTTGCTTTTACTTGTGAGTAAAAAAATTATCTCTAATCATATTTCAAATATTTTTTGATTATTTTTATTTTGTTAATATCTTTTAATCTTGGTCAGGGATAGGCAGCTTGTTTCTAACCTTACGCCCCATTGTGGGACAAAAGGGTAATGGGGGAGGGAGGTTACATGTTTTTTAAAATTAGATTGCATTAACTACAAATATATGCAGACGAGTGAGTGAGTTAATATTAACGTCGCACTGTTCAGCTACACGAGGGCTTTTGGCGACGAACCACGTAATTTTGAACCATGGTCAAGTGACGTGGACGACACCTGAGCTGGCACCCCCCTCTCCTAACTACCACACCACACCAACGGGAGGACGTTTCAGCTCTTGACAGATTTAGCGTGCATTGCTGCCCTACACGGCGGGTCTTTGGTGGTACTGGGATCGAACTCATGACATGTATGCCATGGTTGGATACCTTAACCACTGGGCTACCGCAGCCCCATATATGCAGTCGAAACTCTTTTTTACGAAACTCTATGTTGCGAATTTTTTCAATAAATTGAACTTTTTTCTGAAACCTTGAACATTCACGATTTTCTTCGTAAAATAACTTCTGTATAGCGAAGTGCATTTTCTATATAACGAACTTTTCCTTTTGTGATTAAATTTTTGTTCTCCATTTTTTTTAAAGTATTTCTGAAACAATTTCAAGTTATGCACTCTTTAACACATTTTATGGTGGTCATAAATCTTGAACTGGTTTTATTAGATCCAAACTCGCCGAGAGCATTAGAGTTTTGGACGTTTTATCCAAGAAGTACAACCTTTAACATTCGTTTTCCAGTTCACTAGAAACATCTTCGATGTCCTCTTTCACCCACAGTTGAGTTGCCGCGTGTCCACGTGTTCTAATTATAAAATAATGTATGTTTAAATATTATGTGTGTGTGTTTTATATTATAAAATGTCCTTAAAATTCATTGATTTTAGTATAAAATTATTTTCTTAACATAGAATTCTTCGACATTCTTTTTTCTTGCTTTCCTTGCAGTTTTCCTTTCTTTTTTGATGGGTAAGTCATAGAAAATAAACATATAACAATTTTTAAAAAAAGGTGTGAATACTTACTTTTTTTATATATATATATATATATATATGAATTTATGAATTTAAAATTTGTTTTATGTGATTTATATAAAATACACTCTGTCGCAAAAAAATATATGCACCCAGAAGAAATTGAGCTACATTCACGAAATTTGGTATGCATGTAGTGTATATGAAAATAAACAAATGATTAAAAATTCAGAACAAAATATCATTTTATTAAGCGGTTACAGCTTGTAAAAGGTTAAAAATCAGTAAGTAGTAAAGCCACCTCTGGCAGCTATACAAGCCGAAATTCGGCGTGGCATCGATTCAATTAGATCACTTATGACCCCTTGTGGAAGATCCTGCCATAGTCTTTGCATCTGCGCAGTTAATTCTCCTGTATCTCGGGACGGCTGCAGTTGCCTTCCCAGCGTTCCAGACATGCTCTATTGGCGAAAGATCTGGTGACCTGGCAGGCCATGGTAGGACGTCATATCCTTGAAGACATTGTTGGGAGAGTCGCGCAGTATGTGGACGAGCATTATCCTGTTGATAAATGGCACATGGGCGACTTGATAGCATGGGTAGCACAATCGGCGTTAAAATATCGTCCACGTATCTGCGAGCTGTCAAAGTGCCTTGAAGGACCACTAAAGATGATCGTGTGTCCCAAGAAATTGCTCCCCACACTGTCACACCTTGTGAAATTGCTGTATGCCGCTCGACAATAAATGCCGGATCGGATCGCTGGCCGGTGCGCCTCCAGACACGTGTGCGGTGGTCATCAGCACTGAGACTGAATCGGGATTCATCACTGAAGATGACACGTCTCCAGTCTGTCACACTCCAAGTTGCCCGAGGTCGGCAAAATCCAGTCGACACTGCCTATAATGTGGGGTCAGTGGTAAGCGTCTTAGCGGACGTCGGCTCCTCAAGCCAACTTCGGTCAGTCGTCTCCTTATGGTTTCTCTTGATGGCACTGGATGTCTGGAAGGAGGTAAGTGGCGTTGAATCGATGCTAGCGACGTTGTTGGTGCCGAAGTGGCCACTCTTCTGATTGCACGATCCTCGCGATCATTTGTGTTCCTGGGACGTCCTGACCCTCCGCGACGGTACACTCTACCTTCTGTGATCCACTGTTGCCAACACCGAGCAACTACCATATCGCTCCGACCAAGGTGGCGGCCGATACGTCTATTCGACCAACCTGCTTCTCTGAGGCCTATTATACGGCTCCTATCAAAGTCCGTCAGCTGCTCGTACTGCCGCCGGTTACGTCTTAGAGGCATCCTAAGTCTCAATATCGTCTATCAAAGTCATCAGATTCGTTTGGATAGCCGTATGGCGCTCGTACTCATGCTTTTAAACTCTCCCAGTTGCGCAACTAATATGCGCATAGCACACTTAGCCTTGTCTCATTGGCTTCGAAATTTTAATCATTTGCATATCTCTTACCAGACCACATTCTTGCCGAATTTCGTGATTGTAGCTTGATTTCTTCTGGGTGCATATATTTTTTTGCGACAGAGTGTATATTAAAAGATTTACCTCCATATAACGAATTTTACATATAACGAACATTTAGCGATTTCGTTATATAGAGGTCCGTCTGTATATATTTTATATATATATATATATATATATAATATATATATAATATATATATATATATATATATATATATATATATATATATATATACATAATATAAAATATATTAATATATGTGTGTGTATATATTTGTTTTTATATTAAGCAAAACGTGGCAGTTTTAATGTTTATTTATTATGGTAATTTCATGTTGTCTTTAGCTGCAAATTCATTTAACATAGAATCTTTTTAATGAGACAAATATATACCCACTATCTTTTCTACAACTTTATTTTTAAACCCGGAGTGAAATTGCTTATTGAAACCCTTTTCCCAGTCTACAAATTTATGTCAGACAACTTGCATCTATATTTACTCTTGTTGGTTTTCATTCAAGAAAAACTTTGCTCAAAAACTTACGTCGACTAAAATAAAGAGAACGATTTACCCGCCAATTTCTTCATACTTGGCAATTTTCCAGCTGAGAAAGATTTATTAAAGTCAATGTTATAGCGTTAAACATGTTCTTCACACTATGATCCGACTTCAAATCATTAAGTTCAAACTGTAGGCTCACAGGTGCTGTATCAATTTTAACAATTAAAAGATAAAATAACTAATTGAATTTAGGCTCAATTTTCTTAAAATTCTGAAATCCTTCTGTGATCTTGTGTCCTCCAAACTCTGCAGATCATCTCTTATTAGAAACACTTACAGGTACTTTGATTTCCTTATAGTAAAAAATAAGAGACGAATTTTTGATCGCGCAAGAGAAAAAAATCTCGATTCAAAGCGGAATTTTTAAATGTCTTGGCGGGCAGTATAAAATCTCTTTGCAGACCACAAGTAGCAGATTCTTTCAGAATACTACTCATGACGGGATACACACAATGCATTAATTTTTAATCGACTTCCTGGTCCGACTGGTAATTTTCAAATTCTTTGTATACTTTCTGTATGGCTCAAGCATGTGTCCTCTTGATTAGGTCATCCTCTTACCGATAATAACGCCCTTGCTCACCAGACAGGTATATTTTAAATTATTCAGATATGTTTCAATTCCTATCATTAGCTCACACTTTCTATATATTTATTTATCTTGGTGGAATTTTCAATCGTTAAAAAAAAAAATTTAAATCGCTCAATTGAGTTGAAATTTTATATGCATGATTATGTTGGATGACAATACAGTAATTTAATTATAATTAATAAAATTAATTGATTAAAACCAAATCTTCAAAGATAAACAAATACAGCCACTTTGGCATCATTTTTGGCGACTTAGCGACTATTTTGGCGACTTGTGTCGTAACTTGAAAAGGTTTTTTTCCTCACATTTTAAAGCGCTCCTTTGAGCTGAAATTTTCTATACATTATTGCTTTGGGTTAAAATACGATAATTTAATTATAATTAATTAAAATTAATGTAGGAATTGACTTAAAGTTTTTTTTATATAGTACTTGTTTTTTTTTAATCATTGATACATTTTTCATGAGTTAAGTAAAGCATCAAAACTGCTCCATTACAAAACATGCTTCCTTCTTTAAAACGTGGGATAAATGAGCAAACGTAAAATATTGTATTGAATCGGAACTTATGCAAATAGCATGTTAATTATAAATTGAGAAAAAATCATTGAGATATTCGTAAAAATATTTATTCACTACAAAGTATTTGTCCAATTTTATATTAGAAACTGAGAAAGAATCATACCAAATATGAAGAAAAGTTTCACATTTTGGAGATAGAGCAAATATTTTGGTAGAAAAGTATTGCTTCAAGAAATTACAGAAAAACAAGAAGAATGTCTTATTTACGGAATATAGCCCCGAAACAGTTCTACACAAACACGTAATATTCAACTCGTAGATTATTTTTAGAAGGAAAAAAAAACTGAAATTAGAGTAAGAACCTCATGGAAAAAAATCATTTAATAGTTTCATTTTAAGATATGTAGTTAATGATAATTAATTACGTAATCGCTTCTTAGATTCACCATTAAAAATTTAATACTTTATTAGTATACTAATGCACTGCTGGTCACACAAAATGCAACACCCTGAATGAATCATGTAGACTAGCGATACCAAACCTGCGATTCGCCGAGACTTTTTAGATGGTCCTGCCATGACCTAGTGCTCTGCGAAATACAGTTATTCAAGAACAATGTATTAAAAATTTGGTGGGAAATTCTTTGATAAGAAATCAAATAAATTATTTTTGCTTTTTTGCTGTCGATGTCGTTCGGCTGCGGAGAATTGATATTCTTTTTCTATTTGTAACGGTTACTGTTAGTGATAACAAACAACAGTAGAGTAGCGACAATTTTACGGGTGGTATTAATTTTTAACAATCTTTTCATACCTTGCAAGGGAAAAATATTCAAATGGTTTCGAGGTTGATTGTTTTCTAGTGAAAAACAAACACGAATCAGTACTTGTTTGATTTGTCACGAAAGTGCTGTATTTAAAAAAACCAGTAAACAGGAATCATTCAATGACCCGTTTCCTCCAAAATCTCTTTCAAGAGATGTAAATAGGCT
Source organism: Trichonephila clavipes (assembly GCA_019973935.1). Taxonomy (NCBI): domain Eukaryota; kingdom Metazoa; phylum Arthropoda; class Arachnida; order Araneae; family Nephilidae; genus Trichonephila; species Trichonephila clavipes. Next base: position 229,707 of record BMAU01016117.1, read on the forward strand.
TTATTGAATATTCTTTGCAACAGCAACAAAGTGTTTTGTCAGTGGTAATGTCACAGCAATAACAAAGATATGCTATGAAGTTTGTTGTATTATTGGTAATCATATGAAATCGTTTACAGATGCAAAAATTGTGAAGGACGGTTTCTTAAAATTCTTTTAATTTAGTGTTAGTGACAAAATATATATATATATAACTGAAAAAAGCAACACAGAGAGAGGAGTCATAATATTTTGATTAATATTTCACATCTTAAATTTCCAATGTTATCTCGGTATTAAAGCATCCTCCCCCATTTAATCGCATGTTGCGGCCCGCGTGAAATAGCTAACATATGTATGTGGCCCTCAGAAAAGAAAGCTGAGTACCCCTGATGAATTACCCATGTGAAATTTACACCAAGCGTTCGCGGCAATTAAATATGCAAATCACTAACCTTATAGCGCAGACACACAATATGAGCGACCGTAGAGTCACCCGAAAGCGCTACAAGGGGAGAACATATTGGTGATTTTAAGTGCATTTTATTTATTAATTAATTATTATTATTGTTGTTGTTATTGTTATTTTGCGCGTAAGCAACGAGGAAGACATCGATCGTCTTTTGACCAAGTTTCTGAATTCGACCGAGAAAGAATAGCAGTTTATAGGGATTGCGGTTTATCCTTCATAGAAACTGGTCAACGCGTTAGAGGAAACCGAGAAACTGAGATGTGGATTTGTCACTGCAGGATGTAGGAGAAAATGACAGACCGACGTAGCCGATCGTATCCTCCTCGTTGCACCACTGCCCGTGATGACAGGTGGATTGTGCGCATGGAAGTGATGGATCACTTAGACGATCGCGAACCAAAGCACAACAGATTCAATCTGTTACACTTCATTTGGTGTCTAAGTGTAGCATTCGACACTATTTGCAGAAGAGTGGAATGCTCGCAAAGCGTCCATTGATTCATTTATCACTTGACTGTTAACCACATGCGTTTACGCCGCCAATGGTGTGATGAACGCCTGGTCATGGACAATGGAATGTAGTAACATTGTGTTTAATGACAAATCCCGCTTCTACCTGCAACATCCTGATGGTCAGATTGGACTTAAAGAGATACCTTGGTGAGAGGTTGCAGAACTATTGCGTTATAGATATTCTTACAGGTGGCTACACTAACTACTAGATTTATCATCTTCCACGGGTCACAAGAGGCTGTTATTTTAATCTTTTGTTCTTTGTGCAACGTGTTATCTGCCAAATAAATTTCGCTGTGATATCTCTGGTCCTTCTTGGTGTGATATTTTGTATGTCCAGCAGTGTATATAAAAGTATAAGAAAGAACCGCTTGAAGAACAGAAAGAATTTCTTTCCAAAAGACACTTCGTTAGAAAAAAATGGTAGATTTATAAAAAAATGAACAATTAAAATGGTATTTTAACAAAAATATCTTTACGTATCATTTCACGAAATCAATTTGATTGTGAAAAACTAATGAGTTTCGAACAATAGTATATTTTAATGGCTTCTTAAGTATTTTTTTGCTTAACTACTTTTCTCCATTCGAAAGGGGCACATTTAACATCTTTTTCTTACAATGCTGTGCAAATTAATAACGATGGGTTTTTCCCCTTTTTTGTAAATTGTTTGTGAATTACCACCAAACATCCGAAAATGCTGTAAACTGGTTTTATATGCCTTGAGGGAGTATGACTGTTAAACTTTGACAATACCAAATCCGTTAGTCTGGTTAAGCTTAATTTGTGAACCTTTGAGTGTAACATGTGGATGTTAGTTTATGCCCTTTGTGTAACAGCATTTCTTTGGACATTTTCCCAAAGAAGCAAGTAAAAGTTATTGTTCTGAAAGATACTTCTTATATGACAGTTTATGGAAGCACATCTAGAATTTTGCCTATATTAAAAAAATCGGGACCATCATTCCACAAAAAGAGAGGAATGTGTGGGTGCAAAAGGAAAACTGCTGCAAGAACTAATAAAACCATAGTAGGGAATAATAAAATTAATATAAAGTAAACATGCTCAGACCTTAGAAGAGGTTTATTGGCAACTGGTTCGGATATTAATAAATCAATTACACGTCATAGGTCAAGGAAACCAAAAAAAGAAAGGAGTTTTTTTTTCTTTACTTCTAAAATACCTTAACGAGTGCCGAATTTTTTTATTTTTAATGGGCAGCGGATTGGTGTTGCAGACCTAATACATTCCTGAAGTTGGTATCTCTTTTTAGGGCGGCACCATTTAGGCGAATACCAATCACCGCACAGGTAATTTTGACACCAAGTTTCCTCTTAAGAGGAAGGCACCTGAGCTCTGACGATGCAAACCTGTACTAGGATTTAATTTTTCCGAGAGTGCCCAATCCAAACATACACTCAAGAGATCTTTTATATGTCTTATAATCATACGACATAGCATCTGTCGATTTTCTGCATCATGAAAATCCACTGACTTGGGCCGGGGTCGAACCCACAACCTTGGGTGCAGAAGGCCAGCGACGCCACCCTCCCGGCAGAGCCGAAGAATATAGACTATGGATTTATGACAACTAGAAGAAGGTAATTTTCAGTAGTGAAACTCATATATTTGTGCAGTTTTACTAAGGGAATGTAGTAAGACGAGGTGACAGTAAAATCATAAGCAAATGTTTCGATGTTGTTTCCACGCCAAATAGTACTTGAATCTTAATTTCGGTTTCAGATATGAATTCAGCTTAGTACATAGAAATATTTCAAAGTGGGTTTGCTCCATTCTTTGAATTTTTCTGGGACATTTCAGGATTATTTGGTTCCATGTCATAATTAAAAAATGGCGATGACTTTTATTCTGGAAATTCAGATTGATGTGCTTAATTAGCTTGAAAACTCACCAGACTTGAATCACATACAGAGCTTATGAAATATTTTGAAGCATAATTTAGGTAATTTGGACTTACGATAAAATGATTTACAATAAGATGCTATAAAAGTGTGGTTAAAAAAGGTGAGCACTATCTAGTTCTGTCGATGTCAAAATGAGAGTTCCAGAGGTAATTTCTGTTGAAGAAGGACCTACTTGTTACTAATGCCTGTATTAATCAGAGTTTATAAAGACAAAGCGTGAATAATAGCTTTTTTTTAAAAAAAAATGAGTGATTGTTTTACTTTTTCACAATTATTTTGCACAATACAGTAGTAAATATTGATATGCCAATCCTCAGAAAAGCAATTTATTGTAGTATCAATTTAACGCTGAAGGATAAAAAAAACACGCTGAAACACTGAAGAAAAGCTTCACACAAACACATTAACACACAAATCAATTTAATTTCCTTTAAAATTCCACATAGAATTTAAAACTACCAATTAGTAATCTATACTGCATTTACTGTTTAATAATCAGAAAAAATAATTTCAACAAAATTTTGTCTAAATTTTGATATAAGAAAATAACGTAATTTATGCTGAAGTAAAAAAATATATATATGTGTGTGTGTGTGAAGCACACAAATAGATACTGTAAAGGTTGAATTATTTAAAAAATACTTTTACTTAAGATAAATATGCTTCAAGTTTGAATCAATTTCTAACAATATAAAAATAATATTCATGGAAACTATTAGTAAAACTACTACATTTATAAGATGTATAAATATTAGAATAATTATATGTAAGTTAGCAAAAAAATGAATTCTCAAAATCAGATAAAATTATGAATTAAAAGGTGAAATGAATCATTATTGTTTTAATAATAATGTTAACATAATTTCACTAACGCCACATTTTTGATTGAAAATAGTATATACATTTAAACAAGAGAAAAGAGCATAAAATGATTGTGTATGCTTTTTTTATCCATTACACAAGTTCTTCAAATAGTTTGTTACCTTTTGAAATGTTGATTGAACATAAATATAGTACACCCATTATTTATAGTATACATGTTTAAAAAATAATTGTTAGCATTAAGTATTATTTTTATTTTAAATTAATTTAGTGAAGAAATATTATTGAATAAGAATCAAGATGAAAATAATTTATAGTTATTTTTCACCTTAAGTCATTTAACACATGTCATTTATTATCCATTACGGAATGTTTTACTGGCATGAATTATTAATTTAACTCCCTAAATAAATTTAAAATTTATTGCTACAATACCAAATTACTTTTATGCTATATCTCAAATTAAATCTAGATTTTTTTGTATAAAATCATCATTAATAAAAATTTTGAGTCTGTATCAGTTTCATTCTGCGTGAGGAATTTCAATTAGTTTTCCTTTAAAATGAATTTTGTTAAACTAATCCTTTCTTTTTCAAACAGTTACCTATAATAATTACTTAATTTAAGGAAACCACGAAAAATAGATCCAGACAAATTCTGTCAAATATATTAAATTTTCATTTTAGTATGTATATTAATTTTCCATCTTTTAAGAGACCATTAATATGAATAAATTCTAAATTAATTGCAAATGTAAGATATTCTTGTCTTTAAAAACATTGAGTAGTTTTGTATTAGCGTTACATTATTCTGGTTTTATATAATTACATAAAGCCTTTTACAAAATATAAAAAAGAGCTTTGTTTTTTTAACAAATAAATTAAATACAATAATAAAGAAAAAAGTCACTGAATTTCAATATAAGATGATTTTAATAAAATGTTGTGTGTATTTTGCATGTAAGAAATTAACTAAGAAAAAGATGAAATACTACTATATGAAAGGGAACCCCAAAATAAACCCAATTGGGATTAAATAGTTCCCAGAATTATTCTATAACGAGGAAACTTTTTGCAGTAGAGCGACTAAAATAACATTTTTGTGTTATTGCATTCTTCCCCTTATCTAAAAAAATTCTGTTTCAAATCACGTGGTCAGTGGGTCACCATGGTGTCGTATTTTGTAGGTGGATGTATTTAGTCGTCGGCGATTGAAAGAAATTGTTGAGTGGATAATGGATGTTATTTTTTGCGTGTGGGGAAAAGTGCTACGGAGACTTACGAAATTTTGAAGTGTAAGAAAAGAAGCTGTGATACATTATCACGAACGCAAGCTTATGAGGGGCATTGATGTTTCGGAAAAGACAGGGAATATGCCGAAGGCGAAAAATACTTTGGATGTCCGCAAACTTCCAGCACCGCTGAATACATCGAAAATGTTTCTGCTGCGGTACTTAAGAATAGTCCTCAATAAATAGCAGAATCAGTTGGGATGTCCTCAGGCATATCTCAATGGATACTGACTATGTATCTTAATATGCATCGGGTTTGTCAACATATCTTTCCCCGCAATTTAAGCCAAAACAAATATGCAGATGAAGATAAAAGTGCATCGTAGACTAAATTTAAGGACATAGCTAAACTAGACCACATAAAAGATTCGATGACCTTTGCAAGCCATGGCAAAAGCGTGTTGTTACTCAAGAATCTTATTTCGAAGGAGAATGCGTCTCAACAATTTAATTGGTAATATTTATTTAAGTTGTGGACCATGTGGACCAATTTCAGCAAATTTAATAAAATATTATTATGCTTTCTGAATAATTTGAATCATGTAATTTGGAAATAAGTTAATTATTTTTTCAAATAAAGATTAAAAATTTTGTCCTATTTATTCCATTTATTTATTTCGAATTCGTTTTCTGAATGATATTGTTTACTAATTTCGAGTACTTTGTGAGATAAATAACGTGTCAATAACTCGCCAAGGTTTCCATGGGGAGCTGTGGCTCGCGAGTAAGGTGTAAAATCAACCTCTTATCTTTTAAGGAACGCAACTACGTTCAGTACCGTGATTTTTTTAAAAAAAACCCTGTATAAATGGATAATTTTCATGATATCTAGTGTCATTTGTATTAGAATATATGTATAAAATTGTTTTAAGAATATTATTAGAATATAAAATTATTTAAATGGAATATTTTGGCAAAAACTTAACTTAGAATTACCTAGTTTCAAAATATTCTCCTTTAATGAAAAACACTTGCATAATAATAATATTTAGCTTACATAAATCAAAGATTTTTTCAAAGGGCCTGAACTAGGATTTCTTAAAAATATACATTATTTTCAGAGTTACAACCAATTGAAGTAATAATCGGTGTTTTTCTTAAAACTTCGTCACTGTGTTGTTTTAAAATATGGATAAATCCACTTCTGAGTTATATATTTCAAAAACCCTAGTTCCATTTTCAGGTCCAAAACGTGAAATTAGGCGGTCACCAAACGTGTCTTTCAATAAATCGATTGATCAAAGATCGGACATTTATATATAGGCCAAATATTATTATTTTATAATCATTTACCATAAAACTAGAATGTTTTGAAAATAGGTAATTGCTTAAAGTGTCTCAAAGGGTATCTGACTTATTAACAACATTATTTGATAACGGTCCGAATTCATTTTTTCCTTGGTTGATCCCATTTTCCTACATTTGAGTTTCATTAATTGACTGCCGCTTATATCGTCCTCTGAAGTTTTTGGCGATGGATTTCCCATCTTTAAATAATGGACGTTTTGATGAGATTATACATACGAAAATATCTCTCACAGCATAACGGTACTGATGTACACGCTTACATACTGACTTAAAACATGCCCATAGTAGAGAAACTACCTAAGTCATTTCTTTTTTGTGCAAATGTAATATGCGCAGAGATATTTTTTTTACTATTTCTGACGTGATTCGTATTGATGTTTCAGTATTCATAATTTCCCACTTCATTTCTGAAGATCAGCACATACACACACACATTCTACTTCAAATTCACTAGATGGTTATTCAGGATCTTTATTTTTATTTGTCTTCTTATGATAAGGTTATTTTTTTTCCCTTAACCTACTTGAAAATTCGTCTGCGCTCTTCCACGTATTTATATGTTCACCTAAAATTTGCCTAGGAAATTGGCAGTATTGCATTTAGTTACAAATACTGAGGATTTCTGTCGATAGTGAACAAACATAAAAGTAAAAATAATGCAAAATTTTGCAACAATAGGACGATTTTTATTGACATGTAAGAACAAAATGAAAAAAAGTGCTGTGCTGTCTTGCATATATAAATATAAGATCACCGAAATGAATAGTTTAATGGTCCACCATTTTTATCGATAACATTTAAAGCTCCAGTTTTCACACTCTTAGAAAGACTTATGCATGGATAAAAGCATCTTATAGTTCAGTAATAGAAGAGTATTTGAAGTGGTTTGCATATATTTGACGAACTAGTAGTCCTCAAACATTTTCTATGGAGTTAAGGCTTGTGAACAAGTCCAATTAATCAACTTTGTTAGGAGTTTGTTAATTTTATTAGCCAATGTATGTTGCTGCCGCTGCAATGAGTAAAAACATTGTCTTGCTGAAACGTACGAAGATTAGAATGAAATTCTCGTAAATAAGGTAAACGATACTGGCTTGCCTTCATCTTAATAGTTTAAACTATTCATTTTACACTAGACAAATGTAACAAGCCGTAGAAGCTTCCCAGACGATGGGACTCTGTTTCTGTTTGAAAAAGACCTTGTGTCATTTCTTGGGGAGGGAGGAGTTAAAATTTATGAGGACAAAATAGCTTTTGCATGCAGCATTAACAATGGATTTACCAATAATCTCACATAGCATTTTATTCATAATCCAAATAATTATATTCATCTCAGATAGTCTAATTTTCTTCGTTATAGCTTTACAGTTACAATTTTACTAAAACCTTGTGATAAAATTATCTGCATTATAAGAAAAACCTATTTGTCATTTTATTTTTCTAACACCATGATTACAAAAATATGCTTTATGCAAAATAATAATAATAATAATAAAGAATTAATAAATAAATAATACCGTATTTTTTTCTTTTTTAAAGCTGCATTACTATAAAATTATTTCATTTTATGTACTATCTATTACATCGTATAAACATTACTTTTGTTTGAAAAAAGTGGAAATTTGAGCGCATCTTATGTTTTTTTTTGTAACATATACTATTGAAACGTGCTTTTGACAAATAAATCATCGTTGTCGGGAATAAATTTTCTCATAATGAGAAATTTAATAATGTTATTTTCCTTTCAAATGGGTTTTAATTTGGCACACAGCCCTTTGCAGACACGGAAGTCTCCAAGTGTGAGAGCCACTTCAATGGCCGTCCCATCTAGTGGCGGCTCTCGCTAAAAAATTATAACAATTGATTTGATTTCTTCGAGACTACAATAACCAAACTGATACTCAAGGATCATTTACCAGCCATATAATCATATGACATACGTGCCTACGATTTTCACATTTGGAAAGTTTATCGATTCCAACTGGGATCGAAACCGCAACCTTGGATTATCGAGGCAGGTAAGTTAACTCCAAGCCACCTAGCCGACACACTTAACAACAATATTATAATATATTTAAAAACTTCATTCCACGTATTTACATTTATTTATTTTATTATTTAGTTCCATATAACTCATTCCCAATTGAATCTATTGAATAATTTTATTTTTCTTATAGATAGTTATTAAAAAAATTCTGAAAATGCTGGTTTAAAAATTTACAGTGAAGGATTTATACGAAGGAATTAAATCTTATCGATTCATAAGAGAATCACATTTTAATAGAATTCTATACTTTATTTGCACAATAAAAAGCTTAACAATGAACACATTAAGCGTAATACATCCACAAGTACAAAATTCTTCCTTACTTCCTTTTATCATCTGGGTCAACATAATAGAAGACGAATTACATCAAACATCCTGGACCTTCCGGTATAGTGGTTAGTGACGCTGACTGCTTTATTGTAGGTCTTGGGTTTGAATTTCGAAGAAGGCATAAATGTTTGTAAATGTATAGTGCCTTTGCGGCATGAGGATACTCTAAATAGACGTCAAGCCTCAAGTCCTCTCGTGAGGTTGGTGGAAGGGAAAGAGAGGTGGAAGTTCGCTACCCACCCCTAGGGTGTTTTCCCTCAAAACAAGGAATGGGATAGAGCCAAAACATATTGTCACCTGCATAGTGCTCAAAGCTACGGCTAACGTCAGACGTACATCTACTCATTTGTCGTGATGAGAATTTCCTGGGTCTCGATGTGACATCGTCAGACAAGTGACATTAGTAGCAATAGCAATCACAAATATTACTGAAATCTTATTGATCTACTTTCAGGATAAGCTAATGGTACTATTGTACTAATTATTATGTTTCAATATAACTGAAAAGTTTTAAGAAAAAGATTTATCCGCATGAAACATATGTGGACATTTGCTCTTTTTTTGGAATACAAACTTAACGTAATGCATAAATGCTTTTTTTTCTTAAACGGAAAAATTGTACAAAATGTAGTTATTTAAGGTTAGAAATAAAGAACTGATATAATAATTAGTATGTTTACTTCAAAATAGCATATTACTAAAATATTTATGTCGTATGTTACAAAAAACATGTGCGTGTGACTTTCACTTTTTCATGTTTTCCACCTATCTTAAAATTTTTAAAAGCTGGCTGTTTTAATTTACTTTCGTTTAAATTTATATATCTCCAACAAACTTTTAAGAATACTTCATCTTAAGAAAAATTCGTAACAGATTTATTAAAAAAATATAACTTATCGGGAAAAACTTTATCCATTATGCGAAAACATAATGTAGTCAAACAAAGAGAAATATTTGATACAAATTATCATTTCGTGTTGCTTTCGAAATCAATAAAAACATAGCTCTAATTAATGTACAATGCCTTAAAGCTACCATTAAAGTTAAATGCCGTAAAACAACTATTAGAAGTTTAAGAGTTAACTATAGTTAAATGAAATTGTTTAATTTTGACATTTTTCTGCGTTTCTACATAAACGTAGTAACTACATTGTATTTAATGTAAAATCTGTTCTCTCTAACCAGGAAGTGCACTTTATAGAACTTAAACTATTTCAGTCTTTCTAAGTCTTCCTCAGTTGGCATGATTATGACTCCTACCCTAACTATTTGTGTGACAAAATATAATTATGCCTTCCTCATAAAGGGCAAAGTTAAATACAAAACTCAAGCAAAGCAGTTGTTAGAGAAGAGGACGGCTGAAAACCACTGTTATGACGAGAGAAATATGTTTGTTAAACATTTGCAGAAGGGGTTACAAGAGATAGAAATAGACATACATTTAATGTGTTCTAAAATTCGAAACAGTTATGTCAAGTAGTTTAAACTCTCAATAATCGTTCTGTTTTAATAAAGTTCACAAGCTGCTCTCAGGATCCTTTTTTGACTGGTTCTCTAATAAAATAGTGTACAAGAAGGAAGATACAAAATATTGCTAACTTTCACATTTTATTCAATTGAAAACTATTATTACACTTAAAAAGAAAATAAAAGAAAAGAAATACTGGAATAAGTAAAGATCCAGGGTACGGTATATTAACCTCCCCTGTATCAAAAGGCAGTTAGTTACAAACAAACAAAACAAGGCACAAAAATGTATTTTATTGGAGAGCAACAAATACGATGCCATTTTACATTATTTGTTTCTAAAAATTATGACCCATAAATGCCGTTCTCCAATGGTAATACATTGATGAAGTCTTTCCCGAAAGTTCTTCAAAGCATTCCCCCTAGCTCTGTTTTGATTTCGTCTTCCACTTGTCAGGAACTGTGAATGAACAAAATGTTTTCTACTTCAGCTGCTTCACCAACGACCACTTCACAGTCCTCGTGTGACAGTTTGGGCTGCCGTTGCTAAATTTCATGTGTGCGGTCCTTATTTTTCGAAGATAAATTAACGGTAACGGTTACTTCAGATCACTACAGTCACATGTAATCGAAACCTTCTTCCAACCTAAGTTAAACCAGTTTCTTGGGGACCATTAAGAAGCAGAAATCTGGTTCCAACAAGACAGAGCCACAGTTCATACTTCACGGCGTTCACTGGTCATTCTGAGAGATTTGTTTCTGACAGACGCCTTATCTTTTTGGGAGGAGACATCGTCTGGCCCCCAAGGGAAGTCACCTGATTTATCACCTTGTGATTTTTTTTTCTTTGAGGATACCTAAAAACGTAAGTGTACAAACATCGTCCTACAACCCTGCAAGCACTAAAGTGGTTGCGTTCCTTCGAAAAGGACACGAAGAACTATGGACAATTTTGAAGAAAGACTTCGTCAATGTATCACCATTAAAAGCCGGCACTTAGCTGAGATAATTTGTAAGACCAATTAATGTAAAGTGGCATCGCATTTGTTGTTCACAAATATAAGGCTTTTCTCTGTATCTTGTTTTGTTTGTTTGTGACTGCCTTTTGAAATAGGGGAGGTTAATATGCTTGTATTATAAGTGCTTAGAATATGCATCTTGAGAAATTTTCTTGCTTTATTTTTTTACATCTTTTAATTATTCAAATTAAAAAAAAATATCTCTATTTACTGAGCTTTAATTGTTAGAGTAATGGAACATAATCAGCTATATTGGTTATAATGACATTATATTTCATAAACACAAGAGTAATTTCAGTTAAACAAGCTATATAAGTGACATTTAAGCGGGTTGTTTAGCTGAAACATAGGCTCATAAAGCCCTTGCTTACATATTCATCATCCTGAGCGTAAAGTTCATTGATTCCAGTACATTGACAGTGTTATTTACAGTGGTGTATATAATCTAAAAACACCAAGTAACATCAATATTAAATTTTAACAAGTTAATTTTTTTTTTGATTTGGAAAAAATGCAAAGCATCCAGTACGCATCTGAAGAGAAAAATCGAATGCCTAAAACTTTTTATTCAAATCCACAAAGATGTATTAAATAAAGTAGTTGGCATCTATTCATTTATACAGTTGTTCCAAAATGCTATCGCTTTATAACTTCTTGTTTTTTAGAATAAAAATTTTTCTTCTAAACCCATCAGAACGAAATGTGTTTTGCATAGTAAGATGAAAAGGTAAAATACTCTTCTGGTAGATTTACCACCATCTTCCTCCTGAATTAAATACAACAAAACTTATGGAGCATTGCTCCTTTGCTAATCGATAAACTTAAAACAGTCGAAATAAGATATGTATCGAGTAAGTGTATTTTATTTCCTTGCTCGAAAAGTTTCAATTTAATAGGAATATACATAATACTCTATCTATTGTTGAAAGAAATAACATTCCTTACTAAAGGGTCCGTGAATGCAGCTTTTCCAATTGATTCAACACACTTCTCTAAAACATTTATTCTTTCATCAAAAAAATTCTTAAATATGTTTTATAATTAAATACAGTATTATATGCTCTTTTGCACGAACCCCCCATGAAGTACCACAAAAAAGTGGCTGTTCTAAATGAAATAATATATGTGTAAAGAACAAACACAAATAATTAAACCATTAATAATTCAATTTCATAGGATCTATCTATATGATTATTATCTATCTATACTTTTAGGGTTAAAATCAATAATTTGGCCCCCTCCTTCCTCGTAGCTTTGATTTATGCTTGTATATATCGATTCAAGAAGTTAGAAATATTCCTATCCCATCTTGCGATACATTCTACAAGTCGTTCATTAATTGCTGTCCGTTTTCTGAGACATTTTGGTTACACTCGTATCTTGCGGTCTACGATATGCTAAACATATTTGATTGGTGAAAGGTTGGTTGATCTTTCAGGCCAAGTAAAAGTACAAATAGCACAGAAGTTTTCTAGGCACATGTAAGCTACAAGAACCTTGTCATTATCTCGTTATATTTTTATCTTGCTCGGATGATGTGTAAAAAAGAGTAACACAACCAGCTGCAGGATGTATTCAACAACTCGTTTAAACTATCTACATATATACAAAATAACTAGAGGTAATCTGCATACACAAGGTATTGCACCCTTATCCATCACACCAGTACTCTGAGGAATAAAATTATACCTCTGTAAAGAGAAATATTATAGGCATTACAGAGGCATAAAGACAACCCAACTATTATTCACAGGAATCCAATAGCATCTGCTCAAATATCGAAGCAGTGTTTTGGGTTAAAAAATTGGGGCTTAAACTAGCTTTATTGCAAGTGTCAAGATTGAAATTCTTGAGCGTTAAAAAGCATCTTGATCAAAGTATACAATTCATAAGTCATTTGAAAAAAAAAATTATTTACAAGAATATCCATTCCATTATTCTAGTGAAAAAAAGTTTATTTAATACACAGTTTGCAAATTATTTATTACTGAATTTCTTCAGAAGAAAATATAAAAAAAAAATCCTACAAAATCAGCACTTCCGAGAATACATTTAGTTGAACATGAAATGTAACAAAAATACTTTGATTCCATAGTCCATAAAAGATAAATAATAATAAAAATTAAATATTATATTTTTATGTGTGCCGTTATATTGCAGTACCAATTTTAATGTACTTAATGTTAGAGATATATATATTAGGTATTTTACAATGTATATATACATACACATTCATGAACATTTCTCTGATTTCTATTTAATATTTTTTTGTATTCCAACAAATCAATATTCTCCAGGGAAAGTGCTAAAATATGTAATTATTTCTTAAAATATATAATTTTATAAATTAATTAATTTGCTTTCTTGATTGAACATTTAGTTTTTATAGCTATGAATGTGATTTTATGATATTTTACTTTTGCTTCTTTCCTTAACATTGCAAAATAACTGTCATAATTAGAAGAAGTACTGAAATTAGTATACTAATACATCTCTTATATTCTAGAAATATTTGTTTAAGAATATCAATCAAATAAATTCTTACCAAATACTGTAAAAATACCAAGAGTTTTTCCTTTCTCATTTTTCGATACACATCTGTAGAGTCCGTAATCGAGAGGCTCCACTCGAGTGATATTGAGAATCATATGCGTTCTGTACCCATCATCAATTTGCTCAATCTTATACTTCCAATTGTTTTCTAAATGACGACTTTCTCCGTGTAACCAGAAGTTCACAGCTGGTGGGTGGGCTTCCACGAAACATTCTAATACGGCGTAGCTGCCATTAACTGTACCGACCATTTGATTACGTATCTTGATCAATGGGGGAACTAAAGTATTATAAGAAGAATAATGAAGTACATACTTTTTAACTAAATAGGCATCTACATTAAACTATAAAATGAACAAAACAAAATTAGACTGAAGTGAAAGTAGAAATTTTCAGATTTATTGTGCCTGTGTTAATCATGAGTAAGAATTGCAATATCAAACCAAAAGTTCAATACCGGTATTCGGTATTTTTATATCTTAATACCAGTAGTAGAAATGTTTGAAAAAAAGGAAACGGGTATTTTATTGTTTCATTTGCCTGTATTATTAGAGAGTGTAAATATCACAAAAAGAAATTTGTAACTTATCAATTATAACAGTATATAAAGAATCACAAAAAAAGGAAAGGAGCATGTGTTTTTAAAGTTATTCTTTATTATGGATTATTATTAATGAATATACATGTAATGAATCTGAAAAATATTTCGAGCTCTTAAGTAGGATATGCAAACACAATGTGAATAACAAAATAACCAATTTAAAAATTATCGAAATATTACGCTCTTTCTTCACAACTACAATCTTGGTTTCACAGATACGAATATTATACCACGAATCCTGCGCGCGTGCAGTATCGCTCTGAGCTGTAATAAGCCTCCTTGGATGATTCACATATTTTATCATTTCTCTTCATTACACGATGCAACTTTATAATCACAGTCTAATTAATTTCGCCCGTTAGAAAGACAGAAAAATAACAAACGCACACTACTTTGCTATGTTGGCGGTCCCTGATACACAGTGAGCTGGTTATACATAAGTAAAACAGTACTATAGCAGACACATTTTTCATAAAAGAAGAATGTTTGGAAATTTGCCATTTTTTCTTCAATTTCCATCAAAGAATTAAATTTAAATATTTTTTTATTGTAATAATGTACTTAAAACAAATTTTTAACAACAATTACTGTCGCGGTTACGAACGTAGTCAGTTACCTTAATGTAAAATACGGAACAAAATCCCGTAAGGATATTGTGGTAACATCACAAATGCAACTAATTGAAAAAAATATTAATTTTTAGATGGCGATTAAGATCTTACTGGCGATGGCCAGTAAGATCAGTTTAAGAACTTGAGCATTAATAAAAATATGTAAAAGGAATTAAATGTTCGCAATTTTGACATAGATATTCATAGCTGAATCTTTTCATTCACGTTTTGACAGAAATACTTTTTTTTTATTTAATCTTATTAATCTTACACTTTTACGTCTCGAATAATATAATATAATTTTGACATGGGATTTAAAGGACAGTCAAAAGATTTTTCAGTCAAATTCTTTATCATCTGAAGATTTCATGTGTTCTTATGATGGAATTATTGGAATAACACCCTGTCACGAAGCAGTAAACTATAATCTTAAATGGCAGCCTTTGAGCATTTTCACGTAGTAAAAAATAAAAAAAAAATGTATTTTTGGAATATAAAAACTTTTTCTATTGGTTGAAAGTGTAATTTCTGTTAAATTTTTATCCTTATTTGAAGGCCTATTTAATTACTAAGAGCTGAAAACAGATCAAACAGTAAAAGTTCTTAAGGCTGTTAAGTAGTGGAAATTAGTTTACTTTCTTATATGTAATCTCTCGATTTTGATTAATCATGAACGTATATCAAAAGTCCACCATGATTCAATTGCTATTGTATCTTTTTATCCTCAAAACATACAATAAAATACATTATAGTGATAATATCAACAATTTTAAATAAAGTTTACAGTTCGTAGTGCAGCTGTCATTGGTTTTAAAAATAAACCTTGGAGGATGCTGATAAAATCTGATTGTGTCTCAGACTTTTCTCGTGTTACTGTTGTGGCTGAGTTTAGACTTGGAGTGGCCAACCTTTTTTGGAAAGATTGCCACTATCTGATATTAAATCATTATACGTGCCATTTCCAACCTTTCCAACAAACAATCAGATATAAAAAGGTAAAAACATTTTAATTATTGGCTTAAGAGATGTTCATGCAAATAGCATATTTTTTGTGTGCAAGTCAAGTAGTGAACATTTAAATTTAATATAATGAATACTTAGATTTTTTTTTGTTAATAAACTGTTTATGTAACTTTTGTAAACATTTTTAGTTTATAATAAAACTAACTTTAAACACTTAATTTTATTATATTCCTTAACAGTCAGTACTTGCTTAATGTAGTTATTGAATGTGTAGCTTTTTTTGCCAAGTCATCTATATTAGGATTAGTTCTTAAAGATGCCAACAAAACTAGTTTGTTTTAGGTGTATATCAGTTAGTTTTGAGCGATATTATGATTTTATACATATATACTATATTCGTAATATAAAAAATATTTATTCGCAAACATGTGTTGATCCAAAACTACATATAGTGAAAATTTGGAAACTTGTGTGTGTGTGTTGGTTCAAATTTCCACTACATTCAATGCAATTTAGATCACTTGAGTTGAAATTTTATCGATCAAATGCCAGGTCATTAACCCTTGAGTTGAAATAAGTTTCTTATATTTGATTCTCAGTCTAGTATAGTGATGTAGGCTTATAACCGTGATTTGTATTTCAGATGGGTAACAATTGATGTCTTGTAGAGAAAATGAAATAGGATTTATTAAAAAATCAGAATTTTTTATCCACTTGAAAGGCTTCCAATCTTGCACTAAATGAATGAATCCTTCTAAATGAACGTTACATTTTAAAATCTATAATATCTCGGAGAATTTGCTTAAATTTTGTACATAGTTAATAATGTTCGACCTGTTTTTTTCTTCAAAACAGAGGTAAAGGTGCAAAGATTTGCTTACAAATTACATAAGACCAACTAGGGTAAGAAAAATACAATCTTTTTTCTGTAAATTTGAATTTAAATTACTTAAATGTCCCATAATATAGGTAAGAAAATTTAATCCCCCAGCCAGTCTTAATTTTTGAGTAGCAAGCACTCACCCAACAGTCCATGGTTTTCTTCCAGATATTTTAAGACTCGCTCCTCAAATTTCAAAATCTAGCGAGTGCACTTCCTTTGGAAAGCCAGCGCACACAACAAGGAAAGAGTATTCTTTTCATGATAGTTTTCTATTGTAATTTAATTAAGTGTGTTTAAAATAAAAGTTAAGGTTTTTGTCTGAGACATTAGTATTTTAATAAAATTGAAAAACAAGCTTAATTTTTAATTATGTTTTTAAATTTTTAAATAAGTCTCCGCATGCCATTGTTACAGCTCCACCGTCCCATACTGTCGCATGCGTACCACGTGTTGTCCACCCCTGGTTTAGATTATTGACTAGATATGACCGCCTTTGTGCTCCTTTTTTTCGTTTTAATTTCACTGTCTTAGCTTTATGTGCTTTGTGTGTTTCTGGAAAAGTCATAGAGGTTATTCATTTATATTGAAGTGTGTTCTGCACTTAAAAATTGGACAGTGTAGTGAAAAAGTATCGGAGAGCTCGTTGCCTAATGACCTGATGGTCAGGGGGTAGCCATTTAATAAATAAATAAAGTTTAGAGTATTCCAAAAATTAAAAAAAAATTGCAATTCGGGAGGAAAAATGGGTCAACACAGTTTTGCTTAATTTCAATAAGCAAACAAGTAATACTGTTTCTCAATAAATATATATAATATATAAAAACAATCACAATTATCAATTGAAAAATTGAAAAATATGAATCTTATAATACTAAAACATTTCAAAATATCAATGGCGAATATAAAAGATAAAATTCCATCGTTTTCAAACAAAATTAAAAAATTATAAAATAAAATAAAAATTTAAATTTACTAAATATATATATATGTATATTATTTATTATGTTTATATATATATATACATAAACATAATAAATAATATACATAGATATATTGTTTAGTACTAGCAAAATATTATTTTATTAGGAAAAATTCACTCATTTTTATAAATACACTGCTGGCCACCGTAAATGCAACACCCTGAAAGAAGCATGCAAATAGCATAAAATTTACAACATGCATTAGAGGAGGTAAGATATGCAAATGATTAGAATTTCAGCGCAGACACATGTCACGTGTGCCTGTGGCGCCACCTCAAAGCGCTATTTAAGGCTTGGAGATTTCGACGATTTCAAGTATGGCAATTGTGTTTTTCTTGTGGGTTTTTCAAAATACGATCTATTTTGTCTCGTCGAAAACAGCTATCAGCGTTTGAAGAAGTATTCGAGTTCGACAGAGGAAGGATAGTGGCCTAACTTTCAGGCAAATCGGTAGTCGTGTTGGACGAAACCAAACTACTGTAATGCGGATATGTGACCGTTGGATGCAAGAGGGTTCGAAAGACATACGTGGTCTATCAAATCCACCTCAGGGCACCACTTCACGTGAGGAAAGGCAAATTGTGCGCATGAAAGTGACGGATCGCTCAGTCACATCACGAACCATAGCACAGAACATTGAGTCTGTAACGCCTCATTCAGTGCCGGCGCGTACCATTCGACGCCGTTTACAGCAGAGTGGCCTGTCCGCAAGTCGTCCATTGCTTGGTCTACCCTTGACGCAGAACTGCAGACGTCTCTGCCGCCAAAGGTGCGATGAAAGAATGATAAGGTAGGCAGAATGGAATGAAGTTGTCTTTACTGACGAGTCACGTATCTATCTGCGACACCACGATGGTCGGATTCGAGTCTGGAGACAACGTGGAGAGAGGGTGCTGAACAGCTGCGGTATGCACCTACACACTGGTCCTGCACCGCGTATTATGGTATGGGGTGGTATTGGATATCCATCTCGCATTCTTCTAGTACACATTGTCGGTACATTATACAGCCATCGCTACATCTCTGAGGTGTTGGAGCCAGTTGTCCTTCCTTACCTTCAGGGCTTGTCCACAGCCATATTTTAACAGGATAATACGTGACCACACGTGGCACGCATTTTCCAAAGGTTCTTCGTCTATCACCAGATTGAATAGCTTCCCTGGCTGGCTCACTCTCCTGATCTTTCACCGATACAAAACATATGGTCCATGTTTGCTCAACGACTGACCCAGATTACACCCCCAGCTGCCCCACAAGATCATCTTTGGCAACGTGTGGAAGTTGCTTGGTCTGCTTTACCACAAGAACACAACCAAACTCTCTTTGAATCAACGCAGAGGCGTTTGGCAGAGGTGATCTCCAACAATGGCAGCTACTTTGGCTACTGATTCTGGCAGGAACCACACTTCACAGAAGTTTATAAATTTAATCATTTGATACTTGGTCAGCATGTTATCTACAAAATAAATTTTGTGCTATCTCTTTTCTTTCTTGGTGTTGTATTTAAGGTGGACAGCAGTGTATATCTTACATTTATCAAGTAATTCCTCAATACAATTTTCAATTTCTATCCTTTTTTACAATGCACAATAATTTGTTTATCTACATCTTAACCAAAATTTCACTTTAAAATTGTCAGTCAAAATATTAGGCAATTTTTTTATTAGCTTAGGTGTTTCTATTCAGTACATTAGAATGCTTCTTCGCTTATTATATCTCGAATGTTGAAAATAATTTACTACTGAACATGTTTTTGATGAGGGAAATTAATATAGAGCTCCACAACTTAATATTATAGTACATCATTGTTATTTAATAGGATAATTTGGAGAAACAGTGTGATAAATTCATACTCAAAAGAATATATTCCTAATCCGGTTTAATAACGGTCTTTTTAAATTTTTATCTTGAGGACAAAATATTTTTTTTAAAAAAATCATTATCGGTTATTAAATTTAATATTAGATTAGTTCCAACTTATACAAGATTGTAACACACATAATGATTAAAATCTATACACATTATAGTTAATAGACGTATTTGTCTGTTCGGTGTGATTGTATCTATTCTCAATTCTGTTATATTTTAATAGTATAGATTTCCAACCGGAATATAATTTCCAGTTTACGAATAAAAATGCTAGAATTATCTACGATAAAGATACCGCAGTGAATGGATTGAAATACTTCTGAAAAAATATTGCCGTAACCTTTGATTTTTTTTGCTATAAATTTAAAGATTATTGAAGGTTATTTTTCTTTAACAACATGTAACTTATTTTTAAGAAATGAATTTTAAGGAATTGTAGTAATTATTGGCAGTTAAAACAGTACTTTAAGTCATATTTTTTTCTACTAAAACTTTATTTTACTTATAGATTTAATCATTATATTCTTATATCAAACGCATTGAAAATAACTTCGAAAAGAAAATATTTGTAACACAGAAATAGGTGGAATATTTGACGCTACGAACAACTTTATACAAGATATTTCCTATATCTTTATTTTGTATTTTCAGCATATAATTGAAAAAATTTAAAAAACCAATTTTCAATTCAAATTTATGTAAAATTCCTTTTTGAAAATTCAATCAGCAATTTGTTGATATGGGCTTCGTATATCATTTTTCATCATACAGAATTTTCAATAAACATATTAATTATTTTAAGAAAATAAAATATAAGGTAACTTTTATTTTCAATATATTAAATCAATTTTTGTTATCGAAATAATTTGAATTTAATATAAGTCATTAAATGCTAAATTTATGGCACTTTTTCTTCGATTATTTACTTGATTATTCTTTAGAATTCTTTAATGTGCATTGTTCATTGTGCTGTAACAAAATTACAATAGGTTAACATAATGGTACATTGGCAACTACGACGTAATTTAAAACCGTGATAAAAAAAAAGCAAGAATGGCAGTTTACTGTGGATAACTTTTAATTTTAAAACATTAACTTTAATGACTCAATTTTTGTTTTAATGCATTAAAAGCAGCATATGACTATATCTGGAGATATATGTTTTAAAAATATTATCAGAAATAAAGCTGATACAAACTGAAATCTATCCTTTAAAAAATTACACACTTAATTCAAATATTTAAAATATCACAAAGTTTATAATTGAAAATTCATGGGTTAATAATTTACTGGATTTTTAAATTAAAATAAACATCATCAACAAATTATAAATAGGCTTACAACACGCTGCAATTAAAATGAAATTTAGAAGGCTTAAAAAATTTATCAGACAAAAATTTAAGAAAAGAAATTTAAATGAATTGTATTCGTTAATTGCTGAAGTACAAGTAATAAATGAAAAATATACATTTAATTCAATTTTTTATCTTAAGGCAATAAAATATTTAAAAAAGGAATTATAGCAGTAATGGAGTTACAATTAAATCGAATCCTTTTTATAATAAACAATTTTGATGAGAATGAGGATATATATATATGTATATCAGTTCACTATGAAAGACTTTTTTAACATTACAATTTTACAATAATTATTACTGACTAGAAACAGAATTTTAAAATATTATGTAACAATTTCTTAATCTGAAAATTAAGTATAATTCATTATAAACATTGCATTCTTTGTAAGCATGATTTGGAAAAAGAATATAATACGATTAAAGTAGAGAAGTTCGGGTATTTGATGCACTAATTTTTTATGTCACATATCAATTTAACTCTCAGATTTTGATCTCCTTTGGAAAAACTTATGTTTTAAAAGATTTCGAAAATATTTGCATTCACTAAAAGTTGTGCATAGGTACTTATATTTTTACAGTAACATACGTTTTGAAATAATTAAAAGGAAACTAGAAGAAAAAATTCTTGCAGTGTAAAATTTATTTTTCATGGATTAAGCAGAGTTATGCCCTTATATTGATTCCTTTGGTGACGTATATTAAGCATTAAAAATGCAAGACTACAGGAGAAGAAAACTTCTCACAATCTTTGGACTAAAAATAAAAAAAAAATAGAGACGCAGAAAGTATGTATGTGAAATATCTAGAAAAATAACAAAATGTTTCTGAAAATAAATAATATATGAACTTAATATATATCTAAACAGGAAACATTTGGAAATTTAAATGAATTATTTAACATATATCTCAAAGGAGGTGGTGAGAATGCTTAATTTAATCAAAGCAGATTTGATTTATAATTAAATTCAGTAAATTTTTATTTTAATTAAAGCGAAACTTTTTAATTAGTTTTCGAAATTATTGAAAAACGAGAAATTACAGAAAAGAGTGTTAAAAAGAAACTGAAAATATACACTTATTAAAACCATTTATGTATGGGGAATGTTTACCAGATTGAGAATGAAATTTTAAGTAGGAGATCTGAAAATCTCATAGAATTTATGCAAATGAGAACATACATTTAAACTTTAAAGTAAATATTTACACTTTCGGTTATTATGTACAATTCTTTAATTTAACTGGTAAATATTATTTTCCGCATTTAATTATATATAGTTTAAAAAGAGCATTCACCTTTGTTTTGCAATACACATAAAATCATAATCATGTGTAGCATGATTTTAAAAATTCTGGCCAGAGCATTTTACACTAAGAAAGAAATGAATTCATGACTAATTTTACGATTTATTCTCAATAGACAAAACTAATTCTATTTTTTTTTATTTAATGTAATAATTATGACGAAAAAATTATATTTTAAAAACTTATCAATTCTAATAATTAAAGAAAGTAAACAGATACAATAATAAATTTCATGGAAATAAAATTATAGATGAATTTTACTTTTGTGGTTTAATTATATCTTTAAACACAAAATAATATATATATATATATATATAAACGCGAAATAAAAAAATATATTTAAACACAAAACAATATATATATATATATATATATATATATATATATATATATATATATATATATATATATATATATATATATATATATATATATATAACACGAAATACTTCAACAAATATGAAGCCCATACTAACATTCTGATAAAATATTTATTTTATGTTTTAAATATTTTAGTAAGATTTTGGTTCTGAAATGCATAACAAATTTCCAGTTACAATTAATTATCAACATACTCACAAGCAACTTCGAGTTTAAGTTTCTTGAGAGCTGGAGGTGGAACACCATTCGATGCAATGCACATGTAAACGCCCATTTGATCTCGGCTAACTTGAGTAATTTCTAGTACATTCGAATTTATCGATGATTCTGAAAAAAAGAGTATATAAATTATGTGAATATATAACACTAAAATCGTCAGATTCTCATAACTAAAAGTGTTTAATAATTTGTAATCTTCCAAATAAGCATATTTCTAGTCTATACTAAGTTTCAATAATTTTTCAAATATTATATATAGAGAGAAAGGTATCGTAGAATTTTCATTATTACTAAGGGATAACAGAGATTTATGGCTAACACTTATTACGTGCAATTACAAACTTGTGGGCGTGTGGTAAAGTCATTGTGCTACTGATGACTGCTATTATAAAGGAGGGGATACAAATAAATCTGTAGAGGTTTAAATTCGCCACGTTGATAGGGTGTGAAAGTTTTAAGAGTACGTGTCAGCTGAAGTGCCGTTCATGTTATAGCAGTGTATCAAAATTACAAAGTTTTTTTTGTCAATATCCATAGTATTGTATTGAGTTGTGACGTTAATAAATGCTCATTTAAAGGTACCAAAAATTGGATGAAAGTATGTAAAAAATAATTAAAAAGTCCTTCCCCGTCAAAATTTGAATTTTTATTTCAAAGTCCAATCTTCAGAAGCAAAGGTTTTATAATTTGTTTAGTTTTTAACAATTATAGTGGCCATGGATAGATGCCCTTACCTGATAGTGACTTCTGAAATTTCTTGTCAAATTATCTTTATGAATTGAATTTAATTGCTTTTATTTTGGCATCTTCGCACAAGAGTATAAATGTGCTTTATGGGAAAGAGATAAAACAATGTAGCTTGGCAAGGATATATATATATATACATATTGCAAGATTAAAAACAATGTAGAGACGTTCCACGATCGAATTTTATTTTGAAGATGTTCGAAACAGAGCAAAAGGAACGCCAATGCAATGAATCAGCCAATCTTATTAGAGCGTTATTGTGATGTACACTGTAATTTAAGGGCTCACATGAATCTTAAATTTCAATTTTTTTCAATATTTTGAAAAAAAAATGCATGTTAAAGCCTCAACAGTTCTGAGCATTTTGATACCAAAATTGTGTCGATACAGTGAAAACTTCCAAAATGATTGAGAAATAACTATTGAAACTTAAACAAAAACCCTATCACTTTCTTATCTTTAACTCCCTTTTTGTCAAAACAAAAAAAGTTTAGCTTCTGCGCAGGAATTCTCAGAAACTATTTATGACATTAGTTTGAAATTTCATACTCATGTTCAAAAAAAGCTCTTCATAACTTATACATCAATTTTCAAAAATAAGTTTATTAGAATTTTTTTATTTAAATTTTAACTAATTTTATTCTTAAAATTTTAAAATTGTCGTTATAATTGAATTTAAAAAAGTTTGTTTTTCTCTGTAATTTTCTTAAGAGTTAGTATACGAGTAATTTCAAAAGTGAACATTTTTATACCAAGTAAAACTAATTATGTAAATTTTTATCAATTTTGTTCTTCAGAATCCTGCGCTGAATAAAATACTAATTTTCATATATTTTTTGAAAAATTCTCCAACTTATATTTCTTTACAATTTTAAAATTTTTTTCTCAATTCTCTGAACATTTAAGAGATAATGTTAATATATATGATTATCATGTAGTAAAAATTCAAATTATTTCTTGTTTTATTGCTAAGTTACATTGGTTTGAAGAAGGATGTTTTTTCGAGCGCACTGAGATATCGGTTAAGAGCCCTGTGACCCCATAATTACCACGCATAGTGATTTGGGTTTCAAAGGAAATGGCATCTCAGACCATAGCATCATTTTCTGGGCTTGTGCATCTAGTGACATGTAGAACAAGTTCTCTACAGTGACACAACACCATCTCCAAAAACATTTATACTGGTTGTCGGGTTACACTGTTTCCTAATATACAGCACAGGCTCTTCTGTATACGCCCAAGCCATCTTAGGAATTATGTCTTCATTATCCAAAGCAAACAGGATGGTTACAAAGAAAGTGTTATGATCTCAAATGTAATCTCCTTTTATAACCATACCGCAGTGCTATTTAATCGTAACAAAATTATCGCACAATGTCACTGGGAAGAAATTATATTACCTGCTGCGTTACCTTTCGTTTTACAACCCCCTCCCCAAACTTATTCTTCAACAAGGTTTTATTTATTTACACCCGTGCTTGGCTTCTTGACCATTTGAGGCCGAGCCTCTCAGTACCGACTGACGGTGTCATCAGCCGGGTATTCAGTGAGTCCAGTGCATTGGGGCAGGTGGTCGCCATAGGTAGCAGAGTGGGTAGGCCGCGTTCGCAGCAACGCCAAGCCAGTGGAGGTATACTCCCAAAAGGTCATGTCCAGTAAGGTGACAGCGGGCAACATCCTCGGCTCTCTCCAGGTGCCTCGGGATTGGGCCCACAGTGGTCAGAGTTTCCCATGGCTTTCTAAAACTCTTCATTTTTGGGTCATGGCAGTATACTTGTCAATGTGTGTGGAGATGATGTTTTTGCTCTTCTGAGCGTCAAGGGGACTTCCGGTTGAGTTTTTTGGTCGGCTCTTTCATTGCCGGGGATCCCAACATGACTTGAGACCTACTATAAGGCCGCAGTCCAGCAATATGAGATGAGCTCTGCAATTTTAGTTTGGCACTAAATTGTGTTAAGGCAGTCAGATGGTGTTTTACTGCGTTAAGCTAAAATTGCAGCTTGGGAGTCTATGAAGAACCCGACAAGGTAAACCCGATAATGTAAGACATGCTTTGCTATGAATTATATCCAAATCTGCTGTATATTCTTTGGTCTCTTGCTTTCATTTAATATTTCCTAGAAATGTTCATATAGTGTACTCATTCTTTCCATTCCTTCTTGACTGTTTCAAATTTGCTGTTGTTTAATTAAATATCTTAGTTTGAGCTTCACTTCTGTAAACAAAATATTTTTATTTATTTAAAATTTTTAAAAATATATATTTTTAAAACTTTTATACATATATTTGCTATTAAGATTTATATAGAATTATACGTGCATGTAATGAAACACATGGTAATATTTATTCCGCAAATTAAAGAGTTAAAAATAATTAAATATAAAAATAATCTTTATTTCAAGCTTTGTATTAATGAATTATTGTTCTAGTTTCGTTTTCTTAGTTCATAGGAAATTTTGATATGTTATTACAGAGAAAGTATGATTGATGTCCAATTCTACACCGAAGCGAAAACGAATGACAATAACCTAAAATGGTATTCCAACTATTTATAAAATCTCGATACTAAATATCGCAAATTATTAATGAAATATATCTGTACAATTTTTAAACACCTTTGAAGATTAACAATTATAGAGAAATAAATATATTATTAAGTCTAAACCTCAATTTTGCGTAAAATATTTGAAAACGTATTCTTAGGAAAGTGTTTTATCTTTGCCAGTTGGAGTAACATAATTTAATTTGCTCAAACTATACAGTACATTCTCTATGTAGTTTGAAACTTCCTGAATTTAACATATTTTTTATAAAGTTAGAGTAAAAATATTGTTCAAAATTTGTCATTTAAGAGGTTACGTAATTTTTCTGTAAGATTTAAAAGTTAGGCAATTAATCATGCTTAGTTTTAGGTAATTATTTTAAGTCAATGTTTGTGTTCCAAGAAATAATATTGAATATTTTCAATATACTTCTCAGTAAATTGCATTTTTTTACGTTTTAGATCAAAAATATATTGCCATCATAGCCCTCCATATTCCCTCCTAACATCACAGTCGTGTTTATTTATTAGGTTGAAAGTATATGCCCAAATATATCAGTCGCTTATCTTTGATTATTTTTATAATTTAATGTACAATTTGGAAATAACTTTGTACAAAAATATTTAAAAATCTAGATTCTAAAACTTAAAAAAGTAAAAATAATGTTTGTAATATGTCCAATATTCATATTAAAATTACCGGACTCACAATGGGCACGGCAATATTAAAAACTCTCATAAAACTACCAATGCCTAATAAACTTTGGAACTCGTGTGATTTCAACCAACGAGGATATTTTTGATTTTGTTTCATTGCTCTTTTAAGAGTGATACGAATGTAATTACAAATAATTTTTTGGCTAGTCACTTTGTTTCCCACAGTTTCAATATATCTCGACATTTTCATTTCACAATTACATCACATACAGCGGATTTTGGCTTCTGTAGAATGTCCAAAATTTCACAAACTGATTTCTCACAAAGGTGGCATCCCACTGTTAAGCAAGATAAAAACCATCAAGCTCCTATAACTCACTCATTGTCTTAAAAACGCATAAATGTGACATAAGAAATCCCTATAAACACTTTTATAGCTTTCGGTTAAGCTTCAAATTACGTTACCTGACAGATCCCCTTCTTGGGGCGGGGAATTTTTTGGCTAGATTGCGAAAATATCTTCAAATTATTTTCTAAATTATTAAAAACAGACACATTTAAAAAGTAAATTGTATATTTAATTATATACAATTTTGATTATCATTGAAAGATTAAAATTTTTACTATGAAATACAACCTATTGTATTGATTTCATTTCAATCAAATTGTAATTGTTTATAAGTTTTTTTTTAATTTAAAAGATTTAAGAAACTAAATTAAACAGTATATAATTATTATTCAAATCTAAATTAATTCTTTAAAACTGGATATTATATCGAAATGTACCGTATTTTAATTCTAATCGTACAGTTGCAGTTATTACTTTAAATAAGCAGACTCAAAATATACTAAAGGTATAGTTATGTTATGTAAGAAAAACTTAGTTAAATGTGCCGTAAGTAAATATTCATTGTTAAAGACAGTAGTATTCTTCATTTTTTAAAAAAAAATCAATTATAATCTTAAATGTTTAAAAACTTAGCTTAATTAAAATATTTGTACGGGATTAATGAATTAAAAATAGTTTAATTAAAATATTTGTACAGACTTAATTAATTAAACATAGCTTAATTATAAATATTGTTTGTGTATTTTGTCAACATATTGAATAAAGATTAGAGAGATCTGTATCAACAATTTATCAAATTGAAAAAAAATGACTGCGTGTAAGAATAATGCAGGTTAAATAAATGTATAAAAATTGCAAATAACGTACGGATGCGAAGTAATATGTGAACAAAAGTGAGTGGAATTTTAAAGAAAACTAAGAATTTTTTTAAATTTATTTCAGATTTTAAAGGACAAAAGTGAGTTTATTGAACGGACAAATGTATTGCAAAAAACTGCGTTAAAAAAGAAAATGATTAGGAAAAAAACCATTTTTCAAGAGAATTAAACGCTACAAATATTTTGTTTCACTTATAGTTGAATTTGAAAGAATATTTAGAACATTTTTCTTTATTGGATCTCAAAAACGATACTTGAAACGCTTAAATAAACTGAAATAAGACTTGAAAAGTGTTACCACTAAGAAGTGAGCAACTATCAAAAACATTTCTTCTTTTGAAGAGATTTCAATTGCTTAAGAGGATTAAAACATTTTAAAAACTATTTTTAAATTTTTTCACACAGATAATTCTCAGAAAATGTAAAGCAAAATAAATTTAGAGTGTATCATTAAAAATATTAAATCATTAGCTGATAAATCAGAGTACAGCAAAGTGTGATATGTCTCAAGTTTATCCATGCCTGAAGTAAAATTTTTATTAGATCCTAAATACTGAAATATCTTTTCACTGTCAAAACAAGATACTTTATATATATAATCTCGATATAGCTTACAGAAAATATTTTTAAAAAATTCTGTAATACTTAAAAGCAATATTTTTGTAATTTTGAATTGTTTTTGATAAAACTAAAGGGCTTATGACTTTAAGAGAAATATTTCAATGCTAGGAGTGTAAAATGATTTTTCCCTCTTCAAATTTGACAGTATAGCCTTTGCGGAAACCACAAGTCTCCAAGTAGGAGAAGCAGTTCATTGATGGTGCCATCTACTGCCGCTCTTTCTACCAATTGTTTGAGTTAAAGTTTTATTTAAAAAAAAACATTTGAAAAAAACATCCTTGCTTTAAATTATATGGGTTTATATTTAAAATTAATTATTTCATTCAATGAAATCTTTACCAGAATAAAAGCTTCTTGAGTGGCTTTGTCAAGTTTTCTAAGTGTACTACATAACCAGTATTTGTTTAAATTTACTAATAAAGTAAGATTTATTAACTTAAAATGTGAATCTTGAAGCAAGATATCTTCAACATACAGTTTTTTTCTTGTATGGGAGTATTGTTATGCTTAAAATTTGTATTGTTTTTTTTACCATTTAAAATAACTGGAAACTCGTTTTATTGAAGAGATTTACTGCGAACTCATTAAGACATAAAATAGTTTGAATTAATTTTATATATATATATATATATATACATATAGTGGTTCACACAGGATACTTTTCAATACACACATAGACCAATATTTACATGACTACACTTTAAAATTATTTGTGACCAATCAAACTTTTATGACAAATCAAACAACTTTTTTGCATGCAATCTGGTTTGTATCTAATACCATATAGTTAAAGTCTAATATGAGAATATGGATTATTTGGATTGATATCGCATTAGTGGGAGTTATAAGCAATACAGGAATGGTGATTGTTGTAGGAAATATGAGAAATCGTTTGAATAAAACGATTGAGAAATTGAAAATTGAAGTTTTGATAGGATGTGTGGCGGTTTGCTTATGAGTAATCCCTAAAGGGAAATATGTGTGAACCTTCCCTAACCGATGGGGGGATTCAGTCAGTCTGTAACTTACTTTGGCCGATAACGGAAACCCCGAAATCGGTGGGTGTGCCTACCCGCCAAATAGTAATTTTCAATTTATATTTAATTGTTTGTGTGTCGTGTGTGTTGTCATAATAAATGTTTCAAAAAATTGAAACCAAGGACTGACATCTTGAAAACGCGACAGAATTCTCTTGGGTGAGGGTTTAAAGATTTACGCTATTCATTTGTGAATATACTTGGTTTTTATTTTGAACTTTCGGATTTTAAATATTTTTCTTCTTATCCAACTATTGAAAAGATGGGTGCATCATCTTTGGTGTTCGAAGGTTCAATTATATTGTGCACTTAATTATTTTAAATTTTTAACATTTTAATGTTATAATATCTTTCGAAATGCGATGGCGAATAGTTTAATTATTTAAGTATTAACTTTTTAAATTTTAAATTTTTGAGAATTGGATACTTCCCGATTAACTTATCAAGTTGCAACAGGGGGAAGGTTGGCGCCATCATACTAGTTTAATCTTAAACTTATTTAAACTAGCTTAAACTAGTTTAAGTTTAAACTTATTCGTTCTAAGTCCGAGGTTGCACTTGAATATTTTATAAATTTTTATTTTATAAAATTTTTAATTTTGTTTGAAAAAACGTTGGTAATTTACTTTCTATATTCGCCATTGATATTTTGAAATAAGATTTAGTATTACAAAATTCATATAATTTCAAATTTTTAATTGATTTATGTATATATATATATATATACAGGGTGGGCAAAAAGTCCGTAAAAATTTTAAAAATTCATAAAATCTGGAGAAATGAACAAAAAAAAACTGTTTGCAGGATAAGCATTAGTATGCCACGGGATTTTTTTTAAGCTAAAAAAAAATAATTCGAAAATAATCGGGTAGGTGGCGCTGATGTACGCAAATCAAAGAAACAATGCATAAATAATGAACAGAAAACTTTCACAACTTTATTACACCAGAATATGTTCCACATGACCACCACCACAGGGGAGAAGACATTCCAGACGAGTGACAAATCCAGCAACGGCAGAGTGCAACATGTCCGGATGTTTGGAGGATACTTCTCTGCGGATCGCATCTTTCAGTTCCTACAGACTTGATGGACAGGATAGATACACGCGAGATTTCAAATATCCCCACAGCCACAAGTCTGCCGGTGTTAAATCTGGAGACCGAGGAGGCCATGGGTACCTTCAGTGCCTGCTAACGATTCTGTCTTCCCCGAACATCTGTATCAGGAATGCCTTAACCGGGTTAGCAGTGTGACTGGTTGTTCCATCCTGCATGAACGGGACATTCGAAATCTGACCTTGTTGAATTAAACATGGCACGACAGTCTCCCGCAGAAGCGTTAGATAACGCTGAGCATTTACCGTTTCCGTTATCCATCCATTTACTGGGCACTGCGTTTCAAAGAAGAAGGGTCCTATGATAAATGGACCCGTGAAACCACACCATGCTGTCACTTTTGGGGAATGCAATGACTTATGTGTGTACTCACGTGGATTAGAGGTCGCCCAAATGCAACAGTTATGGTTGTTAACGTCACCATGAAAGGAGAAAAGAGCTTCATCTGTCCACAAGTTGTTATAAACCCAGGTGGGATCCTGTTCCATTTTAGAGAAGGCCCACTTCGCAAATGCTTCCCTCTGTGCGGTATCTGCTGGCAAAAGTTCATGGCACGATTGCAATTTGTACGGGTACAGCTGGAGGATTCGACGAAGAATATTGCGGACAGATGATGGTGGTAAGCCCAATCGTCTGGCAGCTTCACGAGCACTGCTGGTCCCTGAAGCTGCTTCGGACGCAATCGCTTCCATTTCAACAGCAATGCAGGGTGCACGTTCTTCTTTCAAGCATGGTCGTCCGGCTCGTGCTCGATCTTCCAACTTTCTAGTTTCCTTAAAACGTTTAACAAGCTTTAAGAGACCTGCAGGTGTTAAAGGGCCTTTTCCACTCTTCACATTTTTCTGAACTCGGAATTTACGCAAGGCAATGGTCACTGATTCCTCGTTCATGTAAAATAACTTCACCAACAAAGCTTTATCCGGCGCAGTGAGCATCCTTGTTCACATTTACTGTTTGTAATGGTGAAATGAATGTGGATTCATTGAGAGCAAAGGTTTTTTATAAAAGTCTAATTTGCATATTTCCACCACAGACGCTTGTAACAGCGCCACCTACCGGATGATTTTCGATTTATTTTTTTCTAGCTTAAAAAAAATCCCGTGACTTACTAATGCTGATCTTGCAAACAGTTTTTTTTTCGTTCATTTCTCCGGATTTTATGAATTTTTAAAGTTTTTACGGACTTTTTGCCCACCCGGTATTTTACTTATCTATGTAATATATATATATTTTATTTCTTAAATAAAATAATGACAACAATGACCCAATTACTATAATTGTTTGAAAATTATTAAAATAACTTGTCTTATATTATCATACCGAAATAAATTGTATACTTTGAAAATTATTATTTTTTTTGCATATTCTGTATATTTATGATCAATTACTGAATGTTTTCAATTCTCTAATAATTATAGAAGCCAAAGATAAAGTGAAAAATTAAATTATTAAAAACTAATATTGCTTGAGGTACAAACTACTTAAATTATATATTAAGGATTAAGGTATTATTCCTTTACTTATATCAAAGCTTGTCCCCCTATTTTCAAGTCCCAGATAAACAAAAATAAGAAAGCCTATAAATATTAAGAATTGTTTAGTTCATTTCAATCAATTTATACACAGTAATCCAGCTTAACATTTTAATGGGATTCTTGAAACCGGTTTTAGAATCCCACAATACTAATTAAGGAGAAAGAATGCATTTATCAAATTTTCATCTTGCGTGTATTAAAATATCACCGCAATATTAACTCAATAAATTCAAATTATTAAAAAGGAAAAAAAAATTTAAAAATAAATTCTTTCATGTGTTACATATTTTATTATTTCATAAAAAAAGTTATCTCTATGATATATATTAACCAAATATATTTATGTAAATGTACCTTTCATGAAATTTAGAAATATTTTCAATAAAATTCAATCTCAGCTACTCCATGTACACGACCAGTGGTATTTAATGAGATCTCGTATTTCTTTCAATTCCCATATATATATATATATATATATATATATATATATATATATATATATATATATATATAAATCAAATACTATCTTGACAAATATTTAAACTTATTAAAAGTTTCGAACTGATTTTGACAATGGATACCCACTACTTGTGTGAACTAATTTAATTTAAAATTCCCTGACTAAAATTTCTAATATTGAATTAAGAAACTCAAATATTGAAATATATCATGGCTATCCCATGAAATTCGAACATTTTAACTTCATGTAATTTCATAGGAATTCAACTTCCGCATTTCTGTATTCAAAAAAAAAGCTAAGCTAATAACTAATTTATTTCCTTGAGTCATATAAGGATTATTTTTCACTGACAAATGTCAAATGCACATATTCGAGGTAGGATTCAAAAGTCTCCGTATCGAGTATATAACTTTAAAAAATTATTGCTAATTAAATTGCTGAAACACATCATTCTTCAAAATAAGGCCCTTAAGCAATAACACACTTTTGCCATCACTTGTGAAGATTATCGAACATTTCTCGAATTCATTTTTAGCAATGTCCTTTAATTCAGCCTGCGATGCACTTTAAACTTCATCTACAGATTGAAATCGATGATCATATAACGGATGTTCCAGCTTAGGAAATAGGCTGAAGGGGCCGGAGCAAGATCAGAGGAGTAAGGAGGATGTGGTAAAACAGATGTTTTCGGTTTTTGAAGAAAGTCAGATGCAAGGAGGGATCACTGTACAGGAACGTTATCATGTAAGATAACCATGACTGTTCAGTCCATAATTTTATTCTTTTCTGTCAAATAGACACATGCAAACGACTGAGGATGTTTACATACGTTGTTTGCAGTGCGTCTTTCAGGGATAAATTAAAGATGCATATGCACTGGATATCGAAGAATACCTCTAACATGACCCTCCATTTAGAGTGGTTTGGGCGGAATTTCTGCTTGCGAGGAGATTCTGGTGATTTCCAAGCTGCTTATGCTTCCATGCTTTTATATGACACGCAAGCCTCAGTCCTCTCGCCTCAAGTAACAATTCTACCAAGCAGGGAAGGATCTTCGTCAGCAGCGAGATTAAGCCTCCCACCATTTCTATTCGAATTGATTTTTTGGTCTTCGTTTAAGATGTGGGTAACGATGTGTTGACACACACTATGCATGTAAAGATCTTTAGCTAGTACCTGTTAGCATATGACCTTATATATTCTAACTTATTCTGCTATTTTTGCTATTGTTTGAAGCCTTTTCTCAGCATTGCAGAAACCATTTTGATGTTCTCATCGGCGCGAGAAATCTGCGGACGTCTAGAGCGTCCGTCGTTTTCGACACTTTCCCTACCTTCTCTGAAACGTCTATGCCACCCAAAAGCTTGCGTTCCCGATAATGTATCACTGCCATACACATGTTCCAACATTTCGTAAGCCTCCGTAGGACTGTTTCCTAAGCGAACACAAAATTTAATATTCATTCTTTGCTTAACAAACGCCATTTCTTTCAATCTCCGGATACTAAATGCATCCGCATACGAAATACGACGCGGTGGTGGCGAGCCACCGACCACATGATTTGAGAAAACCACTTTTAAAAAAATGGGAAGGATGCAGTAACACAAACACCGATACGTTATCATAGTCGGTTTACAGCAAAAACTTTTTTACGTTATAGACTCAGTCGGAGAACTTTTGAATCCTACTACGTATGTATTATATACCACGTGCAGCTTAAATCTCATCATGAATTTATCAACCAGCACAACAAAATTATTTAAATCCAGACATTTTCTGAAGTGAAGATAGAGAAGCGTAGATGGAAGGAATGACTGATTAAAAGAAAACGTGCTTTTTAAATCTTTCATAGCATCTAAATCTTTAGGACTATTAATCGATATAATCAAACTATCGTATCTTCTCTTAGAAGTTCTGATAAGTGATAAACATTAAAATTACTTTATTATTCAAAATATATCGTTATTGAAACTTCATTCTTGTCCCTCTTTTTATCTATTTAAATATGACGTAACATAAAAATGTTTGACTCGATGTCTTAGCAAAACATTTTCAATCCAATTTCTCAATTTGGAATTATTAAAAAATATTTTATTTCGCTGATGTTCCATTTAACTCAAAACATTATTTAAATATATTACCTTCGAAGTTTTCTGATTTATCGCTATTTAACTTCCAAAATTAATTTTAATGTATATATTAAGTAATATCATTTCACCAACCAGCAGAATATTGTTTTTCAATTTGTAGAATCTATAGACTGAAGTAGAATTAAATCTTGTATCAAATTCAGCCTTGAAAGCGTACCTGAAAGACACCCCCGAAAGTGATTGGATCTTTACCTTTCTACCATTCACAATACAGCCCTATAACCATGATATACCGCCCAGCTAGTGTGGTGGGTATGACCCTTGGCTTGTAACTGAATGGGTTTGAATCCCGAGTAAGGTATGGTTGTATCTTCTTCGGAAAAGAAGTCGGACTGTCGCCTGTAATGGAAAGCAGCCCACCCCTTCTGTTATATGCTGGGATCATTATTTGTAATAAATTTTTATATTCTTCTGTGTGTATTGTATGTTTCTGTTCTTCCTCTCGTATTTCATATGTATCCCTGGATAAAAACACACGACAACAAAAACAACCATGTTATGGTGTAAGATGTTACTTCAATAGATAGTTTTGGTTATGATCTGCAAAACCTTTATAGCGAGTTCAACAAGGTAATGCCATCCGCTCAACGAAAACCTTTTTACACACTGCTTCTACCACCTCTTTAGAAACATATTTAATCTCGTCGTTTTTTTTAAATAGCAATTTGGACTTTGATGAGCTGACGTCTACGACGGTCTCTAAATTGTGCCGATCTAACTTGCCAGTTGGATCACGGATGGTAAGCAATTCCGTTGGAATACATCAACCTACTGTACGAATGAATACACACCCGTACTTTAGTTTGCATCAGAACCAGAGATATGGTCCAACAGTTTATTTTTTGTATTATTCATTTTTACTTATTCATTTATTTATGGCTCGTGTAGCTAAATTTTCTAAAAACATTCAATTACTACGATATTGAAGCGTTTTTCTTTTCAGTATATGACAATTATATGTACTTAATTTAGTTCGAATCGAATAACGTCTTATTGGTTCTTCGCTTTATATAATATATAATACATTTCTTACGTTGCCAAGATCGAAGTCTGATGGGTTTCATCTCATCACTTCTCCATGTATATTGAGGTGGTGGTTGACCCGATGCAGTACATTCCAGTTTCACTCTATGCCCTTCGTCCACTATCAAGGTTGATAAAGGCTCCACGTCCACAATTGAAGGAGGAACTAGGGAAACAATATGAAATGCTTTTTAAAAAATGCAACATACATTACTTGATATGAATAGAAATTAAGATTCTTATCTAATGTTATAAAACAAAAAATTCAAGAATATTGCTTACAATAAATTTATCGTGATTATAGGAGAGTTTCCAAAACGTACCATACTTGTGTGTAAGAGTTAAATTATTTAATTTACGTTATCACAGATATCATTACAAAATATATAATAATTACAATCACTTGAAGAATTTTCTATAAATATTGTGGTCGCTGCTTTCACATGTAATTGTCTATTTGTTGTGTGGTTGTGAATTTGAAGAAATACTTCTGAATTCCTGAAGGAATATTTAACTTACTAAATTATTAAATAAAAATACGTCATTTTAAGTTGCTTTTGAAGATTTTCCCTATTTTAATGCTCATGGATTATTCAAAGAAAAAAACATGTATAACCAGCAGGATATAAAAAGTTAAACTGCAAAACTTGATTATTTTATTCTCTTCATATGCATTTTAATCGATTAATTTACATTAACTAGATAGCATATATTTAAATCGTGTGCATCTACATTTATATGTACTATGATTTAGAACTGTAAGCCTATTAAATTCAAATCATTAAACAACATTTATAAGAAATAATGCATTAATAGAGAATGGTTCGTTCATAGAGAATTGCATTGCCAGAGCCGATACCTTTGAAGTGCATTTTTTTAAATAAATTAAGACAAAAAAAAGTTTTTAAGAGAAAAAAGAAATTTCTACAGCAGCATTTTGTCAGCATTATTTACTGAGATTGGTTTTGAGCCTGAACAAAAACAATTTTAATGTTGCAAAATGACTAATGATTATGTCTTGTTAAAAGGGGGGAGGGATAGCTTTGCTTTTTAATAAATCTCAACATGAAAAAGGCGGTGCGTAATATTTTTTTTCTTCTTCCTGCCTTTTAACTTGGAATTTTTTCTTGCTTTTAACTCGGATTTTATTTTTTCCCCCTAGATAATATATTTTTAAATGCAGTTTATATATACACTCTGTCGCAAAAAAATATATGCACCCAGAAGAAATCAAGCTACAATCACGAAACTCGGCAAGAATGTAGTCTGGTAAGAGATATGCAAATGATTAAAATTTCGAAGCCAATGAGACAAGGCTAAGTGTGCTATGCGCATATTAGTTGCGCAACTGGGAGAGTTTAAAAGCATGAGTACGAGCGCCGTACGGCTATCCAAACGAATCTGATGACTTTGATAGACGATATTGAGACTTAGGATGCCTCTAAGACGTAACCGGCGGCAGTACGAGCAGCTGACGGACTTTGATAGGGGCCGTATAATAGGCCTCAGAGAAGCAGGTTGGTCGAATAGACGTATCGGCCGCCACCTCGGTCGGAGCGATATGGTAGTTGCTCGGTGTTGGCAACAGTGGATCACAGAAGGTAGAGTGTACCGTCGCGGAGGGTCAGGACGTCCCAGGAACACAAATGATCGCGAGGATCGTGCAATCAGAAGAGTGGCCACTTCGGCACCAACAACGTCGCTAGCATCGATTCAACGCCCCTTACCTCCTTCCAGACATCCAGTGCCATCAAGAGAAACCATAAGGAGACGACTGACCGAAGTTGGCTTGAGGAGCCGACGTCCGCTAAGACGCTTACCACTGACCCCACATCATAGGCAGTGTCGACTGGATTTTTGCCGACCTCGGGCAACTTGGAGTGTGACAGACTGGAGACGTGTCGTCTTCAGTGATGAATCCCGATTCAGTCTCAGTGCTGATGACCACCGCACACGTGTCTGGAGGCGCACCGGCCAGCGGTCCGATCCGGCATTTATTGTCGAGCGGCATACAGCAATTTCACAAGGTGTGACAGTGTGGGGAGCAATTTCTTGGGACACACGATCATCTTTAGTG
Organism: Trichonephila clavipes; assembly: GCA_019973935.1. NCBI lineage: Eukaryota > Metazoa > Arthropoda > Arachnida > Araneae > Nephilidae > Trichonephila > Trichonephila clavipes. The sequence continues at coordinate 267,794 of BMAU01016117.1, forward strand.
GTCCTTCAAGGCACTTTGACAGCTCGCAGATACGTGGACGATATTTTAACGCCGATTGTGCTACCCATGCTATCAAGTCGCCCAGGTGCCATTTATCAACAGGATAATGCTCGTCCACATACTGCGCGACTCTCCCAACAATGTCTTCAAGGATATGACGTCCTACCATGGCCTGCCAGGGCACCAGATCTTTCGCCAATAGAACATGTCTGGACGCGCTGGAAAGGCAACTGCAGCCGTCCCGAGATACAGGAGAATTAACTGCGCAGATGCAAAGACTATGGCAGGATCTTCCACAGGGGGTCATAAGTGATCTAATTGAATCGATGCCACGCCGAATTTCGGCTTGTATAGCTGCCAGAGGTGGCTTTACTACTTACTGATTTTTAACCTTTTGCAAGCTGTAACCGCTTAATAAAATGATATTTTGTTCTGAATTTTTAATTATTTGTTTATTTTCATATACACTACATGCATACCAAATTTCGTGAATGTAGCTCAATTTCTTCTGGGTGCATATATTTTTTTGCGACAGAGTGTATATATATATATATATATATATATATACAGTTCATTTCATATAAAGGTAAAATCCTTTTGCTCATTTTCAAAATTTCTAGCAGCCAAAAGGAACACAGAATGTGAAAAATACCTTGAAATTGCAAAACATAAAGTAACCCTTTTTAAATTGCTTTAAATGCTAGAATAATGCATTACTAAAAATATTTTTAATTATTTTAATAAATATAAGTCGTAAGGCAGATAATATTTATAATTACTAAGAGTAATTAATTAATATTTATATTACTTAGAGTATGTAAAAACCTATAATCTAAATAAGAAATTATCACCGGATTAGATGGCCGCGGTAGCCGAGTGGTATAGGTATCACATCGTGGCTTGCCTTGTCACGATTTCGAGCCCAGTACCACTAAAGACCCGCGATGCACGTTAAATCTGTCGAGAGCTGAAACGTTCTCTCATTGGTGTGGTAGTTAGGAGAGGGGTTGTCAGCTCAGGTTTCGTCCACGTCACTTGCCCAAGGTTCAAGATTACGTGGTCCGTCGCCAAAAGCCCTCGTGCAGCTGAACAGTGCGACGTTAATATTCAATTAATCAATCCACGGTTTTTGTAACATTATTATACATAAAATGGCTATAATTTTTATTATTACATAAAAGATATAATTCCATATGTAAGTAATTACCACATAAAACCTTATTAAAATAATTTCTTCAAATTATATAGAGTTGCATTTGCAAATGAGCATCCAACCACAATTTTTATTCAATGACTTTTGAAATATTTTGAAAAAATCAGGTTTATTGCAACGTTTTATGCCAGTGTTTCTCAAACTGTAGGGAGCGCCCCCCTAGGGGGCATGATAACTCTACAAGGGGGAGGCTAGTTTATAAAAAAGTCGAAAATAAAAGATTGTTTTAAAAAAATTATTAATTTACTGAAAGGAAGCAAAAAAAAGAAGAAAGAAATACATTCTGACATAATAAAAAATAAAATACACATTTATATTAATATAGTACATTTATACATGTATCAGTGTCACCCAGCCAGGTGACACATGACAATAACAACAACAACATACACATGTAAGTATCAGTACTGCACAATGTGTTTCATAATTAATTTAACAGTACGAAGTTAAGAACAAGTTTAAAAGAATTACCAGTGATTTCTATGGGCCTGTCATAAAATTATATACAAAATTTATCATTTATCTTGATGATTAGTAGGATTTATAATTAGAGTGACCTTGTACCTTTACGTCAAAGTATTTTAATTTTGAATTCAATACATTGATATTACATTTAGGGGAGCGCGAAGAAAATTATGATTGAAAATTGGGTCGTATGTATTGAAAGTTTGAGAAGCACTGTTTTATGTATTAAATTTTTAATAAAATATTTTTTCATCTATTGCAATAAATGAAACATTTCCATTGAGCATCCGACCACAATTTTTATTCAATGACTTTTGAAATATTTCGAAAATATCAGAATTATTGCAATGTTTCATGTACTAAACTTTTTTAATAAAACACTTTTTCATGTATTGCAGTAAATCGAATTTCAATGATTTGAGGCTAAAAGGAAACGTTCATTTTACGCATATTAATATAATTACCGTATTTACTTGAATCTAAGCCGCACTATTTTTTTTTCAAAATTGATGCTACTGAACATCGGATGCGGCTTATAATTAGAATCGAAGGCAAAACATTTGTTAGATGGGGAAAATTGAGCTTCCACTCTTTTCAAAAGGAAAAATGTAGTAGTCCATTCTGGCCACTTGCACTCCCATTCCTCAGGATTTAGTCCATCCACCACATACACTCTCTGCTCGTATTTAGGAAATTTTTTCGTATACGCTGTCTCATTATCAAAGATATCGCTATTACATCAAGACGAGTTCATTAGGATGCAAGTATGAAAAATGAGGCAATTTTATATGTAGAAAAGAACAGAAACATAGTAGTAGCCAATGAAAATTAGGCACCAATGAAACAAATATATGTCGATGCCGTAAGTAATATGATATAATTTTTCCTGGTAAATGTTCAAAGGTCTTAAATAATTCTTCTACAATACACTCTTTAAAAAAGAGAAAATGTTGCAGGCACGAAAAACGAGGCAGTGTGCGAAAATGGCGAAGCTGGCACCAATTCATAAGTCAGCTGTTACAATTGAGAGTGATAAATCATTTTCGAAACGCATGATGTTGACGGTTAAGTTCGTTTATGTATCTGAAAATTTTAATACTGGTAAAATAAATTATTTACTAATGTATATATGTGACGAATCCCCAACCCTTTTCAAGTGCCAGTTGGGGTAAACTTCCTTCCAGAATAACTCAACCCACTTCTCGCATAAGTACTTTCACTTCGACTACGGCGGACTTACGAAGGAGCCACGTGAACGAACGAGGCACTGGCTCCTGATCGACGCTGACGGTTTGTCATGGCTTGGATACAGACTACTTTGCTTAACATTAAAGATAAAATATAATATGATAAACGGCAGCATGTACATTTCTCCTGTCAATCTAAGAATTACTCCAATACATAATATATATGTCCCCACTAATTTAATCCTTAATAGCTTTTGATTTATTTATGGCTCAGTCCTTTAGGATATCCGTTTAATTATTTTAATTAATTACTTGCTTAACGGGGACTTCTGGAACTGCATCCCCCCAAATCATGTGATGTCCCACTGGGTATAAATACCAAGATAATTGAAAATGCCATCCTCTTCTCTGTTCTGTCTTTGTCTGCCTGCTACATGTAGCCGGCTGCAGTTGTCGTGTGTGTTTTCTTTGTAATGCCGTCAATATATGTTTGTGTGGCTCTACATGATCAATGCAATAAACTGGATTACTAACTTACAAGACTGCCTCGTCAATACTACAATAATATCATCCATTCGCCATGTACTACAGTTATCATTACTACTCGCCAGAAACATTACAGAAATTATATTTCATTTATATATATATATATATATATACTAGAGGACCCGGCAGACGTTGTCCTATACAGACATCTTAAATTCAAAAATTCCAAATTTTTATGACTAAGCTTTAACAATCTGGACCATTTTGAGTAAAATTTGAGTAAATATGAGTAAAATTTCAAACACTAATTACATCTGAATGCAATAATTTAATTAACACACAATTTATTTCAACAAAATAATAACACGAAGTGACTAAATATTTTCCTGAAATGATCACAGCACCAACTGTCGGGACCAACTTGAATTATAATAAAAGATTTTTGAATATTCGATACTGCGATCTTAGCGAAGTCTGCCGGACCCAATGTAAAACATTCCAAGATCAACAATTTATAAATAAAAAATTAATTAAATAAACATTTCTAAACCGAATTATAAATCTAAATCATTCTCGAGACCACTGGAACAGACAAAAACTTTCATCAAAATCAGTCCAGCCGTTTAGGAGGAGTTCAGTTACATGCACACGCACAGAAGAATTACATATATAAAAATTATTTGAAAAGATATTAATTAAAAACGCTAAAAGCGTTAATGGTCTGCATTTTCGTAATAATAAAGACCGGGTTTGGCTAGCTTGGATGAAAATCAATTTTCGACGCCAACTTATGTCTTTTTCAATTCCTACTATTAGCTCACGATCTCTATACATATTTTATTTGTTTTTTTTTTATTTATTTATCTTGGTGGAATTTTCAATTGTTAATAAAATACATTTTAAAGCGCTCAATTGAGCTGAAATGTAATGTACATGATTATTTTGAATGATAATACAATAATTTAATTATAATTAATAAAAATTAATTTATTAAAACTAATTATTTAAAAAATTACAAATACAGCCACGTTGGTGACTTAGCGACCCTTTTGGCGACTTATGTCAAAATTTGAAAAGGTTTTTTTCTCACGTGTTAAAGCATTCAGTTGAAAGGAAATTTTATAGACACGATTGTTTTGGATGACAATACGATACTTTAATGATAATTAATAAAAACTAATTACCCCTTAATGTTGTGATTCCGTCATATGTATATACATATTTATATTAATTGCAACTATTTAATAAAAAGTAGCTAAAATAAATTTTTTCTTGGTTGATCTCAGTAGGAATAGATTTAAAATTTTTTTTTTATACACTGCTGGACAATTGCTAAGGACGGATCACAAATTGCTATGTAGCATAACATTAAGCGATACATGAGGCCTAGTAGGATAAAATATAGTTGCCACACTGTTCAACATTAGAATAAAGAATATTTATTTTCTGGAAAGTACAAAAGCGTGAAACATCTGAAAGAAAAAAAAACATGTTCATTTGATCTGCGTTGAGAAATGGAACAATGCATCTAAAAAGTCAGCAGGCACCTTAAAGAAAGGTATCAGTACGGGATATGTCCACCGTGGAGTGAGATGCAACATTACACACGTCGTGTTTTGGCAGCTGTTGACAATATCCCATTCCTCTGTGAGTGCACGGATAGGGTGTTCTTGTTTAATGATAATTCGACCAGCAACTTGCCTCCCCAAAGCATCCCACACTTTTTCAATGGGGTTTAGAAAACGCGCTGGCCATACGAGACGTTGAATAACAATCCTGAACATCAAGTGTTGATGACATGTTCGTTGTCGTCCATAAAAACAAATTTATCACCGACAGCACCACGGAAAAGACGAACATGAGGAAGTAGAACTTCATCAATGTATCGTTGGCCCGTCATATCCCATTTGCAACTAGGAGCGTGCGGCCATTGATCATGATGCTGGCCCACACCATGATAATGTCGGATATTTTTTCCTGGATATTTTCTGGACAGTACCACTCTCGCGCCAGATCATTTGGCGTTTCCCGATGACAGACTGAAACTCTTCTGAGAATAGTACGCATGCCCATTACTGTTCAGTCCTGATCCTAACAATAACGTTGTTAGCAACAACAATGCTGAGGGTGAATGTCTGTGGTTGTATTTTTGACGAAAGTTTTGCCGTCTACTACACATTCCAGTAGTTTTAAATGACTTCCACAGCCGTATGTCGAATCCCTGGCAACATCTGTTATTTTTCGCCCTTCTTCGATCTTTCCAATAATTCGGCCACGCATAAAATCATCTATGTGATGTCGGGAAGACATGCCAAAAATTTTAAGTTCGTCTATTAAATCTTTCCTGTAAAACTTTGATTTGAAACAACAACTGTCCACACGCGTCAAAACCTTTAAAGCTCTTATGAACGCTATCACGTGATGAACAGACGTGGAAAAAAAAATTTTTCATACTTCTTCTTACTAATATCGCACTTATTCTAATTTTCCACATTTTGCTTCCTTTCATTTTGTGGTTGCTATGGATGATAGTGTTATCCGTCCTTAGCAATTGTCCAGCAGTGTATTACTTGTCTATAACAATAACGTTGTTACAACAAAGTTGTATTTTTGGAAAGTTTTGAATTCATATATTTTCAACTAATTGCGATATCGGACCGAATTGTGAATCTAAAGTATTCTCGAATTTACTTGAACCTACACAAAAAATTTCATCGAAATCGATCCAGCCGTTTAGGAGGAGTTTAGTGACATACACATACACAGAAGATTTTTATATATAAAGATATATATAATATCTCACTAAAAAATTTTTTAAAAAAATTGGGTATAAACTCTTGACACATTTTTTTTTTTAATTTTCTCAAAAACTTGTTGAGAATTGGAGGTGAGGCTTAGAATAGACGGCAGCTTAGATTCGAATAAATACAGTATTTAGAATTTAGAGGATAATTTATGATTTTATTATTCAAAGAATTACAGGATAATTTATGATATTATTATTCAAAGAATTAGAGGATAATTTATTATTTTATTATTCAAAGAATACGTTCTACACATTTTTACAATACAATTTGTAAGTACAGGAGTCCTGGTTATACGGAAATTTTAAAAATTACTGAAAAATGTATTATTTTGATCTCTTTTAATTTACTGAAATTTGTTATAAATGATAGATATATATTATTTTACAACCCATTGCCCATATAGTTAAATTTAAAAAAAGATACTTTTCCAAAACAATTCTAAACTTAGGATTGCCAGACTTACAAATCTACTAAACATTCTCCTAGGAGTACGTGGATGACCTTAGAGGTAAAGAAATAGCTTTCTGTACTTTCTTATGGATTCTACCCCGAGGAACGAAATAGCTTCTTGTTAAAGACCTATGGATAATTGCAGCTTCCATTGATGGAAGAATAATCCCTATCTGTATCGGATAATGCTCTCAGTGTTCTCTTAGTCTTGACCATTTTCAGAAGAATAACTTAAAATCTAATCCAGGAAATTCATCTTTCAAAGTATTAGGGGCTCATAGGTCGCTGACTCGTTTTCTGATGAAATGAGGCGCAGGAATGATCTTTAATTAATATCCAGGATCAAAGGTTCTTTTCCTCATTTCTCCCCTCGTAAAAACCAATGGTCGCGTATAGTTCTAAAGCGATATTACCACTGAGGGATCGAATAAAAATTGAATAACATTTGTGAGTTATTAATCACGAATGAATTGAACACATTTGATTGTGTTCCATTGAAGATACTGTAAATGTCTAAACAGGCAGTTTATAAATTTAAGTAATGCATTGTTATATGAGCATGTGTTAATTATACAAGTAAAATACAGAAAGAAAGACATTTTGATAATGAACTTACATAAAAATGAGAAATTAAACCTGAGAATTTAATATAGGAATACGCAATAATCAAATATTGGAAACTGAATCTTGGTCACTGATGATTTTTTGTTACTTAATCATCTTAATATTTTGAAAGGTTTCAAAATAACAGCTTCAAAATAATTAACGTTAAAATACGTATTCATTCGTAAAATGCAAAATAATATTAAAAAATCGATTCTTGTTATATGTAATATCCTCTTAAGATCTTTATAGATATTCCTTGATTATAGCTTATGTACATAGTTTTAAACAATTATAGCTTAAGGTGTTCGACTACGTTCGGAACCGGGATATTAAAAAAGCGCATAAATGGATAATTTTTATGATATTTAGTGTCACTCAGATTAGAATACATGCATAAAATTGTTTTAAGGACATTTTGACAAAAAAATTTATTTAAATATAATATTTTGGCAAACAATTAACTTAGAATAATCTTTTTTCCAAATGTTCTCCTTTTGTGAAAAATGGTTCTATTATAATAATACTTTGCCTGTATATAACTCAGACCTCACTACAGAGGTTCGACTAGACATTTTGAAAAATTCACGTTATTTTCAGAGTTACCACCAATTGAAATAATTATTCGCGTTTTTTTCTTAAAATTGCTCCCCTCTGCTGTCGTAAAATATGAATAAACCCACTTCTAAGTTACATATTTCAAAAATTCTAGTTGAGCTTCTGAACAGAGGTCTGAGCTATTTACAGGCAAAATATTATTCTAATAAAAGCATTTTTCACAAAAGGTGAACATTTGGAAAAAAGATTATTCTAAGTTAATTTTTTGCCCAATATGGTATTTAAATATATTTTTTGTCAAAATGTCCTTAAAATAATTTTATGCATATGTTCTAATCTAAGTGACATTAAATATCATGAAAATTATCCATTTATGCACTTTTGAAAATCACGGTTCCGAACGTAGTCGGATACCTTAAAAAAGTGTTACACTGAGATTTTTATACTGGTGTGAATTACAATGAAACAGTCTATACATGTTATTCTTAAATGTGTGTGAGTGTGTATATTTCCATTTTATAAAAAAACATCTCTAATAAAATATAACTTCTATAGGCGTTTTATACATTGCATAAACAATTTAGTTTCATACTTTGATTAAAGTCAAAGTAATTTTGTGTGTTTTTTAAACATGGCATGTTTCCTTTCAAGGAAATTATACTTTATACCATTTGGAAACACTTAACCAGACTCTGCAGACAAAAAGAAAAGCGTGTTTTTATTAGACGGCTCTTTATGTTTACGAGCAGTAAGAGGAAGTGGCAAAGTAACCGTATTTCAGAGTTCATTACAGAAGTTCGTAACAAAATGAACACATTAACAGAGATCCATACGGTCCCCATAAATGAAAAAAGGAGAAAAAATTGATTAGCAAAGTCGTCTCCGGTACAAAAGTCGGCTGTAGGAATGTTTAGGTTGGTCTTGCCAAAGGTTTTTCTAGGCCTTTTTATCGTCGGACAAAGAAGACTCATAAAGAGCTCCTCGGACGGAACCGGAAATTAAATTTCGATCCAGACTTCCGGAAATCGGGTACGTGACTCTGGTGATGGGAATCACTGATCGACTGTTCCGATTTCTTAAACGACTGCTACCAAACGATGCGATACAAATCGGAGAACGTGTGCTTTCGTCACCATTAAAGCTTTGGAGAATCAATTGAGGGAAAAAATGGGGATTTTTTCCCTACTCTTAGCACGTAGGAAATGTCTCAACTTATCTTGCCTTTCGCGTTTCGCTTTTTAAAGCAAAAGAGTGGTAGAAACTGAATTTATATATATTATTTTATTTTTTCTTTATTTTCCTCATTAGGTTGGATTCTTTTTTCTTATTCGATACTTTCACATGGAATACTTTCAGGTGAACAAACAAAAATGAAAAAGAAACTAAGACAAAATATTTTTAACTTCGAGCAAAAACAAAACGTTTTGCAACTATTTCGTTAATAGAAAAAAAAAACAAATTAACAGATCTACTTTTTGTGAAAAGTTTCGCAATTCAATGCGGTTCAAAATCATAGCTTATTTCCATTATAAATAAAAAAGATAAAATCTATTAAACTATCACTCACTCTAATAAATTTTCAAACATATATTTCAACTAAAAGTTGATCCGTATCTGTAGATTTATGTATCTTGCACCATAAGCCATATTAGTCATTTAAACAATAAAAATGTTGAGCATTTCCTTATGAAATTGTAACGTATATCTCTTCTTTTTAAACATAATACTTTTCTACTGTTGCTTATGCAATTGAGTTAGATACATATATAAGTATATATATATATATATATATATATATATATATATATATATATATAATATATACATACATGCACAATAATTAAACATTTACATGTTCTGTCGAGAAGTTGTCGATGGTCTCGAAACCACCAAGACAGTGCTGCCAAGGCATCTCCTTTAGTTTGCCCGCTTAACAGAAAACATCCTTTTAACCACAACTTCATCTCCTCAAAAATTGCCACGCAAAAATATATTTTAAAATGATGCAATATTGTATTAGCCAATTATTCTAAACAGTCACGGTATAAATTAACGCACATAGTAGGATTCTGAAAGCTTCCGATTAGGAATAATATAAAAACTGACAGCTCCCCGGATGAAGAGAAAAGAACACCTTTGTGTACTGTACAGTGTTCCCGTGTGTGTTTGTGTTGAAGTTATTCGTTTTGTTGCTTTGTGTGTGTTAAATAAAAATGCGGAACTAAATTGAAAACATGACCTCTTCAATGAATCGACTGCAAAAAGATGTTTAATTCCAGTGAAAGTGTCATATTTATTAAATATATGAGGAATATTGAATAATCCAAAAATATTAAAATAAGAGAGAAACTGATGGTTTTTAGGAATTTTCTCTGCTTAGTTACTGTTAAAAGATATATAGATAAACTTTCTCCCGGCTTTTCCAGATCTTTATTGTAGAGCTCAAAAGATTGAGTCGAAAACTATTCTTTCGCATCTTCAACAATAGCAAATCTTCGAGCTGGCAATGAATTTTTTCCTTTTTCCACCATTTGGTGTTATATTGGAAGAATAAGATGGAAGTAATAAAATTTTGAAGCATAGTCCTTCATATTTCACAGCAGTACCTAGAAATGAGCGAACATGTGATGGTGTTTTGATCAAATTGTGCCGTTTCTTCCTCAACACATCCAGTAATTGGTTCGGTTGTACAGTAATAGAAACTTGTGATGGTCTGAACCTTCTTCAAATAACTTGCAATTATTCCACAAAGGTCTCTAAAAACCAGCGGCATAACCTATCCTGCAGAAATTTCCCCTTAGCCGTTTTCAGAACAGAAGCCGCTGTGTTTCCTTTGCATTTTTATCTTTATTTGTCTTTGGTACAAACAGATAGATTCAATAGAATCATTAATAGTGGAACCTAGGGTGTTGACACATTTTATATGCGTAGTTTTTCGTGAATAATTATCTACACATTGCTGTAACTAAGATCAATCTCATGGATGATTTCTCTTCGCTCTGATAGAATAGACTTCTCTTTCGGATTTCGGTTTAGTTGATTAATGAAGACAATTCAAGCTAGCATATAAAAAAACTCTTTGAAATAAAACTTTTATTTCTCACAATCAAAATCCAACACGACAAACGTAATGAATTTACATCATTTTAAACAAGTTAGTTAATGTAATATAACAAAACGGAATATGTATTAGTAAAGATCCGGATCACTTCATTTCACTTCACTAGTGGTGAGGCATGTCGCAGCGCACAGACATCTTTTATTCTCTTCACTCTGGCAGAATCATTAATGAGTGCTGGTCTTTCGCTTCTTGGATCGCCTGGGACATGTTCAAGTTAAAAACTACATTTTTCTTCAAACAGGACCATATAATGATTCGTCTTTATTATAAACAGACATTATTTCATTATAGATTTTTAAGGAACTTGGCAAAATAAAGAACTTTATCATACTGTGAGCCTCTATACCTTCTCCACACTACGGGTTACGTCAATCTGTTGCTTTCAAATACCAAACAAACCAGCATTGATAACTGCAATTTACAACATTATGTATTTATCTACATACGCATCAATTAATGTACAGAGCATATTTTATTTGATACACCTGCAAATATTTAATGAGTAGTGAAAAAATATTCAAACTTGGCTATGTTTGGAAAATTGATCATTGGAACATTTTAATGTGGAGTTGATGTGATAGATCCCAGCTGTAGAGTGTGCTGGAGAATGTAAAGATGAGGTGGTTTTTATACCTACACTTGAGAGAGAAAGACAAAGGTAACAAAGGCATGAGGTCTATTGCGAGTTTCCTAAGGGGCATGTGATCTCGAATATTTAAACTAATGTTTATCAGTAATCACAAGTCTTGTATATATGTAAAGATAGATGTAGAGTGCATTACGTAAGAAATGTCATCCTGCATTAAATATAAGATAAAAATATTTTGGATTCCCCATCGTATGAGAGGAAGATATCCAAAACACATCAGAAGTGGGATCTAACAAATTTTAGAAAAAATATTTAACGCTTTTCAGTTAGAAATTTACATGGTTTTAGTGTTGAATATTTGAATCATTTATTTATTCCAGAATCATTTACTTCGAATGTGTTAGAAATAACTCAAGTCAACAGAAATCAAATGGATGTTAACACGAGTGCATTGCATTGAATTGCGTACCCACTTCCAATTCTTAAGAAAATTAAAATCGAAGTTGTTTGCGAGAATGTCGATATTTTACAAAAGTATAGAACTTACATTTTATAAAAACATATTTTATAAAAGTAAATCTTAATATTATTTTTTTTCAAATTAGGTAAGTTTTATACAAGAGAAAAAAATTGATAGATTTTGTGTTATATACAATTTTAAAAGAAATATTATCGTGTTCTGTAAATAATGCTTCTTTAAATACACTTTTTGATATTTATGGTATACATTTCTGTTGTGTACATATTAGTACTGCATCGTATTGCTTCAAAATCGTATAGTAAATTAAAACTGTCAACAGTGATTTGATTTATCTTTAAAATTGTTTTAGTTCCTTAACAACAATCCTTTTCTAAAAATGTGACGAAATCCTTTCACTTCTAGTTTTCTTCTGAACGGTTGAAAATAAATTCGAACTTGTTACCGAACTCAGAGTGAAATAGTGTTACTCCTCCAAGAAAATTTAGTTTTTCTCTTTTTGCTTAAGTTCTAGGGTCACATAATAAAAAAATAACTTTCTTTTTGTCCTAAGGGTGGAAATGGTGGGATACAAAGTGAATTTTTGTCGTGAATACTTTTTTCCCTTCTTTCAAAAAATGTTCTGAGAAAAGTTGTATCATATTTTTTTCTGCCTGCGGTGACTCCCATTTTTGTTCCTTGCTTCGTTTTCCGTACTTCAAGAAAGAATTTCTTTTATACATCTTTCCTCCTATTTATAAAAGTCTGCCAAATATCAACAATACTTTAAAATAATAACGCGTATCAAAAAGTCAGGTTTTTGAAATTTCGTAAGTTTTCGATACCAATAAAAACGCAAAAAACAGGAACGTAGAATGAAATATTTTAAGGTACAGAAAAATAGATGTATCAAAATATTCAGGAGTCATCTTTTGACAGATAAAAACGCAAGAAGATATCCCTGTTAAAAGTGTATGGAAATAAAATTATATCTCATATTTGTGAGATTGGTGGTTACTCTCATTACATTTGCTTTTTCAAAAATAAATATAATTCCATTATGAGATTATAAACTTTATAACTTTTTTAATAAGTATTCGTAAAAAAATGAAGCCTCATAAAAAATTGTGTGACTGTGCTTCTATCGAAATCTGTTCAGTATAAGACAGGAAGTGAGGATTAAATTATGTTTTAAAGATTGCGGAAATTGCAACGAGAGAAAAACTGCTTACATGTTTCCTGGTTTTATATGGGTGTTTACAGACATATTAAAGAACTTATTTAACATAATGAAGGGTTTATTATTGTTTGATTGAAAAACTTCAGGTTTATTGAATTATTAGAATCAAATTCCAAAACAAGAAACAATTTCAAGTGTTTGATTTTTTTGTGATTACCGAATCAAAATGGCTTTCTCGACGTGACTAACTATCAAAAGATATCTTGAATTGGTTGGGCATGGCAAGGCGTTATCTGCAAATAGATTATTATGAATAATTTTTAAAAGATGTATGGGTGAGTGAGTGAATACGTATATATATATATATATATATATATATATATATATATATATATATATATATATATATATATATATATATATATATATTAACGTCTCACTGTTCAGCTACACGAGGGCTTTTGGCGATGGACCACATAATTCTGAACCATGGTCAAGGAACGTGGACGACACCTAAGCTGGCACCTCCCCCTCTCCTAACTACCACACCAACGAGAGGACGTTTCAGCTCTCGACAGATGTAACGTGCATCACTGCCCTGCACTGTGGGACTTAAGTGGTACTGGGCTCGAACTCATGACATGCCTGCCATGATCCGATACCTTGATCACTGGGCTACCGCAGCCCCTAAAATATGTATGGACTCAGTAATTATCTTGTTAAAAAGTGGACCTACTTTTGATCTGATACTAAATACAGTTCGAAAATGGTTACACTTGGATTTTATCTTGAAGTAGTACATCGATGCAAGAAATAACTACTATAAGACTGCTATAACTATATAGCAAGATGTTACTAAGTAACATTCTACCATTTACATTCAAGGAATATAAAAACAAAGAGTTTTAAATAATCTATATGAGAAAATCGACCTTACCTCCACAACACAGTCAGCTTCAAGCTTAAATCAGGGCACATTAGTATATTTTTAACTTGAAACGTATATTATTGAACACTATGCATTGACTATCTGCTGGTAACCGTGATGATCTTGCAAGACATTACTATAAAAATATTTAGTGGCTATGAAATGTTTAAATTGGTATTTAATAGACAATTTGAATGTACTTAAGAAAAATGCTCGATACATCAGCAAAGTATACGACGAAAATTATAGTCATGGAAAATTTCTTATTACTTCTTACAAATCACTCCATTACAAATCATTGACAAAGCCCGTTCTCACGTATGAAGTAGAAACGTGGACAAGTACCGAAAGAGACAAGGAGACTCTTGCTATATTTGAAAGAAGAGTCCTTAGAAAAAGAGGAAGACCAGGACTTGGATGAATCGATTGCCTAAAAACTACTAATGTAAGAATCTGGAAAAGTCAGACCAAGAACAGGACACAGCCTGGAAGGGAATTCTTAGGAAGGCCAAAGCCCACTCTGAACTATCGCGCAATTCAGGAAGGAAGGGAAATTTTTGTATATCGCATAGTGGGATGACTTCATCTGGTGTACTCTCACCCCAGTTTTTTTCTTTCGCCTTAGGATATCATGGAACAATCGTTATCTATTACAATCTTTAAAAACTCAATGTTACTTTGACGATTGTCTATAATACAATATAACTACTTCACCACACCTAACACGGCTATATTTCGAACCGTTAGAATCGCATAGAGAAACATTTTATTGTCTAAGATTATTATTTATTTTACAAGATCAGCACTGAAAACATTTTAGTTATTACCAAATTTACCAATTACTAGGCAAGGAATTTTTTAAAGCTACTGCAATACTAATATATAAAGTAAATTAATTACACACACTATAATCTACAGTTTTCCCATTTTTCTGACAAAAGTATGAGGGTACTTGTAAAAAAACTCGTTCACCATGCGTAAACAGTTGAATATAAAATATAATATAGCAAAATGAGTCTGTCCATTGAATAAAGACGATACATCTAATAATTAAGATAAAACAATCAAAGCTCCCAAAAAACAATTTTACCACCAATTAAAAAATATATATATCTCACTAGATCATTTTTCTCCGATATTACTATTAGTATAGTTGAATATTTAACCTAATTTGATATTTTGAAAAAAATAATATACACTACTGGACATTAAAATTGCTACACCAGGAATAAATGTAAAAAACAAAACGATATTTACTGGACTTTTACTCTTTTTGTGCGTAATTAACGAACCATGCTATTTATATAGGACGTACACATAACATTTGCTGGCATGTATAAGAACAAAACTCCTATTGGAATGGATGTAAATGCTGTAAGGATTGAAGGTAACGAGTCTTAGTCCATGTTGATACGTGTGACAACACATAACTTCTCTTCCTGTGGGGTTAGATAATTACAACATTTTATTTCTAAAATAAGAAAAGATATAACAACTATTTTAGAAAAACCTCTGTCAGAAGTGGCATTTTTCTGAATTCAGACTGAATCAGGCTTTAATTCAGAATTAAGAACTGAATCTGATTCTTGACTCTTAAACGAGAAGGATTGGCTTAGAATCCATGTTAGAAAGATTTGCGCCCTCAAATTGGGAATATGTCTTGTTTTATATGTAAAAATTCAAAACTGGTTTAAACCGGTTTAATAGAAAAGTCAAAATTCGAAAACCAATTTTATGAAAAGTCGTGTTTTGTATAAACCCCACATTATCAAAAAAATAGTCTTGTCCTTTAAGTGAAATTTGCACTGAGTGATCACTATTATGACCGCCCTGTCTGTATCTCGTTGACTCAATTTTGTCTCAAGTACAACTTTGATTCTTCCTCACATAGATTGTATGACATGTTGACAAGTCTTTTGTAAAATACGAGTCCTTTGAAGAATAACATTTTTTCTAATAGTATGAGATTCTTTGTTTGTGTATCTAGGAGCTAGATGGCTCTTTCAACTTCACATCACATTTTTTCTACGGCAGGGGTTCTTAAGCTTATATAATCCGAGGACCCTTTCTTGAACAACATTTTTTTTCTGCTTCTTTTTCTCCTCTCCCTCCCCCTTTTTTTGCTTTCATGGCAACCCGTTGTCCTCTTGAGATTTCATTACTGACTAAATAATCTCATATGCTCTGTATTATAATAAATATTGGTAAAAATTGTGTCATTGGGTATTTTAATTAAAGATCTTGGGTATTTGTGTATAATAACATTTTTAGTATTAAATAGACAGAAAAACATGAAATAAATAAATATAGCAGTAGAATTTTATAAAAGTTACAAATCCTAATACAACTCAAAGGAACATTTCTTGGTCAAATATTGTTCAAAATAGACCCCATTCTAATGTTTTCAGTAAATAGTTTTTACTTAAAGAGATGTATGCAGTTTTTTTTATAACTGGAACCACATACACAGTCAGGCTCTATGCTTAAATTTTTTTTATCTAGCAGTACGTTTCTGCACTAAGTTTGCTTTTATACATTGGTTGCCTAGATATCAATATTGAAAAAAATTGTTTACGTAAATAAGTTGCACAGAAAGGACTAAAGGGTTGGCGTATTTTGTTTACTAGTGCAAAACATTATCAGATCTGAGAAGTAACCCTAAGTTTGTGTGTTCAATTTTGTTAAAAAGTAGTAGAAGAAAATGATAATTTCACTCTTATAAATATAGTACAAAAATATATCGTGTTTAATTTGGAGCATTTCATTGAAAATTTCTAAAAAAAATCATTGTGTCTTGAAAATGACCCACATACGCAGTTGTGAATATGTTTCGACCTCAAGTTGATTTTTTTTATTATTGCTTTTAATTTATACTTAATTTTACATTGTATTTTGTATTACTTTTTTATAGGAAGAACTAATTCTTCTGCTACATCATAGGTTTTTCAAATAAAGGAATACTTCGTATGAACTTGTACTGGTTTTTTATTGATACTACCAGTTGCGGTCTTTTACAACAGATTCTGATCTAAAGCAAGTTGTTCTGTCTTGATTTAAAAAAATCATTAGATTTACTAATGTGTTCATAGTATTTTTCCGCAAATAACGTTGGAACTTGGAAAATTTCACACGTTTATTTGAAAAACTTTTGCGACATGGAACAGAGACAGTTATTTCCACATGTCTGTTGTATATGTAAATGAATCCAAATGGTAAAAACGGATGGCAATATTTTCTAAATTTTCGTTTTCTGATTGATTTCAAAGTCGATGCCCCCTCATTTGAGTCATTTTTATTTTTATTTTGTTTCTATGTAGATCCAAAATTTAGTCAATGATTAATTTTATGGGTCAAATAACTAATTAAGAACTATAATTATATAAAACTAGCAAATTATTATTGTAAAATATGTAATACACAATCAGAGATGAATAAAATACTTTATAAAATGTTTTAATACTGTTTTATTTTTTAGTTGTCAAAATCAAGCAGCAGAAGCATGAAGTGTTTAAAAGATGAGAATTAGATAAAATGAGACCAAGATAATTGTATACGATGTACCTGGACAGTAAATAATAGTAAACAATCATAGCTAAAGGCACGGCAAAAAACAATTCGTTGCACACGCAGCATACAGTGGTAACATAGAGGAGATAAACGAGCTATAAGTTAAGTGCGGTTTCACACGGAGCTTTTCCAGTCTCCAGTTTGCTTAGAGCTCTACTTTCCGGCATCTCGCAATAGTCACAACACAAAAGAAAAAAAAATGTTTCCTTTTTTCATTTATTTCTCTATACTTTCAGTTCAATAAAAGTAACTAAATTTTTAATAATTATTGTGAAGTTGTATGTTAATAACTAGTTAAGTATCTAAAAATACAAAAAAGTATTTACTATATCAGGCTATTATTAAAAGAGCTATTTGAATATATATATATATATATAAAGGTGAGAATATTCAGTTAGTGTTAAAATTATTTTTAAACCTCCTGTAATGGCCATGTCGACCCCCTGAGCTCGTGGCCACTGTTACGTCTATGCTCTATTAAGATTTTGAGGGCCACAATTAAAAGAAAAAGAAGTCTCATTCATATTCCTCAAGTCCATAAACTGTGCAATATAAACACTGCGGGTAGGACACTTTATCATCTTGAAAATACCTCTTAGTATTTGGATAAACCATCATTATCACAAGATATACTTCGTCCATAACGATGATTCAGTATGATGGTTTAATCAAGCATTCAAGCGCAAAAAATTAAATCCCAAAACATGCCAAGAAAACATTCCTCAAAACCTCCTTCTGCTTTCAATTAGAAATATAGAAATAAATTTAGGATCTATGGTTCCGTGTTGTTTCCTCTAGACTTTATTTCACCCATCGACACGACGTTACTTAAAACGAGATTAATCGGAACATATTATTTTTTTCCAACTTTATATCATCCAATTCTTGAATGCCTGAGCAGGCTTGCAACATTTTATCTTTATTTATTGTGAACAGTAATGCTATTTACTCTGGTCTTCGTATTTACGATACATCTAATGTGATGCACCCTGCGTTCAGGTGTACTTTGAAACGATTCTTGTTCAAAATATGTAGGCACGAGGTTACTGTCTCAACTTTAGTGTTCAACACTTTTATCTTCGTTCATTGATTTTAAATTCTTTGTATTAAATTAAATGAAATATTAAAGAAAAAATTAAACTTAACTTAATGATTCATTTAAGAAAATACCAGATAATCATAAAAAAGAAAGAGAGAGAGAGTTTTCTCTAAAAATAAAATAATTTATTATTTTTTTAAGGTTTTTTTGTAGATATTTTGTATTTTCTTTTTAAACTCCACGATGTACTTTGAACACAAAACATTATTTTTGTTCCAGAGATATTTCAATTCGGTTTCTTAATTCTAGGTGCCAATACTTTTAGATGAAAAGATATACGAAGTCATGCATACCATAGCATCATTCATCTGAAATGTGTAGTGTTAAATCCATTGATGAAAAAAATATATACAAAAGTTGGAACTTGACTAGTGGCAACTAGTCAAGAATCAAAGAATGTCGCGTATACCACACGTCAGCTACATACCTAACTTACCTCTCAGCAAAAGGACTAGTCTTTCCTACTTCACGCGCATGCGTAGTGACGGAAGAACTAATCCTTGTATAAGCTTGTGGTCTAAAGTAAGTGTTGTCAGAATGTTTTCAAAACTACAACAACGCAGCTGGATAAAAATTGAATGTGCCAGAGGTCGTACAGCACAATAATGTCATCTAGGTCTTCAATATATTTGCGGGGAATCTGCATTGTCTTACAGAACTGTAGCAAGATGGGTAAAAGCCTTCAATGAAGGACACACAAATGTGGCAGACATGCATCGGCCAAGTCATCTTAGTGTCAGCGAAGCAGAAGTGCATGCTGTTGCCGCACTCATGGACAGTAATCGACGCCAAACGATTCATGAGCTTGCCCGACGTACAGAATTAGCGCAAACGACTGTGTGGTGCACATGCTGAAGAAACGCTTAGACATGAGAAAAATTGCTTCACGATGGGTTCCCCATCATTTGGTGGAAACGCTACTATACGATGCTTCTCGAACCCCCATGGAGCCCAGTGAGAGCGAAGGGGAGCCTGGATGAGACATGGGCCACATCACTCCAGCCAGAGCTGAAAAACTAATCAAACGAATGGCGTCGTTACGGGTCACCACGACGTTCGAAATTTCGCTAGAGTCCCAGCAATGAGAAAGTTATAGTGATTCCCGTGGACGACTGTGAAAGTGTCATACTAACGCACACTATTCCCTCACAGTAGACCGTCCATGCGCAGTATTACTACTCATTTTTGAAGCACCATCTCAGACTAGCTTTGAGAAACAAACGGCGACACTTTCTACAGAACGCTCATATCATTTAACGTGACAATGTTCGGCCTAATTCAACGCAAGCTCAGACTGATTTATTCGATCGATGGGGATGGGAAGTGCATTACCATCTACCACACTCCCCAGATCTAAGGAATAGGGACTTTGACTTGATTTCTAAGATGAAGGAACTAATTCATGGCATTCGCTTCAAAACTTTTCCAGAGATTCTTGCGACAGTAGACGAATCCATTCGAACTATCAACAGAACAGGCCCTACTACAAATACTCTGTGACCTCTACATCGTTGGAAACGGGTTATACACAATGTTGGCGACAATACTGAAGAACTGTAAAATATGGTGACATGAATTAATTTTGTATTCCATGTGTGTGTGTGTGTGTGTAAATAAAAAGTTGCAACCCTCGTATATAATGAATTGGCAAATTTAATCATATCTTCACAATCACACAATGAAATGACTTACTTTACGCATACTTTACATTATACTTTTTTGTAAGTTTTTTTCCCTTGAAATTTCCCTTTTCTGAGAAAATTACTTTTGTATAATTTTCATCTCTCTCTCCTATACTAAAGATATATGTTATTCAGTTAAAATAAAATAAATTTTAAGTAGTTTCACTTGGGGACAATAATCTAAAGAAGTTTATAGTTTTCTTCACTCAATACCAAAGAAATAATTAATAATCCTCTAGCTCTACAACAAATAAATTTTGAGTTTCAAACTGAGCAACTAAGAGACAGAAATTTTAAATAGGGAATAAAAAGCTAGAGGAAAGATATTTATGAAAATAAATGTTTTGAATATAAACTCTTTCTGAATTATTTATGATATAGTTAAGAGTTATGATAAGTTTATAAAATATACAAGATAGAGAGAGAAGAGCACATAAAATATATGTACCCACTTTACAATACACACTAATCTGAATTTTTTTTAGAAATTACATATAGCGACTGTTTGTTATTTGAAAAAAAAACAGTTATTATATAAGAGCAGCATATAATATAAAAGCACGCTTAAATTGGAAAACAGTTCAAATTTTAGATTTTCCTTAAAATTGAATGGGTTCATACATTCTCCATGTGTTTATATAATCAAATATTAAACTATTACGCTAAAATATATTTCATGCTTTAGCACCAAGTCGTCATAACGAAAAAAAAAATTTTTTTTTGAAATACTGTTCAGAAAGGAAGCACTGGAGTATCATAACGTTTTTAGAAAGGGAAATTCACAAAAGAATCCTTTCAGAGCCTTTTCCGGAACATAAAGGAAAACTACGATTTGTCAAAGTGACGTTATCCATCAAACATTTTTAAGTTACTCCTTAGAAATATAAAAATCGATATCAAAAACTATTTATACCACATGCAGGTACCATGAAAAGTATTTGTACTACTCTGCATTTTATAAGTTATAAATACTCAACAATAATAAAATAAGTATTGAATGTTGAATATGAAACCTTAAGTTTCGATTGATCTTCTAAAATGGAATGAAAAAGTAATGTTTTTAAGAGGGTTTAGCACATGGAATTTTGAAAAACTATCGATTTTCACTTTTTATATTTTCTAAAATTTCAAATATTTCTGTTTAAAATGATATATGTTATGAGAATATACGATAATTAGAAGTATTTTTATTTATTTTTCAAATGAAGCTATTCTTTGACGCGCATGAAATGTGCTCTGCTAGGAGCGCCTGTGTTTCTCCTTGCACAAATTTCTGATGAGCGAGAATGCATACGATGTTTAAGTGGGACAATTGGAGTTTATTGGGTTTATCCAAAAGTGTATGGGTACACGGTATGGTGTTAATAACACCATAAGGTCAGTGATTCCAAGATCAACATTTGTGGAATAAAAATCTCTAAAATTAGGTATAAATATGTCTCTGTTGCGCAGTCATGCAGAAAAGCTAATGATCTTAAAACATTGGGATACTGAACCAAGTCATGTCATGCTTCAAAAGTAAGATTCACGTAAGGTTCGTGTATCCTAACGAAATCATCTTGAGATAAAAAAAAGGCAAAATTGTTAAAAATAGTGAACAATTTAGAAGAGTATTTTTGTAGACGCAGAGGGTAAAGAAAATGCTTCATATATACCTCTGGAAAGAACTAAAAAAAGTAAAAGCTGAACAAATAACAAATTTTTATTTTAAAGCCGGTTCTCTCAAAATGTAATTTTTTTTCACTTTATGAACTTTTTTCTCAAAAACAACTCATTATATAATCCTCAAATTTTCAATGAGTGTATTTTTAACATGTTTATACATTTTAATGGGGGGAATTAAATTTATTCAGTAGATATTTTTAGATAAGACTTTTTTAAGGTAAATTTTAGGGGGGAAAATTTGACATTTTTTTAAAAAAAATACTTAATTACTTTAATTTTAAACAAAAAGACAAAACTCTTCGTTAAACTCTCCTTTTTTGTTGATAGTACACATAGCCTACTGCAACAGTTTTATCCATGAGAAGTATGTAGTTTCTCAGAAAATGGTGCATGAACTTACGCAATTCAACATGGGCTCCTATGGACGTGCCGGACCCCTTTTCAACTGTATGCCTTATTCAACCATGAATTTCTCATTAAAATGCAGTTTTACAAAAATTTTGTCACAAGTTTGTAATTTGTAATTCTTTTATAAGAAATAACTACATTTTAAAATAGATATGCAATCAGCGTTAACAATATAATTACAGTAATGCTGAATAATACTTAAGCACGAGTACTTTCTTTATCATCAAAATTCATAAGTATATACTTTTAGCTAAAAATTCGGGTATGGTTTGTAGGTATTTTCCAAATGACTCTTATAAAAATCAACTGTTTTGCAGAGATTCTAATGTTAGAGAGAGAACGAGAAAAACATAAATACTTAACACAGATGAGCAATGAGCTCTTGCAAGAAAAAAAAGTGAGAAATACAATAAGAGCTTTTATTTTTCAAAAAAAAAAACTCTTTAGATGCTATTTTTTAATAATTTCAAAAGTTACAATTGAAATGTACAATTTCAAAAAAAATATCGTATAATATATAATACATAACTAGCTATTTTTTCCTCTAAAATCTGTCAAATACATTATATTACAAATATACGTAACACATGTAGTTATTCAATTCTGAAAGGAGTCACAAACTATCACAGATTTATACAGTATTATACGTTTTCAGCCCTCGTTTAAGAATATTTCTATTGTTTTAAGCATTTAGTTGAATATGAGGTGTGAATGTACTTTGTTTCTCCTGCAGAGGAAAAATCTAAATTTCAGAAATAATACTAATAATTTAAAGAAATGTTCCTCTTTAAAACATCATGTATTTTAAAAGCATTTTTTTCTAAGATATAATTTTTTAAAAAAAAATGTTATGACTCTCTCAAACTGCTTTTAAAAACATTTTACTGAATGATAACCGTATTTTATTATAATTATATTACTTGAATTATTTTTTTACAAATTTAGGAGAAAAATACTTTTTTCCAGTTTTTAAGCGACTATTAGATTCACACGATGATGAACACAATCCAGAACATAATTTATTTATCCTGAAAAATGTACCTTAAAAATATTTTGGTGAACGCGGTAACCTAGAGGTCAAGGTCACGGACCAGTGGTAGAGCCTAGTACCACTAAAGACCCACTGTGTAGAGGGGACCGACGCACGTTTAAGATGTCGAGGCGCAAACATCATCGATTTGGTGTGGTATGGAAGTTAGGAGAGGGCAGTGTCAGTTCAAATGTCTACTCGTAACTTAATGCGCCAGTAATATAACTCTCACTCAAAAAAATTTCAGTAATTTTATATTTTGAACAGGTTTGTAAGCACTATTTAAACAAATACTCACTTAGTAACAGACCAGGTTTCGATTCAGTGCCATTCACTGTCCAAGCTTTTATACCTGGAATACCTATGGAAATAAAGAAAAACAAAATTATTTTCCTTCTTGAAATAGTAAGAAACAATATCTTAAGTTTTTAACCGCTGTAACATTACACACATTTCTTCAAATCTTCAAAATTATATATCATAATCACAGAATAATACAAGGGTTGGGGCATAAGTCCTGACAGCTATTTTTTTTCTTAAAGATATGTGAATGGATCACAAACGTATATGTGTCGTGAGGAAGTCCTGAAGGCATAGTGTGTATGTGGAACAACAGATGGCTCTGTGATAGCTGGTAGTAGCGCAGCGAGGGCTGTGAAATCAGTCAGTTGGTGAGTGTCGTGCGAGATGGAAGTAACCCGTGTTGAGCAGTGCGCTTACATCAAAATGACCGTTCTTCGAGGGAGAAATGTGATGAAGTGCAACAGTGAATTAGCGGAAGCCCTTGGGAATAACGCCCTACCATACCTTGCAGTAGCGCGGTGGGTAGGAAAATTTCAGCAAGGACGTGTGTCAACCAGTGATGAGCAACGTTCAAGACGACCGGTCACTGTGCGGAAAAATTGGAGCACCTGGCGTACTCTCCCGACATTTCGCCCTGTGACTTTGATCTTATTCCCAAGATTAAGGAACCAATATATGGTAGGCAGTTTGCAACACGATAAGACATTGCTAATGTTGGGTGCCAACAGGTGATCTGATTCACACATGACGCAGCAAATGCGGAGACTGATAGTATTCAAAGCCTTCCATATCGTTGGCAGCCATGTGGTGGCAGTAGTAGGGACTACATTCAGGGTCATTAGTCCCAGGTTTCTTATGTCAACTTTATGTGTACTGTGTTGTCATTCTTAAGCACCGTGAAGGCCATATTGACCTGTATACTACCGTAATAAATTAGTGCTTTACGATATTTCAGTGCTAGTAATTGTCCTCATATATAGTTAACACCTTGTTCTTTCGTCTGTATATATCACATTTTCCAACGGGACTGGTATCTTCAAGAAAAAAAAAATAGTTGTCATGACTTTTAACCAAACCCTCGTATTTTTTTAAGAAAGCTGTCATTAAATCTTGGAAATACAGAAAAGGAAAATATTACATGAAACATTTTTTTTTTCTTATTTAAAAACTCATTAGATTTTAGATTACTTTTTCAGATACAATTTTATTACTCTTAAATATACAAGCAACCTTGAGAGTTATTTTTGCAACGCAAGGGATTTTGTTTCTAAAATATTAAATTTTAAAAAAAAACATATAATCATATTAAATATTTTGGTCGCGAATATTCTGATATTTCTGTATAATTTTTTTTAAAGAAACATGACATGTAAATAAATAAGTAATAGTTTAAAACTGGTTTCTGTGTACAAAGAAATTCAGGACAGCGGAAATTAATTGAGCATATGAATTACTTCATCAAAAATTTTATTGTATTTAATTCATACAGATTAATGACATTGCAAAATGTATTCATATTTTTTAATGGCAAAGTTGTTTCATTTCCCCCACAATTATCAAATCAAACAAAATATATCAGGAGCATTCATTTCACAAAACCACTGATTCTTTGAGGAAATTTAGAGCAATAATGGACTTGATTTAAAAGGACAATAAATATAATTCCTGAATAATAATAATATACCGCAGCTAGAAGTTAATGTAACTTGGTTGATGAGAATAAGCTGTCCAAAATACAGTGACTTGAATTATCTTCAATTACGAATAGTATTAGTGGAATTGAGCTGACAGTTATCTACTCACTAAGTCTTGATTTATATACGTGGTTCTCTTTTATTTGCCAGAATATCAGTAAGTAATCTTTATAGTCATTCGCTAATAGATGGAACTATTCCTTTGTATTCTTGAGATATTGAAATCATTGTGAACTACATTTATATGTTTACATGAATATATTTCCAGTCTAGAAATACGCTTGTATTAAAGGAGTGTCCTTAATTTGTACTAGATTGTCAGATATATTACATATAATTTAAATAATTAAATTGACTTCTGGGACAGATTACACACCGATTGATTCATAAATAATGTGGCCAATTTCAGAGTATTATACAATTTTATTGAATTAAGTGACTTACATGAAATTTTCAATGTGTTTGCTTTTAACATACAAAACTTTACGTAACCCTTTCAGACCAAAAAAGCCAAAAGCGATTTTTCAACAATTTTTGAGGGTTTTTTTCTAACTTTCTCTTTAATTGCTTTTTGAAACCCTTGAAGTGTTCTTACTTTATTTAATTGTTTTTTTAAAAATCCCCATGGTACAAATATTTGCAAAGAACACAGCCATTGGATAGTGGTAATCATTTTTCAGAAGGAAGAAATTTTTTCTGTCAGCCACATATTTTATGGTTCATTTTGCAGATGCCTTGGTGCCGAATGTTGGTTAAAAACGAAATTTCCTTGAGGGTAAGGGCGATTACTTTCTTTGATCAAGTGTTTCAAAACTTTATTCTGATAGTATTTAGCATCAATTTTAACCTCTGGTTCTGTAAAAAATAGTTTTGTTAAGCCTTGAGAAGACATTCCTATCCATACCATAACACCTGACGGCCAACTTGACTTTTGCGAGGCTATTTGTATAAAATGTATTGTATCTTCGTTTTTACAGATGTGATCGACGGATGAAACTGTGCTTCATCCGAAAAATTCCATGTTTTGTATCTACCTTTGCGTAACAATAAATAAAGAGGCTAAGAACGATTTCTTCGCTCTTCTACGGTCTTTACAGGTATTTGATGAAAAAGTGGTTTGTTCACTTTTTTATACCTAATTTACTTTATCTGACAACAAAAAGTCAAAACTACATATAAAGTAGCTTCTTTGCTAAAGTTCTTTGAGGTGGAGAATTTTCTACAGAGATAAGACATTTCAGCTTCATTTTTCTCTTACCCAAAGATTTTTATCCTGTAACTTTTGATTGCCAGCTAAATTTTACTTCTCTTCGAAATTTAGATAATAATCCAATAGAAAAACCTTTTTTCCCTTGATTTTTGAATGCTGTATTTAGAGCAGAACTTAAGCAACCGATCTTCCAAGCTTTAAAATTTCATTTTGGTTTTAAGGATCTAATTCTAGAGCCATAATTTAGCCTCACTAATAACAATAGTTAGATTGGTAATATAAATATTTCATTTTTAAAATATAACTGACAAAAATAGATAAAAATTTAGAATAAAGTAGTTACATGATTTTAAAATTCGTCACACTCATTTTGAATCAGGCTGCATGCAATATCTTATTTTTACTATTTTAGCACTTTTGCATACACTTGATTTTATGAGAATATGTTACAAAACAGAAATTAGTATCCAGTTTTTGTATTCTGCATCAGAAAACTACACAATTAATTAGAAATAGTTGCAATCGGAAAATATCTATACATATTACTGTTTTAATGATTTTATTTGTAACATAAATGATGTGAAATAATAATTGGTATTTCACATGTCACTGGTATTTTGCAAAGACCAAACCTCTTAGTATTGAAAATGTGAGTAATTATTCATCCATTCGTGCCTTACAGCTTTAAAAACTTTTAACAGAAATCAAAAATATATAATACTATGTATCACATAAATATACATGTATATATTCTTCAAATATTTGATGTTTATCTTAAGAAATAATCTATATGTCATTTAAATCTTTTTTTTTCTAAAATTTTCCTTTCATAGTTTGAAATATGTTTCCACAAAGTTTGCAAAAACCTTAGGCACTAAAGTAACACATTAATACATTAGTAACTAAAGTACAGAGTGTTTTTTTTCAGGTATAGAAGTTTAAGTTGGCATTACTTTCCAAGATGGCGACCGATTTAACAGCTGTCAAGTGCTTTATTCTCAGTTTGGTTTGGCAATTCATCATGAATAGACTCACGCCTGAACAACGCTTTCAAATTGTGCAATTTTATTTCGAAAATAATGGTCGATTTTCATAAGCGAATTTTGTTTAGCGATGAAGCGCACTTCTGGTTGAATGGCTACGTCAACAAACAAAACTACCGCATTTGGAGTGAAGCTAATCCACAAGTGTATGTCAAAACACCGTTACATCCAGAAAAACTGACTGTTTGGTGCGCTTTATGGGCTGGTGGAGTCCTTCAAAAACGATGAAGGCTACAACGTTACAGTCAATGGTGATCTGTATAGAGCCATGATTACTAACTTTTTCATTCCTGAATTGAACAATCATGATGTCCAGGAGCTGTGGTTCTAACAATACGGCGCAACATGTCACACAGCTCGTGCCACAATCTATTTATTGAAAGACACGTTTGGTGACCGCCTAATTTCACGTTTTGGACCTGTGAATTGGCCTCCAAGATCTTGTGATTTAACACCGCTAGACTCTTTTCTGTGGGGCTATGTAAAGTCATTGGTCTATGCGGATAAGCCACAAACCCTTGACCATTTGAAAGACGACTGATTGATTGATTGATTGAATATTAACGTCGCACTGTTCAGCTACACGAGGGCTTTTGGCGACGGACCACGTAATTTTGAACCATGGTCAAGTGACGTGGACGACACCTGAGCTGGCACCCCCCTCTCCTAACTACCACACC
Organism: Trichonephila clavipes; assembly: GCA_019973935.1. NCBI lineage: Eukaryota > Metazoa > Arthropoda > Arachnida > Araneae > Nephilidae > Trichonephila > Trichonephila clavipes. The sequence goes on from BMAU01016117.1 coordinate 296,219, forward strand.
ACACCAACGGGAGGACGTTTCAGCTCTCGACAGATTTAACGTGCATCGCTGCCCTACACGGCGGGTCTTTAGTGGTACTGTTTGAAAGACGACATTCGCCGTGTTATTGCCGATATACGGCCACAAATGTTGGAAAAAGTCATCGAAAATTGGACGTCCAGATTGGACTACATCCGAGCCAGCCGTGGCAGTCCTATGCCAGAAATCATATTTAAAATGTAAAGCCACAAGATTATCTTTCGAATAAAAAAAATTCATGTCAATCGAATAATACATCGTTGTTTTATTTCAATTTAAAGTTCTATACCTCTCAAAAAAACACCCTTTATATATTTTTTTGAAATATATAAACGTTAGATCAGCAAACCTCAGTCTTTTGAGTTTTGGGGATTGCTTACGGTAAAAGCAATCGATCATCCGATTTACTAAAGGGCATATTTCTATAAATATTATTTTCATTAGAACTAATTAATAATTCATTATCAAATGACATTCTGACTCAAAAAAAGCAATCGACTGCTAATAATTTTGCCTACTAATCAACATATTGTATCCAAGATGTTTATATAAACACGTTTTAAGTTTTATAAATTGCAGTACTTAATCTAGTGTCTTTAAAAGAGGACCATTCAGGAGGAACTCATCCAGGCTATGGATATACATCAATATAAATTAAAGGGTGAATTATAAATGTCTTGTATTTATTATAAAAAAAATCTGTTTAATATAATAATTCGACTTAGCATCATTGCATAGATCATGTTTAGTAGTCTTTTTACAATGTAGATGGCGCGAATGCTCCTTCAAGAGTGACTTGGGGGATATTTGTAAGGAAAAATCCCTTTTTTTGCCGGAATGGAATTGATTCAGGAGAAAGCTTAATATGTGTTTTGATTTCACAAAAAAACCATGCGTAAATTTCGACGTTGTTGCAAGAGTAAACCTCCTGGTACAAAATCAATAAAGTGATGGTATAAAATGTTTATAAAACAAAGGCGGTCTTAAAGCTCTTCCCACAAGTTGTAGGCCTAGTGTGAGGAAAGCAATTGTGGTACACGTTCGGTAGTTGTTTAAATAAATTGCAATTGCTAAATCAACTTATTAAGCATCACGAGTACATCAAATGTCGAAAATAAGTTCGTTAGAAATTCTTCGTAAAAGGCTTAGCTTGCATACTTTTGAAGTGCCTAACATATTAAGAAACACTTGGTGGGATCTGGAATACCGCTTATACATTCACCAAGCTAATAAGAGAGACACACATTGAAATATACTGTGGTAAAGTTTTAAACAATTACCTGTTAGTATTTACAACATATCCAAATAAACATAGATCTAATTATAATAGTTTGAGCACACTAAATATTCTTAATCAGGGCAAGACTTTTTATTAACCTATGCATATATATATATAGTAATTCCCACCAGTATCCTTTTAGTTAAATCTTTTTAAATAATGTTTGAGCAAATTTTTGTTTCTTTGGCTCAAAGTTAACGCGTTCATCTTAATCGTAATCAAACAGTATTAGTACATCAGAAAATCTCTTTCCCGCCCGTTTTAAGCAATCACATCTCCTGCCTCGTCGCCTTGAATATGTGTAAATAGCTGCAGCTCTCTGTCTCTTTGTAATAATTATGTGATTGTCGCTGTTCTTTGTCTTCCCTGTTTTGCTAGTGTGTAGCAAGTTCAATGTGTTCGTCCCTGTTTTAATATGAACTACCAATGTGATTGTAAAACTTATGTTGTGTGTGTCAGAATAAAAAGATGGATACCCATTTTGAAGATGTTTTCCTGAAAACCCTGGGTAAAGCAACAAATACACCATCGGCCAACGCTACTTATATACCTGTATATATATACAACCCGTATACCTGTATATATACATACACACTTAGGAACATTGAAAATAGCAACCCAAGAAGGAAGCATCGGATTGAAATGAAATTTAATACACATAATGACACAGATGAGAGATTCACTTGATCTCAAAAACAAGACAACTAAACGAATACAGGGTGTGCAACGACATAAATACTGGGCAACTTCAATAGCGCGTTGGATCACCTCCAACTGCAATGCATGCCGCCACACGGTCCGGCATTGAGTTGATTAGACACCTTATGTTGTCCTGAGGCAGATGGACCCACAAATCTTGAACAGCCAACTCAAAATCACGTACAGAGTGACACGATAGCATCTGCTCTTTTAGCTTATCCCACACGTGTACTACAGGGGACAAATCGGGGGAGTGGGCCGGCCATGGAAGAGTCTGAAACTGACGTAGGAAGTCTTGAGCAACTCTTGCAGTATGCGGGCGAGCATTATCTTGCTGGAAAATTGCCCCTGGGAGACCATTTAGGAAAGGCCGTACATTTTGTCGAAGAATATAATCAACGTAACGTTGGCCCATTAAGGTTCTACACATCACAATTAAAGTGGACCAGCTATCATAGGCTATGCCCCCCAGACCATTACACCAGCTATGCGGGCAGTGTGGCGTTGAACAGTGTGGGGGAATTGTACCGCTCACCAGGGTGCCTCCACACCTGTACACGGTTATCATCTGTCCCCAAAACAAACCGGGATTCATCACTTAACACTACCTGTTGCCAATCTGTGACATTCCACATTGATCTGGCTTGGCACCACTGTAGACGCAGTTGCCGATGTCCCGGTATTAAAGGGAGTGCACGGAAAGGGCGCTTGGATTTAAGATTTGCTTCTGCAAGGTGTCTGGAAATGGTTTGTGGAGCAATTGTTACGCCTACGTCTGCTCGTATGGTTGAACGAATCACTGTGGGGTCCACAAGTGCTTGCCGCACGATCCTTCGATCATCTCTCTCCTCGTCGTCTTCCTGGTCGCTCCAGACCCCGTTTTCCACGCATGGGTACCTTCTCGTGTCCACTGCTCCCAACAATTTCTAACGGCACACTCCGAACGATCCACCTGGCCAGCAACACGGCGCGTCGACCAGCCTGCTGTTTCCATCCTGATGATCAGACCTCTTTCAAACTCGCTTAACTGTGAGAAATGTCTTCTAGCACGTTCACCTGGCATGTTTCGCTTGCCAAAGTCTTCCTACAATCGGCGGGTAATCGTCACGTTTATGAATCTTCGAATTTGCGCTGGCTTATATAGCACCCTCTTCCTAATTGTAGCGCCACCTCGGCGTGTATGAGCATGCGTATTGGTACAAAACTTGGATCATTTGCATATCACATTACGCTGTATTTATTTGCAAAGTTTTGCGATTGTACTTATCATCCTTCTTGGGTCGCGATTTTCAATGTTCCTGAGTGTATATATATATATATATATATATATATATATATATATATATATATATATATATATACAGGTTGTCTCATAAATATCAGTTTCCTCAATGGGAGTATGTAAAAAATATCCAAAGAACTGTATTTGTATAGTCTATAGTTCACGAAAAATGTAAGAAGTATTAAATAAAACATCACAGCCAGTGCAAGGGAAAAAACACGTATCGGACACATCAACAGAAATATTTTCATATCTTTCCAGACAATAACGTTCCCTATGCATGTCGATGGCATACATGTACGCTCCCTGAAATGACGTTGAACTCATGTTTAAAAGCCTGAAACTTTCATTTACTGTCTTCTTTACCTAGTGATTATTTAATCAGTTCGTGAATATTAAGACATGTATTTCATGTTTGATTAATATAATGGTGTGTATATCCGTATAAATCCATCACGCCATTCTCTGAAAGTCAAAATCATCTATATGTTGGACGATTGACTACAAAACACGGGAAATGTCTGCTTGAGAGAAAGTCGTCACGATATTGAAAGATCTCAGAGAAGCCTGGCACTAACACAGATAGATGCAATAATGCGACGAGTAAAAGAAACGCTCGCGCGAGTCGTCCGAGGGAAGTACTTCCCACTAAGCTGATTAGCTACAAAACCATGCAAGGTCTAAAACTAGATGATTTTCAGAAGCGCATGGACTTTTGCGAATGGATGCTGTAGCTACATAATACGGATAATGGTTTCATCGCACATATCTGTAGACTTCTGAAGCATGTTTTACTTGTGATGGAGTATTCAACCATCGCAGCAGCTATATGTGGTCCCAGGTCAGTTCGCATGCAATTCGGCCACAGGAATATCAGAATACTGATCTGTAAATGTGTAGTCTTGTTTATTCACCTGCTTGGACCATTTCTGTTGTATGAACGCCTCTCGGGATAGTTCTACTTGAGATTTCTCCATAATGCCTTAACCAAGTTCCTTGATAACATACTCTTAATGTTAATGCACGGCGTTTAGTTTCAGCATAATAGGGTTCCATCACATGGCAATCTCAAGGAATTGGTGTATCGAGACGTAATGACTACACAAATGGACTTAGTTGCTCATCTGCATACTGCTTGCACTTCAGTGAACGTCATCGTACTGCGGCATGCACATTCATCAATTCCACGGAGTACTAAAGCTTGCCTTCATTTGCCCGGCGAACGCTTAGCACATCTGTCTATACAAATACACTGCTCAAAACAATTAAAGGATATTGCAAGTTTTATATAAAATAAAGATATAACCGATTTTTTTTTGCCGAAAATAGAAGAAGAGAATCACAAATGCAAATTTTTCTGATTTTCAAACTGTGGAGTATGCTAATTTTGAGTTCGACATCAAAAACGTCGCTTCAGCGGCTGTGAATGAAATTTGACTTTCAACTGAAATGAAGACAAGGATGATCGGCATTCAGTGACTGCTTTGTTTCGATGAGTACGATGTCTCAGCGAAGTCATTTAACTGATTCAGAAGCTTGGAGAGTTGTTGGCAGGTTAGAAGGGGGCCAAACTCAAGCCGAAGTAGCGCAAGCCATTGGAGTGTCACAAAGTGTGATTTCCAGGATCTGGAACCGTTTTTAGAGACTGGAAGTGCAGGCCGAAGACCCGGACAAGGTCGTAGATGGGCAACAACGTCCAATGAAGATCGTTATTTAATGTTAACGACTCGGAGACACCGAAATATGAACGCTACTCTTCTCCAACAACACCTTCGCTCGGCTACTGGCACCACGGTTTCAACTCAGACTGTCCGAAACCGGCTCCATGGTGTAGGTTTGTATGCTCGCCGACCGATGGTATGTGTTAGACTAACATCGAGGCATCGTCGCGACCGCAGGGAGTGGGCAACAGAACATGTGAACTGGAGGAGAAATGAATGGAGCAATGTTCTTTTTTCTGACGAGTCCCGTTTTTCTGTTCATCCGGATAATAGGCGTATTTTCATTTGGAGGGTCCGTGGCAGGAGGAATAATCCTGCGTTCGTGCACGAAAGTGTCAGATTTCGCGGTGGAGGAGTGTTGTTGTATGGTGGCATCTCCATTGACGGGCGCACAGACCTCTACATCATTCGAGATGGACCTCTGACTGCTCGCCGATATAGGGATGAGATCCTCAGACATATTGTAGTCCCTTACGCTGCAGCAATCGTAGATGACTTCATTTTAATGGACGATAACTGCAGGACACCTCGTGCTAACCTGGTGGAGGATTTCTTTTTCGAGGAAGGAGTCGTACGAATGGAATGGCTAGCGTGTTTTCCAGACATGGATCCAATAGAGCACGTTTAGGACTCTCTAGGAAGACGAGTTGCTGGCCGCCAACCACCCCCACAAACTCTCCAAGAACTGGAAAGAGCTCTTCTGGAAGAGTGGGACAGAATCTCCCAACTCGAGATTAATAGCCACATTGACTCCATGCCTCAGAGGTGCTCAACGTTGCTGGCCGTCCGTAGAAACCATACCCCCTACTGAAAATGATTTCCTTTGAAGAAAACACCTTTTCTTATTCTTTTTTTCTCATATGCACAAATTGTGTTTTTTTCCTTTTGTACACAAATGCGGAATAAAATGCATTTTTTCTGCCAAACATGTGTAATTTATTCTCATATAACCTACTACGTCTGTCGACCATGTATAAAAAGTTTCCCAGCCACAAGATCCACCTAAAACCGCAATATCCTTTAATTCTTTTGAGCATTATATTTGTAAATACTGCTAGGGATGTGTCTAATATGGTTTTTTCTCCCTTAAACCGACTGTGACGTCTTACTTTGTTTTTCGTATTTCTGAAAAAGCTTTCATTGGTAACCCTTATAAAACTTAAGAATAAAGAAAATTTATATATTACAAAAGCATAATTAATTTTGAAAATTTCAAGTTTATTGTAGTACAAAACATGTGTTATTGATTTTTTAACGCTTTTGATGAATTTTGTTTAAAGTTTTCATTTTCCTGAATTCTTTAATAGTTTGAAAATAAATTTGTACACCTATAGATGTTTTATCAATATTTAAGCAGTGCAATATGTATAAAATCAGTCGATATAAGTATCAAGAGACCAAACAAAACAGTCACATACCACATTTTAAAAATATGAAAATATCGATATTAAAAAACATATTTTCATTTTCACATGAGTTCTACAACTAGTGACTGCATATATTCCCGTTGTGTATCATAAATTATTATTGTCTCTCAATGCGCAGTGTACATAAATCAAAAATATAAACTAAAGTGAACCTCTGAGAGTTTTTGATAAAATAAACCAAAAATGTCACAATATCAACATTCTCACCTGGCGTTCCACTTTTTCCTGGAACTCCCTTCTTTCCCCTGGGTCCTGGTAAACCTGTAAAAAAGGAGAGGAGAGTTAAAATGTGGTCCAGATCAAGCAATTTTTAAGGAAAAACTACATGCCAGAATATTCTTTTAAGAAAAATTTAGATTAAACTGAAATTCTCCAAGGACTTCCAGTCACAGAACTTTTCGGACAAGATTTTCAGTCGCAACTTCATTTTTCACGTCACAGAGCGGTTTTTATTCTCTTTGGCTCGTTTAATCTTTCAAAGCTCTTCGTCCATTCAACCTCGACGCTCAATTTTTTCTCCCTTTTTCTATTTTCTTTGCCCTCGTTTAAATAGTTCCTGCGGTTTAACGGTTAGATACGAAGATGACTTGGCGCTGGAATCGTTTATCTTCTAGGGAAAATATTTCGTTTGAGGCACAGGTTGGAGAGAGAAAAAGTTTTGCTTTTCCCTCCGGAATATCATTTTCGTACGGTTTTCCCTTTTTTTTAAGTGGAATAGTTTGTTGGGGGAATTTTAAGCAGACTAAGACTTGGAACTAAGCATATAAATATAGAAAGATTTAAAGTACTTTGTTATTATGTTAAAAATTATCTCCATCTTATGAGAAAGGGGAATTTTTTTTTCCTTGAAAGAAAACTTTTATGACTTTATTAGACTTAAATTCAGAATATCGAAAGAACAATTTATTATTAATAATTACCTCAACTATAACATATTTAAGCATCATTTTTTTCTTTTTTTGTTTTTCTGAGTTCTTTCTTAAATCAATTGGTTCTTTAACTTTGGAAGTTTTATAAAAAGTTCTATTGCCAGTTCCAGTTTTCTAAAGACACGAATGAATTCTTGGAAACAAATACATAAGCTTTCCGACAAAAAATAGAACTTCTTTTGTTACCTATTGTCAGTATTCCTGAAATTTAAATATACAGATAGTATGCAACAGAATGCAACTATCTTTATATTCTGTTTTTTAATTTAGGTAAGAATAAAGCAAACTTAGATTTTTAAAATTCAAACTTGTTACATAACTGAATATTTTTTTAAATCAATGGGAAAAGTCATTTATCAAAATTAAACTATAGTGAGAGATATCGATTATAATTTAACTCAATAGTGCAACAGTATGTGCAAAACTCATTATACGTGATTTTGGGCCATGAGGTGCATGATCAGATGTTCCGGTCAGGTGGTCAGTTTGACGCGAATAATTTCAGAAAAACCAAGAAAATACGTTAATTTTTACTGTGAATAATGTTAATTTTCTTACAATAACTAGTGTTATTACATTTAAAAAATAGTTCGAATTTACTGCTGCAATTATATATGCTACGATAAAGTTTCATAAAATATATCAATACATTACTTAGCAATAATTCTGCAAATCCTCACATTTTGATATTGCTTAGGTAAATATCTTTAAGAAATTAATCACTAAATTAGATTCATTAGCATTATTATCATTAATATTTGTGTGTGATTATATCTAAATATTTTCTAAAATATTTAATAATATATTTGTTTGTTTGTTTGTTTAGTATCTATTACTTGTATAAACATTAATAAAGGATCCAGAAAATAATTCCTTCCACAAGATACTTATTATATTCTTAGTACATTATATATAATATAATGAACTGAAAGTAATACGTTAGTCTTATTTTGCCGTGAAAAAATACTACGACAAAAACAGCAGAAAGGAGGTAACAACCTAGTTGTATACGGATTGATACGACGAAGAAAAATTCGTATGCGAATACTCTTTGACAGCCTGACATCTCAATAAATCATCTGAGAGAACACACAGAAAATGAATAGAAATAATGTCCTGTTAATATAAAATTATTATTTTTACCTAATAAAATAGTAACAATCATTATAAATGCATCATACCATTATGAAAATAAAAGTTATTGTGAATATTTCTTTTTGTACTTCAATAGAGGGAGGAAATTAACACTACAAAGACTGAAACTTAGTATATATATACCTATATTGCCCAAAAGCGGACAAAATGACTGTATTGTGAAAGAATGATTAATGTGTAAAAAATCTGTTTAAAATTAATTTTTAATATTTTTTGTATTATTTACAGTCATATAACGAAATATTAGTGAATATTAACAATAAATTTTTTTTTTTTTCTTCACTTAGAAAAAAATATATTATAAAAAGTTCTCTAAGAAATTGTTCATTATATATGTAATTTTTTTTTAACTGAAATTCAAAAGCAATCAAAATGACTTCCTTTGGGCAATCTAGTTTAAATCGCAAGCCTCCGAGAGAAGCTAATTTTGATTCAGAACTTTTATTCTTCAAATTGGAGAGACCTCATAATTTAAAAATATGCATTTCTTGTCATGCTTAACCCTTTTAGGAATAATATATATATACATATATACATATATATATATATATATATATATATATATATATATATGTATATATAAACAATATATTAAATATATATAGTATATACATATTATCTAAGTAAAAAAGGTTCAGATACGAACAGGGCCATTTCTTGCAATTTAAGTGTTGGAATTTGTGCGGAAAAACAGTGGCAAGCTATTTACAAATACATACTTAAAATACAATTTCTTCTTCATAAGCTCCTCGTTAAATCATGGTCATGGTGCTATTATTAATTTTATTTTTCGCTTCCTTCTTTTCAAATGAGAGCAACTACGTTTTGTAATCACTGGAAATAATTAAGCTTCAAGCCATTTTGCACTAGTCTTAAGGATTCAAAACTCAAGCAAGATTCAAACAAGTTGCAATACATGACTTAAAAGAAATACCATTATTTTTATTTAGTTTAATATTAAAGTTCTTGTACACATGTAAGTTTTAATTTTTTTTAAAAAAAATTGCTGATTGTGTGTGTGTGTGTAATTTGAAATATTCATTACAATCAAATAATGTCGCACCTAAAATTCATATACATAATAAATGATTCTTTTTAGAAGTATAAAAAACTAATTTGTTTTGCGTTGGATATAAAACGTTTGATTATTTTTAATAAAGCTTAAATTTTATCCACTCTACTGATCAGCGTTATTAATGTACGCGCGCATACTTATATGAATGTAAGTATATATTCTGAAGGGAAATTGAAAAAGTGACAGCTGGCGATGTTGATGGGATGTAGAGGCTTTCGGTGTTTGCAAATAGGTAGATACAGCATGGATAAGACGAAGTATCTAAATGCATTTGATCACGGACATGGTGTCTAGTCTCATTAAATACTCAATATAGAAAGTAACATAAGCATTGGAAGTTTCGCAATCCACTAAATCACGAGTGTAATGTAAATACCTAGATTATAATAAAATATCCCCTCAAGGACTAATAGTGTACAAGAGCTCCATTGAATCAATTGAAGATTTTGCCACCCTCATCTCTGTAGTTGCCAGGGAAATTCAAAACGTAGCAGGAATCTTTAAGAATGTTGGAGATTTCCTAAGGCGCCAAAATTAATACCTGTGTGAGTAAATCTGGTCAAAATTTTGATCACTTTTCGAAGCGCTTGTACTTCTTTTCATTCAATGTATAATTTTTCCTCTAAATTATTTGTATCACACAAATTTGTCAAAGAATAATAATAAATAAAATAAACTTATTTTTGTTTTCTTTGAATGTTGCTCATGCAGTCATGCAGAGAGCATTAACGATCGGACAATATACATATACAGTAGAACGTTGTTTATCCGAACGTTTATTATCCGAAGCATCAAACGTCCGGAATAGTTTTTTTGTCAACTACATGTACTGTATATGAATACGTTTTCGAACAGTGCAATGCTCTACAGTTGCTTCGCGTGAGGCCAAAAGTGACGGGAAAACCCAAGGTCAGGAATATTTGGGGAATTTCAGTTGTGTGATTTGATAAACATCTGCGCGGAATATTAGGTCACTTTGTTTCCGAGTGAGGGAGTGTATACGTGCTCTTTTGTTGAGTTGTGAACTGCTATAGCTTCGAATTCAAAATGGAAGCGCAACGTCTTGAACATAGAGACAAAACTTGAAATATTGAACCGTCTCCCGAAGGGAGAAAGTGGAAATTACTGACTTCGTCCGATCGATCCCAGGATTTCAAGAATGCGATGAAGCAGATGTAGATACCTGGATGGAATGTGAATTTAAAATGCTAAATGATGGCGAGATTGTGACTTTTGTGCAAGATGAATCCGATCCTGTCGACGATGAAATGGATGAAGACGAGGACAACAACAACATTGAAAGTAGCAAGGGTCTATCAAATGCTGAAGTGTTTTCTGCGTTATAGACAGCTATGGAATGGCACGAACAACAATTGGAGTGCTGTCCTAATCAACTACTGTTGCTCAAGAGAATCGGAGGCCATGCAGCGAAAAATCGAAGGTCTACAATGGTACAGCAAAAATAAATGATATTAAAAAATAAGGGATTATTTTCCACAATAAAGGTAAAATTGCGACATTTTGCACCTATTTTGTTTTTTCTTCAAGCAAACTTCCAACATGTGATTATTTTCAATATTCGTATAGTGTCCGGTTTCATATAATACATGGATCACATTCGGTTTTCGATTTTTCGAACGGTGTTCGTTCCCACTGATTCGGATAGACGACGTACTACTGTATATATATTTATTAAGCCTTTCACAGTTTTACTAGTATTCCAATTGTTTTTGACACAAACACACAATCCATAATAAAAAATACTTATTATCTTAGCAATTACTGAAAAATATTACTTTTGTTACCCTATTGGAAACAGTAATTGCGAAATATAATTCTTATGCTCTGACACAAAAAATATTTTAAAACTGAAAAACATGAGTTATATTACGTTCTTCTGTGACTAGTTTTAATGTAGTGAAAAATAATATTTGTTTCTGAAAAAATCTTTGTAGCCAATAAATCTTTTATGAAAGTTTGACACTTTGCAATACAGAAAGAAAAAAATATATTTTGAAATAATCGAATTTTCTTTCGTTTTTAGCATTTTAGATTAAAATATCGATATAAGATGTGAAAATTCAGTGAAATTATGTAACAAAATGTTAATAATAAGGAAAAGAATTTTAAATCATAATTCAATGTTAATGGGGTAAGGTACGTATTAGTTTATATTTTAAAAAATACGTTTGAATAATTAAATTACTGATTTTTTTTAAAATGCAATTATTTGTAAGCTCTCAATCCTCAATAGATTATGAAAAAGTGCAGAAATTCTAAAAATAAATTGTGTGAAATTTATTTTATTCCAATTTTATAATAAAATAAATATTCAGAACTTATAAGTATATATGAGCTAGTCAAATCTAAACATATAACATGTACTTTGAGATTTGAATATAAAATTAATAATTCATGAGATGTGTGTGTGTTTATATATTGTCATATTTTTATAATTAATTTACATGTTTATTGTTTCCCCAAGGATTCTGTAGATGAAACGTGCTTCAGTATTTGAATTCTAGAATACTCTTATGTAAAAGTAAAAGGGAAAAAGAAATAAAAACAATTAGAATATATAAAAGACATGTATACGGTTTTAAGGTAAACAAGAAATTCTAATCGTTTTTTATTGAGAACTATATGAAATGAGGATCTTCAGTTTAACAATATATATATATACAGTGGATGCCAAAAGTCTTCATACACTTACAATTTTTTATAAAATTTAATTGTTCTCGACTAATAAAAACTAATACATCGGAAGTGCAATTTGTTTATTGTATATGCACTTTGTTTTTATTCGAATAACATAATCAACTTTAAAATATAGAATAAAAATTATTTTAATTAATTAATAATCAAAAATCTACTAAAAATAACCAACAAAAGACTTCGTATACTTTAAAAAAAAATCTCAATATAACTTTAAATATTCTGTTTCTTTATTGATTTAGTACTTAGGAGGATATCAGAGTCCACAGCAACTTTTGAATGTCTTGGATTTGATTTCATCAGTTTTCATTTTATTTCATATTTTATTGTTTATATATTTGTGATTTCAAAATCGATATTCCTTCATTCTTTGGTGATATTTTTTTTTACTTCACATTTCGTTTTTATGTGTCATGTTTTCCTTTTTTTTACTTCACATTTCGTTTTTATGTGTCATGTTTTCCTTTTTTTTACTTCATATTTCGTTTTTATGTGTCATGGTCTCCTTTTTTTACTTCACATTTCGTTTTTATGTGTCATGTTTTCCTTTTTTTAAATTTCAAATTCTCACCAAATTTGTTCCATTAGGTTTAAAAGGTGATTTAGGAAGTGTTTTCAGAATTTTGGGACAGTTATAGAGACAACAGTGGTGTACATTGAGTACAAAGCGCTTGGCGTCATTATCTCGTTACAAAATAGTCACCGCCAATATCCAAACTTTGGGCGTATAATTTCAAATTGCTCTTTAAAATATTTAAATAGAGCTCATGATTCACAAAAACAAACAAAAATATAAAATAACCTAATCCTGAAGTCGACATACACCCCACACAAAAACACTTCCACCTCCATACTACAGCACGCAGGTGCAGGTGTTCTTACTCCGACTAAATTCTTGGTTTTAAGTTCCTCATTTGTTCGTCTTCCAACTATTATACGTCATTGGAACCAAAAAACTTGAATTTTCTGTCATTCCAATCAATTTGCTGCAAATGTTGAATTTTCTGAAACCCAATCCCAAGACTCTAGTTGGGACAGTGAAGCATGAAGTTAGAGTTGTTTTAGTGTGGGGGTGTAAATCGACTTCAGGATTAGGTTATTTGGTATATTCTGATGTTATTGTGAATCACGAGCTCTATTCAAATATTTCAAAGAACTAAACTAAACTCAGTGGCACCACAGCCCATGAAGACGAAGGAATACTGTGTGGATCTCAGTATTCGTGATCTTGGGCACTGAGATGCAAGAGCAGATATTCCAGCCAGGTGGTCAGTCTGAAGCAACCCCCCTCCCAGTGTTAAGTTCTCAAGCAAGCTTGATACTCATATATCTACCCACTGAAGGGATGAAAAGCTGAAATTATTGTAAAAAACAATTTGAAATTATCTGCTCAAAATTTGGATATTAGAGTCGACTTTATTTTTTAACGAGATAATGACGCAAGCGCACTGTTCTCGATGTACGCCACTGTTCTCCTTATAACTGTCCCAAAAGTCTGGAAACACCTCCTAAATTACCTGATTTAAGCTCAGTAGAACATATTTGATGAGGATTTGAATTTAAGAAAAAAAAATGTATGACATATATAAAAACAAAACGTGAAGTAAAAACAATAATCGCAGAGTAATTGAAAAATATCGATTCAAAAAACTGATGAAATCCATACCAAGATGTTCAAAAGTTGCTGTGGACACTAAAAAATATCCCATTAAGTTCTAAATTAAGAAAAAAACACAATATTTAAAGCTATGTTGAGATTTTTTTTATGTGTACGAAAACTTTTGTCACGTGATTTTTAAACAATTTTTGATTATTAATTTTTCAAAGTAATAGTTATACTTTGTTTTTAAGTTGATTATGTTCTTCGAATAAGAACAAGTTGCACATATAATAAAAAACTGCAATTCTGATATATTAGTTTTTAATAGTCGAGAACATATTAAGTTTTTTAGAAAATTGTAAGTGTGCGAACATTTTTGACGCCCACTGTATATATAAAATTCTAAGCAAAAACATCTCGTTTAATTTTAAATGTTTGCGTTTTCAAGTTTTGTCAACAATTATGAATAAGATCTTTCAGCAGTTTTTTATTATTTTTTATTATCAGTGTTTCAGCATGTTCTTGTGATATTTCAACAGTAATGATTTCTTAGATAATACTGTATTTTTTAATCGAAGCCACCATCGATTTTAAGCAGAGCCCCAAAGTCTCAACACGTTTTTGCGGGGAAAAATTGTGCAAAAACCTTTATTAACGTCTGATATTATCTAAATTAAAAATTGTTTAAATAACTAATAAAAAGTGAAAAATAAATTTATTTTACCATAGTTAAAAACTTTTAAACACGTAGATGAACCTGTAATTTCTATAACTGTCAGTATCATGCTAAATTTTCCCCGTTCAACGAATTATTTCGCTTTCGATTTTAAGCTTCACCCGATTTTCAGTAGCATAAAATTTGGAATAGTGATCGATTCTAATAAATAAAGTAATTCATTTTAATCACTTGTAAACCCAAGCTAATGCTTATATAGTTTTTGTAGAACGCAATGATTATTATTTATTTTACTATGCTTTCGATTTGCACCGCTGCCCTCCCAAAATGAACTCCATGAAGGGGCATTCAAACCTCGTGAAAATTTCCTCGTGCGTATACCACGAAGGAATATGCAGATAAGTGCATATTTATTTAATTTCACTTATCCAAATTTACATATTTTGCGTGATATATATAATGCCATAAAAAGGGAGCAAAATCCAGGAGAGTAAATAAAAGAATCAAAAGAGTGGGAAATGAAATAAATAATGCAAAACACATAACAGCATAAGTTTCTAAAATATTCTTACATCTGAATGTATGATAAGGCTCATTTCTTTCTCAAAGGGAAAAATTCGATTCTCCCATTTTAGCATACATTCATTTGAATTTCTATTTTATTGTTTTAGTTATAATAACTTGGAGCACAGAAATCGGGTTCTTCCCGGTCGAACTGTTTCTTCTTATTGTTCAATTATGCTGAAATACCAAAATGTGTATTTCCACTCCGTTGGACTTCAGATAGACGTTTAAAAACAACGTATAAAAGTCCCAAATCCGTTGCTTTATGTTTAACCCCTATGTATTGGAAAACATAAATATTTGCTTTTTTATTTTTCACGGTGTTTTACCCTTTTTTCCCTCCTGATTTCTGTAAGTGTTCGTAAATGCTCAAAATTTTCCTTTCTCCACAGTTTAGATTTACTTTATTTTTTTTTATTTTGGAAAGAAACTATTTATGTCAAGATTTAGCATTGCTTTATAATAAATTTAGATTTGAATACCAGTCAGAAATTTAAGAATATTTACTCGATATTACTCTGACATTTTATCTTCTTTTTTCCCATGTAAAATTTGCTTACATTTGAAAATATTAAAAATGAGAAAAATACGCAAATGGTACATGTAACTTATATTTAAGCTTACAAAAACATCAATATAGCTCGTTTTATTTTAGTTTAGAATGTAAAACATCAACTCAACATTTTAACTGGATTTTAATACATTGAAAAACTATTGTCATTTTGCTAATAATATAAATAATTGCTATATATGCGATTATGTATACACAGATGAACTTGTCTTTTTATGTATAAATTAATGCACGAAAAACAAACGCTTGTGGATTATCTTTTAAAACTAACGAAATGTATAACCATTAGGACGGAAAATATATTTAATTTAAGTAGTTAATGAGATAAGTAAATTAAGTAAAAAAATTCTTTAATATAAAGAATTATCAAAAAGTATTGTTATAAAATAAATGAAAAACAGAATAGATGAATTTTCAAGTCATATCAGAGTTCTACTTATGCTACTAGGATGTAATGTTCCTTGTACTGTGTATCTATGTCTTCTCTGTGTCCAAGAAAAAAAAAAAAATTTTAAAAAAGGTGATCTCATCTCATTGGTATAAGATTCCACATATTTAATGGATATAATTACCTATATGATCCAACGAAATTTATGATAATAATTATAGAAATATAATAGAGCTATCCATCAAGAGTGTGAGTGAGTGAAAATTAACGTCGCACTGTTCAGCTACTCGAGGGCTTTTGACAATGGACCTCGTAATTTTGAGCCATGGACAAGTGCCAAGGATGACACCTGAGCTGGCACCCTCCTCTCTTAACTACCCCAGCACACCAACGGGAGGATGTTTGGGCTCTCGACAGATTTAATGTGCATCGCTCCCCTACAGGGTGAGTCTTTAGTGGTACTGGGCTCGACAAGCCAGCTACGATCCGATACCTTGACCACTAGGCTACCAAGACCACAAAACTGCCTATCAAGTACTAATTGAAACGATATTAAAATGCAAAATATCAACTAAAATGA
The DNA here is from genome assembly GCA_019973935.1 of Trichonephila clavipes. Classification (NCBI taxonomy): domain Eukaryota; kingdom Metazoa; phylum Arthropoda; class Arachnida; order Araneae; family Nephilidae; genus Trichonephila; species Trichonephila clavipes. The sequence continues at coordinate 312,898 of BMAU01016117.1, forward strand.
TGCATTTCTGTGATCATATTAGTTAGATAGATTTCATATGATGATTTTCGACTAATATGATGGATTTATATTGCGTATGAAAGAGGTACTTCGAATCAAGTAAAAAATATTGGAATCTACTGATAATAAATTCCATTTATCAATTTAGAGGTGGTAGCCTATGGGTTATGGTCACTAATTCTTGGCCGGAGTGGCACTGGTTTGAATCCTGGAGACATTGAAGGTCCACCATGTACAGAGAGTTTATACACGTTAAATCTGTCAATGATCAACATTCGCCCTTTGGTGTAGTGTGGTAGCTAGGAAAGGTAAGTGCCAGTTCAAGTGTCGTCCTCTTCAATTGACCAAAGCTAAAAATTACGAGGTGCGTCGCCAATAGCCTTCGTGTCATCCCATAGTACGATGATAGCATAACTCCCTCACTCATTCATTCATCAGTGTGTAATAATGTCAAAATAACAAACGATCTAAAACCCATTTAAAGAAGGACTAACTTTTCCGAAACAAAGTAATTACGAATAATAATTTAGACAATTCATCTAATTCAGAATTTCGAGAAAGGGAGCAAATGTGCATTCCTGATTATTTCAACCATAATAAATGCTTCTCCATGCCATTTTTAGGGTGCTTGAAGATGAAATTTCAGTTTTGAAAAATTTAATTGCGTTAAGTAATTAAATTAAATATTAATATACCGTAAAATCCGGTGCATAAAGTGGACTTTTAACACAAAAAATAAGATCAAAATGTATGGGTGCGCATTATTCGTCGGGTATAAAAATGAGAGCTTTAAAAATAAAAAAAGTGTGTGCGTGTATTTATGTGCGCACGTGAGAAGTTATACTTCTTTGGATTAACAGGATTAAAATATTTCTAAATTTTCAGGCCAAGGATGAAAGGCGGTCACTAGCAGAGTTGAACGATACTAACCTTAAGTCAATCAGACCAGCCAAACCCGAGATAATTACGATTTGTATAAATTTAAACACCCCGCACAGGGACAGTAGGAACAATAACATGAGGGGGGCTTCAGAAGGATGTACCTGGAGATGAGTTGAATTGAATGTGACATCTGATACCTCATATTGAATGTCTCGGCGAGAAAATCAAGACATCCGCCCGAAGCCCCTCGAGTTAAGATCATTTTAAAATAATTAAAACATTTAAAACAATTAAATAAAATAGAATCAGGGCACCCAGCAACTCGACCTGGTTGTAAGGAAACACAAGAGGAATAACCGGTCTGGAGTGTGTAGTTGCAAATGGGGCGGCGCTAGCTCGGGCAAAGGAACGAAACTAACTTCCCCGAGGGGGAGGGGGTTACAACTGTGATGTAAATAATCACTTACATTCCAACTATACATAGAGTAGTAGGTGATACCAAAGTTTCATCCTTCTATTTCTGTAATATCGTGACGTCATCAAAAGATCGATAGAAACCCATAGAAATAGCATGGAGATTCTAATTTTAGTGATAACGTTCCCTTAAGCCCACTATCTACACACGAATTATAACAGATGAAAGTGATCAACGAGGAAAACCTGTGGTCCGAGTTTCATTAACGAAGCTCAAAAATTCTCGGAGCTATGCGAAATTTTAAAAAATTTAAAACTTTAAAATAATTTTAAAATATTAAATATAGGTGAAGAAATGGGGCTATATGGTCCTGAAAAAATATATCTAGGGTGCTCATTGGAAGAATAATCGAATGCGGCCGGTGCGGTCGTCCAAGGTGGCATAGGATTCAAGTTATTTCTGGGGAAGCCCTGTAGAGGGGGCAAATTCCAAATAAAGCTCGCGCTAATACGAAAATATGGCGGACCACCAAAAATCAAGTTCCAAGCTCAATTCCTTGGGGGTGAAATGTTTTCCAGTCCCCATAGGATTAACATGGGAGCATGATATTTTAGTGCTTAAGCCCTCCCCCTGCCTACACAATGGGAATGAAGTAGATGACTGGATGAGTCTCAACGAGTGGAACAGATGGTTCAAATCTCAAGCCCGAAACTAGAAGAGGAGCCAAGATATTGTGAATTTAAACAAATTTAAAAAGTTTAAAACAATTAAAAACTACGGAAGAAATAGCCCTATGAGCATGAAATTATAATAACTAAAAAAGCAGATAGAGAAGGATTGGATAAGCCAGGTCCGAATGAACTGTGAGGCTCGGGTGTCGAGATATTGGCCAAAAAGCTATAGAGGGGGAATGCACCGGGGGGATGCGTCCCAACAGATATGGTTTATAACAATAGTTATAACGACCCCCCAAATATCGGTCCCCCTGGCACCAAAAAGGTGGCATGTTAAAATATTAGACAACGGTGTGCAGCACAACCGTGACGATTTTGCGTCACATCCGTGACGCATCGTAAGAATTTACCCTCATCTTTTTCCTAACACCCAAAAAGAAGTATAACTTCAAAAATAAAAAAAAGACGAGTATAAGGAAATTAGACTTCCATACATATCGAAGTGCATTTTTTGTGAGCTAGAATTATACTATTTTTTTGTAAAGCGCTTTGAATAATACCTCGAAAAATGGCTTAAAGACTTAAGAGCATTACAGTCGTATATTTCAGGTTTCTTCGTAAAAAAAGAGGGGGGGGACGGTGCGCGTTATATGGCGAATATAGTTAGAAATGAAAAATTGCAGCTTGAAAGTATGGGTGTGCGTTATACAGCGGTGCGCGTTATATGCCCGGTTTTACGGTAAATATATGATTAAAAGAAATTATTTGGTGTATTTGTCTTTATATGATTTCGTTTTAAAAAATAATTCAAATTATGTTGCATCTTAAATGAGGTTTATTCAGTGGAGTTACGAAATTAATTATATTCTTATTCGTAATCAAAGTGTACAGAACTCTGTAAAAAATCAAAGTATGCTACATAACTAATAAATTTTTATTTCCTGACAATTTTAGAGAAGAAACATAATTTCTACGACTCCATCAATAAGTATTTTTACATATGTTTGTATTCATAAATTACACAATGACTACATCATGAACGAAAGTTAAAAGCCGATGCAATATTGCAAAAGTGGTTTAAATATTTGTTCTGTTTGAATAAAATTACTTGGGAGATCAGTTACATACGTACATAAAAGCTACATAAAAAATCTTGTTTTGTATTTGAGCAGAACATAATTTTCAGTTTCCAGTAATCCAAAACGATTGGATAATATTTCAATCGGAAATAATATTTGGAAATAAATATAAACTAAGATTATAAAAATTCATCAAAGTCCTTTCGAAGAAAAAAAAATGGAGAAGAACCTACTACATTTTTTTAAAAATACTGTTAGTTGAGATTTTTTAAAAAAATAAATGCAACATAAAAAGTGCTTTAGAGTGCAGTACTTCTCAAAGTTTCAATAATCGTGACCTAATATTCAATCATAATTTTCATCGCCCCCCCCTTATACAGAAACAATGCGTTGTTTTTACTAATACTATACTTTGATGCTAAAACTACGATACGACTTTAACCTCTCAAGGGCCATCGGCGTATATAAATGTCTCGCTCAGCCAAAGTGATAATTTCCCTGGACGTATATATACGTCTTTCCGAAGTACGATCTTTTCTGCGTGCTGCTCTATATAAAATTATTACGAAGGCTTCGGAATACAATAAAATCACCATGGCAATGTTTGCGAAGGATTTACTTATTTCAGATTATTTGCTTCTTTATTCCTTTCGCCTTCCTCCTCAATACATCACATACGCGCGCGCCTACAAGGAAAACGGTTGGTATTGAGAAGCTAATGAGCTGATTGGGAAGCAATTTTCAATCGGCACTTAAGAGATTAATTATAAACCGTACACCAAATTATCAAGATAAGTGTTAAATTTTGTATATAATTTTATTTATGACAATACGATGCGGACACTGGTAATTATTAAACTTGTTCTTCACACTTAGTGCTTTTAAATTAATTATAAAATACAATGTGTAGCACTGATATATTTATAAGTGCAATATATCAGAGAAAATGTGTATTTTATTTTTTATTATGCTTGAATGTATTTTGTTGGCTTACACTTTCAGTAAATTAATATATTTTTTAAATAATCTTTTTTCCCGACTTTTCAATATGTTCGCGCTCCCCTCGTAGAGTTGTCATGCCCCCTAAGGGGGTGAGCCCCACAGTTTAAGAAACGCTGCTCTAAGGGAAATATGCGTGAAACCCCAGCTATTGTTCAGGGCAATAAATATTTAAGCAGGTTCTTAAAATAACTACAAGTGCAAAAAATTAAAATTCCAAAAAATTCTGATTAATTAACGGTAAAGGTTTCTGAAGAACTATAAATATTTCAAATAAAACAATGAGAAAAATTTATATATAAGTGGCAACTATTTTTAAAAAAATCCCAATAAAAAGGAATTTATTCAATATGAGTAATTAAATAAAGGCAGATGTTTACTTAAAATATTTGATAAGTGTTTGTGAGAAATATATATTGACTCATTACAACTAAATTTCTTTGCAAACGTTAATTTAAAAACAAAAATAAAGAGAAGATTTGTTAAAATTTTAAAAACCATACAAAATGTTGTGTCTGTGCATTAAAATTTCACTTTTTTTAGATCTTTCCCTATATCCTCAAATATCTAGCAAATATTCAAGCAATGGCACATTTGGAAAGATTATTTACTACACAAAAATCATACTTAATTTGTAGTAAATAATTTGAAATTAAGTGTAATGTGCACTAGTTTCAAAACACTATTTTCCGTACAAATTGCGATATCATGTAAGAAGCCCCAAACCACGTGAAATTTTTACGGAGTATGTATCGTGAAGGGTTGTGTAAATTATTAGCTTCTGTAAACATACACACATCTGCCCGTGTAGAGCTATTAACAAGTAATTCATAAAAGTGGAACAAAATGCCCTTTAAGAATACACTCATGGACAAAACAATTAGCGCACCAAGAAATAATTGCGGGATCGTAACGAAACTTGGCATGAAGGTACATGACGGAGAGCTATGTAAATTACTAGAAATGTAGCGTGATGGCGCATTACTTATAGCCGGTAGAGGGTGTTTAACGTCATTCCCTGTGCAGTATAAAACAAGTAACTAAAACTTGTTTAAGTGTGCTGAATCGCTTGCAAAGCAAGAGCTGAGATAGACATGCCATTACGCCATTTTCGAAGGCAATATGAGCAGCTGTCGCAGTTTGAGAGGGGAAGAATCATTGGCAGGATGGAAGCTGGGTTGTCAGCTAGGCGAGGAGCTGGTCAATTAGGCTGCTCTGATTGTGTTGTGACCAGTGGATCCGAGAGATGTCATTTACACGAAGACCAGTCTCAGGACGCCCTCGATAGACCAGTTACCGAGAAGACCGCCACATTGCAAGAAATGCACACGTACATCCAACTGCTTCATCGACCGCCAACCAGGCACAAGGAGCACCTTCACTAGGGGCCCCTGTATCTTCTCGAACCATACAAAGGCGCTCGGATGAAGGACATTTGGGATTGCGGCACCCATTACGTGTGCTGCCCTTGACAACCAACCAACAATGCCTCAGTGGAGGAGTGGTGCCGCGCACGAAGGAATCTGAACTGCAGCGGAAGAACCAGGTCGTCTTTAGTGACGAATTCAGATTCAATCTCAGCAGTGATGACAATCGTGTTTGTGTGTGGAGACCCCGTGGTGAACGCCTCAATGCTGCATTTTCTTTACAGTGACACACCACTTCCACAGATGGTGTGATGGTATGAGGTGCCATCCCCTACAATGCATGGTCATTCCTAGTATTGATCCATGCCACCATGACAACCAAGCGGTATGTCCATGACATCCTGCAACCACATGAGTTGTCACTCATGCAACAGCTCCCAAGGGCCATTTTTCAAAAAGTTAATGCTTGGCCTCACACTGCAATGGTGTCACAAGACTGTCTCGACACTGTTACTACCCTTCCTTGGCCTGCCCGATCTCCAGATTTGTCTCCAGTCGAGCATATCTGGGATCATTTGGAACGGCAAGTTGGGCATCCCACGAGTTTGAACGAACTAGGGACAAGGTTACAGCAAATATGGAACGAAATATCTCAAGACATCATACAGAACTTGGGTACATCAATGACCAATCGTATCGCATCGTGTATTTGCGCTAGAAAGGGTTCAAAAGGGTATTAAATCATCCGTCCTTTTGCTTTTTCTCTGAAATAAATGATCCTTAACTTTGATCTTCTAATCATTTAGTTACATAAAAGTAGTCATTAAGTATGTGAAATTTCGTTTCATTTTGACGACTCCTTCTTGGTGCGCTAATTTTTTTGTCCATGAGTGTACTTGAGTTACTTTTTCATGTAAGAGATTCAATGTGACTTGAAGGCATGAGGGTCATCCGATCAGGTTTTCTCCATTCTTACGAGTAAGAATTGTAATGCAAAAAGAATGGGGGTTGTCTTTCTAGGAAATCGATGATCACGTGATGTAAAATCAATCAACAGTGATGCGGATCTGTAATCCAGTGGATGCAGAAAACCGGGCGACTGCACTGATTATACTAGCTTTGTAGCTAGTATAATCGTGCAGTCATGTCTAGATGTGCAATATCAGGAAACATTTCTAAACAAACACGGTCTATTGCAAAACAATTTACATTTGCATGAATTATTCAAAGTCTCTTTTAGAAAAACTGGTCAAGGCAGCTGTTAATGCCATTTTTTCTGTGATACACTCAAAGACGCTTGCATATGCAATGGTATAATAATGGTGAACACGGACAGCCGAATATCACGACATTGCCTTTAAAAACCAATCGCACTCCTGCCTGCTTAAATCGATCATCTGATTAGAGACAAGTACAAACTTCGAGAGAGGTTGCTTAACTGTTACCCAATGCATCATAATAATTCAGTATCCGGTATTATGGGTTTAGATGGTCCTTCTCACAACCCGTAGTATACATTTCAGATACAATGGGCAGCCAGCTAGATGCAGCCAGTTGGATTTTTGAAATTTTTCAACTTGTTATCACTCCTTCATCACACCTTGGTTGAGTCCAAATTTCAGCAGGACACTGAGAGATCACATATGGCATGCAAAGATCAGGTATCTTTTTAAAAATTCGATTGGATAGAGGTCGTGGTCTGCCTGTTCTTTCGAGCTGTATTCTATCGAATATTTCTGGCAATTGGCTGGAAAACTATTCCATAGACAGATGCCATTCACTCTTATACTATCATAGGCAACGTGTGGAGGCAGCCTGATCTGTCATTTCCTTACAGAATATCCCAAGCGTCTTTCATTCAATGTATCGGCAAGAACAGCAGCTATTGCCAGACAGGCACCAATATTTAATACTAATTCTATTGTTCAACTCTACTCGCAAAAGGTTATATTTTCAGTCACTTCAACTTTGTACTGAGTGTAATCTATTTAATGGACTTGTATTTGATATTCCATGTACTTCTTTGACTAGCATTTTGGATGTCCAATATTAATGTTTCCGACTACCTGCGACAATTTTTTTAAAAAAAATGGAGATATGGAGATGTTTTTGTGGTTTTTTTAGTTCTATTTAATACATTTTAAGAAAAAAAGAACTAAAATTAAGAAGAGAAAAATAAATTATTACTACTAAAATGGAAAGAAATAGATAAAAATTGAGAAAAATTACATAAACGGAGCCCACTCTGTACAAATAGTAAATGAACAAATTCTCAATTTCTCAATTTTGATGTATTAGTTTGCTATTCCTTTTTGAAATTACCTTCAGGATAAGAGATTTTTTAATTTGTACAAAAACTAGAGCACTTTATCTTAGTTATTATATGAAATTGCTTAAGAAAACAGTGGTTATATTCACATTAGGAATTGTAAATTTTGTAATAAAACAGTGATTGATAAATCTGAGGTTTAAACACTTCTAATGTGTTATACAGAACATACAAAAAATTTCAGCAAATTATTTTAAAAACTCTTTGAGCAATCATTGTCCCCGTTTGAGCTTTTCGAAAAAAAAAACACATTTCGAGTAAAACGCATTTTAAAGTTTGACATCTTATGTAAAGTAATGACATCTGCTTTTACTAAAACACTTGTAGTTTTGGTTCTAATGAATCGAAAATAAAGAATTTGGTACTTTTATAAAGCTAAAACGATTGTAATAAAATAAAATCATAAAAAAATTGTCAATGTTTAAAAACATTCACGATTTTAGGGCATTCGGATACCTTAAATATGTATAGATAATATAAACATTAAAATTTTTAAGTAGTACGATTGTATGTATTTTTCTTCTAAGAAGTAACCCTAAATTTTAAATTAAATCACAAATACTATTTTAAAAATCATTGTTTCTTAAGGAAAAAAATAACCTTCCGAGAAAATTTTTAAATTTAAACCACAAAAATACATCAATTCGGCAGAAAATTTAAATGTAGAAATTAAAAACTGCTTCGGGAAAAATGTGAATCATTCCCATTTAAAAAAATATATTTGAAGTAAAAAAGTTAAAATGTTTCGGTACATTTATTGGTACGAATATCCAGATAACTATCATATTTTTTAAATAACTATAAAGCAAAGACTAATGATTGAGAGAAACAAGTGAATATCTAACAATATATTCAAATAAGCATTTTAAATAAGATAAAAAAGACATATGTGCCACCAAGAGATAATTTTGACATCACCTTAATTATGTTAATTAACTATTATTTAATACAATATTAATTATGAAAAACCATCACGTTCCATTTATTCTTTAAAGTAATACAGTCATTAATTTACAAAGACTACCCAGGAAGCATAATAATTCAGTTATAATATTATTTATTCAGCATCACTTAAGATAAAACATTATGAAAGATAAAAACTCAGCTTATTTAAAAATGATTTTCTGTTCAATTCAGAATTAAGGGAACACATACAAAAGAAATTAGTTATTTATAAAGTAATTTTTAATAGGGTTTCTCTCTCATCCAGTGCTAAAAGTAAATATTTTGGATTAAAATATTCCATACATGTTTTTTACTGTAATATATACATTTTAAACCAAATGGGTTTGCATATTTTGATGACATATTTCTTATATAGAAAAAAGAGCTTGTTTAACGGAAATATTCCCTTTTTTTTAATGTATATAATTTTTATGCTCGTTCTTTTAAGCACATATATGTTTATACGTTATGCTGCTCAATAACGGCACGTTCCAAGTCGGTCCGTACACTAGCCGGTGGTCCCGAACGTTGCTCATCACATCCTTGCTGAAACTTTCCTATCCACCGTGTTACTGCACGGTATGGTAGGGCATTAATCCCAATAGCTTCCACTAATTCACTTTGACATTCCATCGCATTTCTCTCTCGGAGCACGGCTATTTTGATGTAAGCGCGCTGCTCAACACGGGTTGCTTCAATCTCACGCGATACTTACCAACTGACTGATTTCACAGCCTTTGCTGAGATACTACCAGCTATCACAGAGCCATCTGATGTTCTGCATACACACTATGCCTACAGAACTTCCGCACGACGCATATACGTTTGTGATCCGTTCACATATAAACAAGAAAAAAAATAGTTGCCATGACTTATGCCCCAACCCTCATACATGTATATATATATATATATACAGAGATGTGTGAAATCATTCAACATCCTCATTGTCTATGTAGAAACTCTCCAAAAAGGTTTGCAAATAGTTGAAATAACCTGTCATCTCATGAGAAGTTGCATCAGCTAACAGAAGAAATGTATGAGTGAATGCATGGGTAGTGACTGAATTGGGTACATAAAAGTACCATGACCTCAGCATCATTCAAAAATGTTAGATACCACATTGTATATGCAGTCACAAGAAAAACGTATATCACTACATATTGTTAAATGTAGATTATATATATGATATCTATACGAAGATTTATGCAAATATTTTTTGTATTTTATTTCTGTTTACTCAATGCCTTATTTTTTTATTATTCACTTATATATATATATATATATATATATATATATATATATATATATATATATATATATATATATATATATATATATATATATATATACGACTCAAATAGTATTTATTTTCTTGAAAAAGTTAAAAAAAATAACATTTTTGTTTCCATTAATTTTTATGCACCAATTTATTTATTTTCTTTTGAGCAAAACAGCAATAATTTCTGCTGTCAAATTAATTTCAAAGAGTTGTTGTTTATAACATTCAGAAATAAGGAAATAATTTTACACATTCGAATCCTTATCCATCAATTAAGAATCAGAATTGTAGTACTTCATGTCAGAACATGTAATAGAAAATTAATTATCATAGCTTTTCAGATTTCACAATAATATATGAAAATAAAAATAACTAATTTAATAAATATTATTTTATCCGAAAAAAAAAGATAAATTTATATGCTTTTCCTTTTGAGAATATTAAGAGTTATCTATGTATATATATTTATATATATATATATATATATACCCAAGACCCCTTTAAAAATATATATATATATATATATATATATATATCTATATATATATATATATATATATATATATATATATATATATATATATATATATAGAACTTTAATTAGGAATATATATATATATATATATTTAAAGCTCTATTACACTTTAAGGAAAGCAAATATATCGAAGAAAAAGAATACCAAATTTAAGTAATAAAAATGTTTGTTCTTCAGTAACATAAAATGGCAAAAATTTCAGAAATGTAACAATGAATTATATAATGGTGTAATTGAATAATATTTAATTATTGATTTTTTTGCTACTTTTATTAAATTAAAAGCTATAAAATATTTTATGCAAACAATCAAATTTTTACTATTAATTTTTTCCTTCAGTTTAATAAGACTTCTTCCTAAATAGTTAATATCCCTTCTTGATATTAATTAGTATTTGTTATATAAAAAGAAAATCCTTGCTATTTCTTACGATTTTCTTAACTAACGACATAATTCCGACTTTATTCCTTACGAAACTTTTTTTTTTTTTTTATTTATTTATAATTTTTTCCAAATGAAGAAAAACATTCAATTCAATTTATGCGTTAGTTTAAGTTATCGAAACATGCATCAACTGTAAAATACCAAATTTAAAGAAATTATATATTAGTTGTAACTATTGTGCATCAAACTTAATCTGTCATTTCTAAAATAGTTTTCAAAACAATAATGAAAGATTTTCATTATAACATTTATATCACATTCTCTCTATCTCTCTCATTAATGTTTGTCCTATATACTTATTTTTACCACTAAACATATTTTTTTACTATTCTTTATTTTAGTGTCGAGGAAAAATTTAAGATCCCGCCTAGTGAATCATTGCATGCAACTCAAAATTTATACCTCCCATCATATGGAGGCAACTCAAGGAATAAAAAATACTTAATACCGGCATGAACATAAAATTTGTTCGTTCTTTCATTTATTTTTCACGCCTGAGGACTGGACTGGAGAATGCAATTCCCTATCACTCTCAGAGATTCAATGGGAATTTAGTAGTCGGAAGAGACCCTCTTAATGGAGGCTCTATTTCCTTTTACGACGCTAGAGACCGGATTTTACGAGAGCCCCTTTCATGGCCCCTCTGGCCCTCCTACCCTCAAAATAAAAGAGAAGGCATCCAGGAGTCAATCTTTGGTACGTGATCCTGTCGTTTCAACAAAAGATTTTTCTTCCTATAATCCTTATCCTTTTGCAAAGTACTCGCTGTTCATAAAATCCACGGCGTAACAAATTTTCGTCGGTGATACAGATTTGAAAGATCCAGCGTAATTACTATTCACAAAATTTTGATGTTGAAACAATAATAATTGGAAGTTTTTTTCTCATTTAAAATGCTTAAAAATGGTAAATCAATTTTATGAAAACAGGTGAAGAAGTTCTTACTGAGGAAGAAATTTCATTTCTGAAGATGAAATATCTAATGCACAAAACTCGCTGTATAAATTACTGTCAGCATTTATTTAATAAGCATCGAAAAAAGTAAAATAATGCTATGCAACAACTGTTATTTTGAAGTTTAACTTTTAAAAAAAAATACAAGTTATATTTGTTGCATGATATCTTCTTCACAAATGTGAAATACTTAAGATACTATTTACAAAAAATAAAACCTGAATGAAAATTCATGTCTTTTCAATATTAAGGCATTGAAAGAACAGCAAAATCATCATCAATAATACAACAATAATTAATTTAATGTGTTTGAAAATGTTGAAAACAAAGAACATGTAATATTCTTAACACATGTTCTTTGTTAAGTTACATATTCATTCATTACACATTAAAATTATAAGCATTCCGATAAAACGATTTTAAGGAATTTTCATATTTACAAAACGATATATAACATTTTCAAAGATGAATTTTTTTCTCAAGGCATTTAATTTAATAATACTTTTATTTAAAGAAAATTAATACCGTTTCTTATTAATAAGCATGTAAAAGTATTGCTTCAAAAATTAACTTTTTTATTCATTCTGCATTTGTTAAACTGGATATAGATTTGTTTTCATAAACTTAAATACACTAATGTCATAAATTAAGGTTATATTTATATGGTTTACGACATAATTCTAAAATGATACAAGCAAAACTGATATAATTTGTATTTTATATATTTTGAAGGACCGGTAGCAAAATTTCAACCTTAGAAAAAGAAGTTTTTAGCATTAGTTTTTGCAAAACAACCGGGTCGAGGCCATTTAAGCATCGGGGATTTTTTTCCAGCAGCTTTTTTGAATATGTTGAACCGTCGTCAGGCTTGAAGCTGGACTGTCTGAAACGGAGGTGTCTAGAGGGTTACAGGTTGCACCAAATGTGGTTACCAAGCTGTGGAATCATTTCCAGTAAAGTGTACTGTCACTAGGAAGGTCAGCCAATGCTGCCACAGAGCAACACCTCCACAGGAGTGTTACTTGACATTAAGTGTTCGACAACATAGGTGGACAATCACTCTTCAGCTTGCTTGCGACTTTTAGCTGATTGATCTGGAAGAATTTCCAGCCAAATAGTTTACAGACTTCTAGTAAGATTGACACTTACACTCAGCGTCCAATCGTTTGCGTCTTTTGACTGCATTCAACCTGCAGGCCAGTTTTTGTGGAGCCAAAAACATCAGTCGTGAACACCACTAGAATGAGATGCGTGTTATTTCCAGTGGTGAGTTGAGATTCACCAGGCAGAGTGATTCTCGTCCAGTCTTCATTTGGAGTGAAAGTGGAGGTCGCTTTCATCCCTCCTACGTAAACGAAATCAACAGATTTGGTGACAAAGGAATCCTTGTCTGAGGTAATAGAATGTTGGGCAGTCGTACATCCCTGCACGTCTTTAAATCAGTATTATCAATTTACAGTGCTATAGGGTTGAGGATCCTGAAGCCTATGTGAGTTTGTTCCTATAGGACCGAATTACATTTTTATGGACGATAATGCATGAGACCACACAGAACTCACGTCGTTGATGATTTCTTAAAGAAGAGGATATTCACACTGTATGGGTTGTTCCTCCGGGTCTCTGAATCTTCATCCTATTGAACATGTTTGGTATTGTCTGAGAAGAGCCATTACTCTGCGAGCCTTCCTCTCATGACCCCACAAAAGTTAAAAGCCCCGTTTGTGGAATAAAGGGCTTTATTGACCCAAATATTTATTGATACCCTCATAAACATTATGATAGCTATTTCAGAGGCTTGTATAATAGTGCACGTTGCTCATGTTCTATATTAGCAAACTTTTCCCGAAGTGAATACATTATCTCTATAATTCATGATTTCACTTTTTTTATATTTATTATCGTATCACTCGTACCCTAATTTATAATTAAAGTATTTTCCATATTCTAATGTTGCTAAAATCTTTCTCACATTGTAATATGTATCTGCTTGAAATTCGTGGCAATTCAGTGAATAGGTTACCAGTTTGTATTTGTGTGACCTTAATTTTGGACATGAGTGTACCATTTAAAGATTTAAACTGTTATTTTCAATGTAATAAAAATGCCAATTTCTTCAAGTTTCATTAAAAATTTTGAGTAATTTAGAAATACGCAAATAAAACCTACTTAGTACTTTAATCATTAAATGCCATCTGTAACTTCATTACATTCAAAATTATATTAGTTGGAAAGATTATCATTATGTAACAATTATAAAATTCAAAATATACAATTTTACGATTCATGACTTTGATATATTAACATAATCATTTTGAATTCCAATTACATTTAAACTGTCAAGAGCATATCAGTGGTCGATAAATATGTATTTCTTACATGACTGTCAAAAATTGTTAAACAAATATTGTTTTCAATTTATGTTCTAAAATATGTCTATCTATATCTACAAATCTACCTGTATGAATTTATAGACAGAAAGAGAGAAATATATACAGTCATGCTTATAGCCTAAGTATGAAATTAATTATCTAGAATGATCTACAATAATCTTCGTTCCTATTCTCGTACAATTCCAATAATTATGACATTCTGCTCGTTCGTCTTCATAATACCCTGCAACGCAATCTCGTTAATCTATAACTATAATCCTAAAATCTAATCTACCAAACTGCAATAGCTTGACGAAACTCAATTAGGTTTCACAGGAATGTGCAGAGCGAGCACAGATTTCGAAGATTTTAGATTTAGAGATTTGCATTCGCTTTTGGAAAACAAAGCTTTCAAAAGACAAAGAGGACTTTAAAATGAAATACGTTGTTGCATTAATTTATGTGATACTTAAAAGAGATTTAACAATATATAACGTTGGTATTAAGAACATAAGCCTATTAAGTTGTGATTATTTTCATATTAAATTTGAAACTGAATGGGAAATCGAATAAAGTTTAGTATTATGTTGACTTAATTATAGTTTTCACTAGATCTTTGGCCTAAATGTTAATGTTAACTTACACAGTCGAGTAAAAATAAATGTATAAATATTGTGGGCTTATTTTTAGAATACAATTTAAGAGTTCAAAAGATAAAAAATAATTTAAATAAAAGTTAAATTCTCCATTAGATAAACAATTAAAACTGTAAAAAGAAGTTCAATCATTGTTTTGAAGATGTATATAATCCGACAAAAAGCTTTTATTAATGAAATGTAATATTAATTTGAAGTTTTGATAACAATCTTATATCATATTTAAGTATATTATTAATAAATAATTAAAATGCGATAAAATAATTGCTATTTAAAAATTATTTCATGAATAAAATCTTATTGTTAGGTATTGATAAATCTTTAGAATAAAATCCACTTAATTTTAAGCAATGCATTAATAATCATAGTTTGATTTATTAATCTGTTTCGCATGTAATGAATATCTTTGGAATATTTGTGTAAAAACTGGGGTCATTAAAACAAATTTTTCTGTTAAACAGTTTATTTAAATATTGGTTCATTATGCTTTATTTACAAGTGGTGTGTTTAATTACACAAAAAAACAATGATTTTATAAAGAAAAGAAAAAAGAAGATAAGCATCCTGTTTCCTTTTTAATTTTTAATAAATGTAAATAAAAAAATATTATGTAAGTATAGTTAAAAGTAAAGTCAAAATTCAAACAGCACGCCTTCTTAATCTTAAAAAAGATTTAAAAATGATGTTAAGTCTACCTTTTTTAATAAAACATAATATTCTAATAATTGCGATACAGAATTATTCTATAAGTTGATATCGCTGTTTATAAACTTCTAAATATTTTTTTTTTCATTTTTTCATTAGTTGTTTATTTTAATCAAGTTGAACGATAAGTTGTTTTATTTCTAAAACATGATGAAGTACTTTACGTGCATAAGCAATAGAATATTAAGAATAAACTAATTACCGTTAATTTCCTTCAATTAAAACTTCGGTGCATTTACTGAAAACAATTTTCATAAACACAAGTGAAAAGCAATTTAAAGTAAATTGTCAGAAGCCACTTTTAGACAGGGAACAACTATAATTTTAGGAAGAAAAAAACGTTTGCAATATTAGAGCTTCAATTAGTAGAAGCTTTCAGAGCTATCGTTAACTCGGACTTTGAAAAAAAATGTACTTTGTTCTGCAGGAAATAAGAGAGTGAGAGAAAGTTGATAACTAAGTTTAGAAAAAAACACGAAATGAAAAAAGATTATTGAAAAAAGAAAAACACACTTTTAAAAGTGTTATGATAAAACTCACAGGAAAAATCAATTAAATAAAGTTAAAGTTGAAAAGGAAAAAAAAAAGGTTTTTCATTAGCCATGATATCGAAAGTAACTTGAAGAGAACTTATGAACAATTTAAGGGGTGAAATGACTTTTCTCAGCTTTATAAATAACGTTCAATACTTTTAATCGAGTTTTTTTTCTCTCTCTCTCATTTAACTAAATAGTAAATAGTTTATTGTGTTATTTTTATAATCATCCGCAAATTTGAGCGTCAGCTACCTTTTATTATTATTATTTTTTATTGATTCTGAAGGAAATAAAATGTATAAGGCCTTGATATTCAACAAACAATCATTAAAAATTTTATATGAAGGAATCTCAAAGTTTGGTGCAATGTTTTTATGAAACTTTTATAGAAAAATTACCTGACTATTTCATTATGAGATATAATTAAATATATTTCTTTTATACAATTTTGATTCCATTTAAATTAAATAAAAAATTAAAGATTATTATTTATACTCACAATATCAGCAATTGATAGTTTATCGTTTATTGAAATAGGAAATTTATATGTGCTGAATACTTCATTTTCGGTCATACATTTAAACGTTGCACATTTTAGAGACTAATCGTATGAAGTTCTAGACGACTAATAAACTTCTTTATGATACAAATATCAAAACATTTAAAAAATACCTTTTCAGTTAATTATTCATTTAGTTTAAACGTTGCGGTTTATTAAAAGTAACATAAAAAATGGTATAAATACAATCCTGCTGAAACTTTTTTACGCATCTAATTTACAAATCATTATAAAATTGGAGCTCAAACCCTTATTCTGTGGGCATTTTTTTCATTACAATTATGTATAATGCTCATATAGCAAGAATATGATTCCTTTAAATGCTATTTGTGTGTGAATACAAATAAAGCATTATATGTTTTTATTTATGCGTTATTGAGTAAAGTTAGATACGCAATAGCAGTATTACCACGCAATAATTGGAGGTTTAGGGGTACACTGTCCGTTGTCTACGAAATCATATATTACTATGTTATGTATAATATACACCGACGTATAAAATAAAAAATACCATTATTATTTTTTGAAAAATTGAAACTTTTTTTAATAAAAATATATTCTAGTTAGTAAGTTTATAAGTATAAAACATTTTTTTTTTAAAAATAAAATTTTAATTTCCATTACTTAAAAGGCTTTTCTAAGTTTCGGAAAAATCTTTTCTTCACTCTGAAACTTGGACACACAAATTCTGTCCTTTACTTAATTCAGTTCTTCAAATTGTATGCTACTGTTTGAACATGTTCTTTTTTAATCTATCTTTTATCTATCTTTTAAAATAAATCTATAATTAAATAGAATGATCATCGAGATTTTAAGCCTTCGTTTTCCCATAAAATCAATTTAATTCCATTTATTTTCAGTGAAATAGTAAAGTTAAGTGTAAAACATTTGCATTTGAATTCAATAAATTACTTCTGATCATCAATAAAAAAAGATAAATGTATTTTTATAATCCAACCAAAGTGTTTTAAAAGCCTTCTAAATGAAATCTATAGTAAAAGAAATTCACTTAATGTTCCCTAAAGCTGAAAGGTTTTTCTTTCAATTATTTACGAGATTTTTATGCATTCATTTAAACTTCACTTTGATTTCATGATATTCCTCTCACGCAAGAAGTTTTGATGGAAAGATTTTTTTTTCCAGATTCAATTTACTAAATGAACTTTTTTTGACAATTCTTAAATACTCCTAACGTATTTTCCATTTCAACGAAATAAGTAATAATTTTTCCTTCCGTTCGAAATTTTTTTTTATTTGAATCGAAAATTATCTAATAAATACAAAGAAAAAAATGTAAGTATTGATTTACTAAGTACTAGAGATAATGACTATATTTCTAGGAATAACTTTATTTACAGTTATTTCATACAGTTGTCACATCAACCCTAAGCCCGTATACCAAGAAATGCATATATTGAATGATTTTTTAAAGTTTTGAAAATGTAAACTGAATATACTTATGGTACGAAATGTATATATATTCAAACAAAGATTTGTAAATTATATATAAACAAATACTAATGTGTAATTTTACCCATTAACTAATATTTCGAGACTAATACATGTTCACACACGCTTTGGTAGCGTAGTTGATTTATCGCTGGCCTTGTATGCACAAGTTTACGGATTCAAACCCGGATCAAGTCGGTGGAATTTCTTGATGCAGAAATGCTGTATGATTATATGTTATGGTAAAGATTCCTTGAGTGCCTGTTTGTCCCGGGTGATCTCGGCAAAATTAAATTCCTAACAAGGTTTCGCATCATCAGAGCTCAGGTGCCTCCCTCTGGAGAGGAAACTGGATGTCAAAATTACATTGTGGCAATTAATATCCACCTATAAGGGACTGCAGTAAAACGTGATTCCAGCTTTCAGGAAATGTACTAGGTGTGCAATGGTAAAATGTCAATCCGCAGCCCCAAAGGGAAAAAATGCATGTTCACATAATTTGTACATTAATTTATACTTTTAAAGATTTGAAAAAATCTTTTATTATTTTGTAATCGAATGGCAATAGTTTTTTATTTATTAATTACTTATTATAATAGTACAGATTTTTTACTGTTATGTAATTCAAAAATTTCTAGATATAAATATTGAATTATTTCTATCGCCAGTTGTGTAGCTATATAAATAACCTAAAATTATTAGCAAGGATTCATTTGTAAAGGATTATTTCCTACTTAGTCTAATACTTAATAAATGAGAAGTAAAATCTCAAAATATGAAGTAATAACTTTGTTATACAACTTTCAAATTATAATATTAGTTATAATAAATTAAAATGGATTACTGAAAATCACTTGTACAGCAGAAACCGTACAAAATATTATAAAAGGTTGTTCACTAAAAAAATATACTTTTCTGTCGTTAAAAAGAGACTGCACTTAGTAATACATAAAACTAAGTGTTAAAATAAATTTCACAAAATAAGCAACATGTCTTTAAATTGCCTAAATGATAAAGTACGTAATGATACTATTCCTAGTAAAAAAACCTTTGATTAAACTTTTAAACCCGTACTTACACATTTTAAGAATATTCAATTTAACATTTATTTATTTTTCGAATAAAAAATTTAAAATATAGAGAAAGTTATGTTATTTATAAAAGAATGAATTCTATAGAATTATGCAGGTTACTGAGTTGAAGATTTACAAAAAATGGTCAAACGTAAAAAAAATAATTAAAATCTATATTATTAAGTAATATTTCAGTATTCTTTTACCTGAATATATCTCGATTACATGGGATTGTCAAAAGAAAGTGATTATTTTGCAAGTTTTCACAGAGAACTAATAAAGATAAATAAATAAATGCTTCTTTTTATCTTAATATCGTGGAAAGTTTCTTTCAAATCATATTTATTTCCGTTTACCTTCTTATTTAAGCAAATTTGTAGAAAAGCCTCTTAATAATTGAATTAAGTATCATTCGGGGAGAATTTAATGAAGCTATTGATTTACTTCAGAATGAAAAAAATTCCAATTGAATATAACAAGGAGTACTTTAGAAAAATATATTACAGGCCAATTCTTTTGCCAGATTGAAAAAACACACATTCACAAAAAACTGTAGTTATTTTTTTAATCTTTTAATTATCCTTATACGATTCGCGAAAATGCCTAAGTGGTTGGAACAAGCTGTAATTAAGAACACTTATTTTTTTAACAAAGTGTATTTTTTCCTAGACTCATATAACATGCTTTAATTAATTTAAATATAACATTAATTATAAGTAATCTGAAATAACAAATCGGAAAGCAGTTATTTGTTAAAACAAGTTATTGAATTACAATCAATAAAAAATTCAGAACAAAGAGTACTTTTTTGTAGTGTGAATTATTCGCTCAGATACAATCTAAATAATTTGAATTTTACTCTTGTAAAATAACGCATAAGCTTGAATGTAACACATTTAATTTTAATATGTAATATTATTTAAATTCATTTGATTAATATAAGCATGATGATGCATCGGGTATTATAATTAAAATAAAAAAATATCATTAAAAACTTTGAATATTACACAGTTTAAAATGTTTATTATAAAAATATTCAGAGCAGACAATACTGCAATTTATAAGCTGTGGTCTGTAACGGAGAAATAATGAAAATATTTATAAAACGAGCTATATTACTGTGCAAATGTTATATGACTTTAGATTATAATTAAGCATCTCTCATTGGAAAATAGTCAAAATACTACCCATGAGGTGTACATTTGTTAGCTCCAGGAAATTTTGGGACACCTGGAAATATTCACATTTTTATATGCTTTATTTCAAAAATAGTTTATAATTAATTTTATAGAAAATTTAATGAATTATTACTAATCTCTATTTCAAATACCTTTTAAGTTCCTAGAAAAACTAAGAAATACTTTTTTTATAATACATATAATGATAAAATTAGTTTATCAATATAAATAAGAATTATTTTCAAGTTTTGAAAACAATTTGATTAATAAAGCTTAAAACATTTTGTTACTAGTGCGTAAATTTAGTATAATTTAATTTCGCCATGTAATTTATTTTCAGCCAAATATAGTATCATTTAATCGATTTTAATTATGAGCCTCTGTTTAAACTAGATTTCTTGTGTTCACTAGGAAATATTAAGAATATATTCATATCTACCCCAAAGCATAAATGAATCTATCCAGAAAAATAAAAAACTGTCATAAAATGAAGTAAAAGCACAAACATATGAGTTTTGAATTTATAAATTCATTATGAATTTCCTCCCAATATAATACATATTTTAAAAAACCCTCATTGTAATTAATTTTCGAAGAAAATTTAGGCTTAGTGAGTACTAAACTAAACTCAGTGGCACAACAGCCCTCGAGGGATAAACCCTATTGTGTCTATCTCAGCTTTCATGAACTTGGACACTGAAATGTTTCAGCAGATGTTCCCATCAGCTGGCCAATCCCAATCAGAAGCCCCAGTGTGTAGATCTCAATCAAGCTTGGTATTATTTCAAACCACCGAAAGAATGAAAGACTGAGTCCACCTAGCCCAGCCCAAGATTCTAGCCCCGGACCTGTGGTGTGGAAGTGAAATACACTACCATCATTCACTGAACGTAAGTTGAGTACTAAAATAAGGAATATCATGAGCGACTTGCGTGCTTGAAGCCCTGTTTTCTTTCATTTGATTATCCGTTGAAACTTCAGATATCCAGATTTATATAGTATGACATCCTCTTTCGGCAGTTATTTTCAGTCAATCTCCAACAGATGGTAATATAACAGTCAATTTCATCTAAATGTTTTTACTTTTGTTTTTGCACGTGTTTGAATGTTGAGTGTTATGGTAAAAGTGGTTAAAAATAACATAATCATTCGTCTCACAAGATGAGTTGTAGTAACAAATATTCAGTAAACAAAGTGGCTTTTTGCCAAATACTCATCCTATTGCCAAATGTGTCTTGATGGTTTTTTTTTCAGGAATAATATGAAATGTTACTACGCTGCAATAA
Source organism: Trichonephila clavipes (assembly GCA_019973935.1). Taxonomy (NCBI): domain Eukaryota; kingdom Metazoa; phylum Arthropoda; class Arachnida; order Araneae; family Nephilidae; genus Trichonephila; species Trichonephila clavipes. Next base: position 334,611 of record BMAU01016117.1, read on the forward strand.
CAAGTATGTGACTCATTTTAACAGAAATTAAAAATGTGGTTGAAAAGATCAAATATTTGTGCATAAAAAATGTATCCCTGTGGTTTTGAGTATAAGATAGTACATTTAACTAAAAATTATCATGATAATTATTATAAATTAAGAAAGTCCTACCATCATGTTATAAACACAACTTTATTCATAAAAAATGTTGGTAGCTTCAAAAAATTACTCTTCTCTGCTTTTTGATGTAGCAGTATGCAAATTTCGTAGTCCCAAGAAATCGAGTGACATAGGAAATCAAATATCTTGAGTAAAGTTACATTTTATGTTCTGAATATAAAATGTAAAAAAAAAATCCAAGTTTAAGTGAGTGTACGGTTTTAATTAATTGTCTTTGAGGAAAAGTAGATTAAATTCTTTTAACTGAGTTGTGATTATGTTCCAGAAAGAAATTATGGGTTAGGAAAATTGGAATAATAGGGCTAGAAGAATACAAGCATGCAAATTAGCAAAGTGATTTTGCACGGAAAACAAGAATTAAAGAGCGCCAGACCCATGGAAATTAAAACACTGGGGACTTTCAAACCATAAAATACTAACACTGTACAAATACAAACATGTAGAGATTTTGATTTCTCAGTTAATGACAACGATGGTGATTTATTCAAGCCTGTGGTATGGCACCAATAAAAAACTGAGGAAAATGAGATTCTACCTAAAAGCATCCTTATTAATAATCGTAAAAGGGTTTTTTCAACAACAGCTATCGCGTTGTGTATCCTTCAAGATTACGGTACAATGAATGACTCAGATTCAGATTTCCTAAATTTTCTTAGTTATATCCAAGAGTAGGAGTTCTGAATCAAATCTGTGACAGAAGCATCTCGAAAACTGTGGTTTTTGAAAAGCAAGAGCTGGCATCATCAAAAAGACACTTCTATTAAGAGATTGATATTACTCTAATATTCGAAAAATCTACTACTTTCTTATGAATAAAAATATTGGAATATTTTTCAAATTAAGTTTAGTAATATATATCCATATAGAGCTAAAAATAATCGAAATAAAAATATATGACACGTAAAAATTTTGTTTCTTAAAGATAAAAAAGTAAAAGGGAATAAAATGATCAAATATTGTAGTTTTTGCTGAAATTTAGTTTGTTATCTTTAGTTTGTATCGCGCAAAAATATTTTTAAAATACTACTTTTAATTTTGTTTTAAATTTCTCATGTCGCAAACTTCAAGTTTAGTAATGGAATATGACAATCGTTAATTGAATAATTATAAAATATTGAGACAAAATCCGGCAAATCTTTCCATCTGTAAAAATTGAAGAGCATTACGTAAATAAAAAGACTTTTTATGGGACTTTTTCTCTGTTTTTTTTTTGTATAGCATGGCGAAGAACAATTTTTTCAAGAAGTAGTGATAAAAAAGAAAGAAACAAAAAAGGCCCACTCAAAGTCTCAAATGCTCTTAAAACACAAAACTTCAAAAATAAAGCTTTTTCTCAGATAAAATGATAATAATTCAGTATCTATTCTTCGCAAAAAGTCAGTAATGATCGACTTGATAGGTGGTTGGTGAAAAGATGGATGTGACTTGAACACACAAAATACCTTTGGAATATAAATTTCAAGATAAACTTGACTATAAATATACCCATCTCTTTTTTTATATGGTTTTGAAATAACATGATACAAGAAAAAGCCGTCTTTTTTTTCTATATTTTTTTTACTATACTAACATGGTTCGAGGAAGTTCGTTATGACAATCATAAATCAGTCATGGATCAAGATGTATGAAAAAGTTTTCCACTTTGGGTTGCTTTACAAATGCCTCTTTGTCTTTTGCTTCACAAATACATGTGAAAATTATAGCATTGGCGTGCAAAACTGGCAAAGAAGGATTTTAGGATACGCAAACTGTGTGAAAAAAGGCATTGGGTGTGATTAAAAACCCCTATATTTTCCTTTAAGTTATCTGTATGATGATTTGAATACAAATGACCATAATATCCACTGGCGTAGCTAGCTCTGCCGGGGTCCTGTAGCTTGGGGGGCTCGTATCATTGATACTGTGGTCGCTACGCAACTGATAATATCTACAATCATAAAAAAAGATATAAAGGAGAGAGCTAAATTCAACTTTGTTTAATTTTTTTAGGGCATTAAACTCGATGCAAGCCTTGAAAATCAATCATTCACCATTAAATACTATTACTACAATGGGCTTTGAAGAGTCATTGAACGAGAAATAAAAATTACTTCAGGAAACCAAAGCATACAAAAATAATTTTTTAATAAAAGAAATATCAATGCTGTAGAATATTTCTGAAAATAGTTTATTCAAAGCATCATTACTGGATACATTTCTTCATTGGATGTTGAAACTCTTTTTAGCGTTTAATTAAATTTAAGTTTTCATTTAACATGTATATATATTTGATATGAATTTTAACTAAATAAAAATATTTTGAGTGTGTTTTTGAATGCGATTCGTAAGCATTAAAATATAATAATAGCTATAAGCTTTTGATCATATATATATATATAAATAGAAAGGTATATATTCTGGTACTATGTGGTCACTTTATGGAAGTTTTGTAAATCTTGGATTCTTTTCAAAACCGTAAATGCCTCTCAGATTGTAGTAGCTCGTCTAACTGGAGCCAGTATGACCGAAACATCCGAACTTTTAAGCGTTTCTATAGGTATGGTATCTAAAGTCATGGTATCATACTCACAGTACTGCAAGAAAAACTCGACAAAGCAAAATATTGTACTGAAAGAGACCGACGAGTATTGAATTGGATTGAATTGTCCAAAAAGCGAACAATTGCAGCTAAAGTGACCGCAGAGCTCAATCAACATCTGGATTCTCCAGTCCCGATTACTACAGTTAGAAGGGACCTTCATAAACAGAATATTTACTGCAGAACATCAATTTTCAACCCATTTGTCATAGATGTTAATACCTAACTTCGTCTACAGGGGTGTCACACCCAAATAACCTGGTCGATACTAAGTAGAAGAACGTAATATGGTCTAAAGAATCGTCTTTCACTCTTTTCCCTGCAACAGGAAGGGTGGACACCTGCACAAGCGTACTAGAGTGATTGTCTGGACCAATCGTAGTTCTGAAAGGAAGGATTACTGGGGTATCCATCCTATGATGTAAACTTTGTTTCCTGCCGGAGAGGGACTTGTCCAGGATGATAATGCACTTATTCATGCAGTGGCATATTTCAATCATGGTTGATGAACACATGGATGAAGTTAAACATATATACCTCAGCCCTTACAGTCACACTCCACCTTATTATAATTGAACCGATATGGTCTATTTTAGATTGTTTAGTTCGGAATCAATATCCTTTACCAGCATCTCTTCCAGAACTTACGCAAAATCTCCATTATTGAATCTACATATTTATCTGCAACTTTAAAATTAATTCACCACTAAAATAAGGATAAAGTTATACTTGTTGCACTATTTTAGCAAATATTTTTATTTAATAACATGTTTGCTTAAAGGACCTTTCAAACAAAAAATTTGTAATTAAATTTGATATCTTAAAGATGTGTTACTTGGAGCTCAACACACACAGCAATCAATTGAACCTCCAGAATGTAATTTTTTTTCATCCTAACGCATAAATCATGTTTGAACTATTACTAGCCTATTACTTAAAGAACTATTACTTAAAGAAGAACTATTACTAAAGAACTATTACTTAAAGAAGAACTATTACTAAAGAACTGTTACTTAAAGAATACTTATATAAAACTTTACTTAATATACTCATGGATAATAAATTAAATAGTAATACTTTTAATAGCGCAAATGTGCGTTTCGTTTTTATATAGTTAATTGATACTCTGTAGCAGTTATATCAATGTATCTCATACTGTTTGTAATAAGAAAACTATTAGTAGTTGTTTTTTTAATTTACTTAAAATCTAGTAATTTATTTGCTTAATAATAGATGAGCGTCACTATCTTCTAAAGTTTTTTTTCTAGGAAATTATTCAATTATTTTTGAAATTTATATTACTTTTCAGTTTTTACACTTTATATTCTTTTCTATAAAGTTTTCCATGTTGTTTTTACATTTTCCAGGTATAATATGTTGTTGTTTACATTAACATACATATTTATTAATAATTATTCTCTGAAATGCAGCAGGGATCTGTCTATTACAGTGCTTCTCAAACTTTCAATATTGTCGACCCAAAATTCAATCGTAATTTTCATTGCGGCCCTCCTTTATAAAATAACAATATATTGAATTCAATAATAATAAACCTTGACGCAAAACTACATTACGACTAAAACCTCTTAAGTGCCTCCGACGTATATAAACGTCTCACTAAGCTAGTTAGTTAATTGCTCGGACGTATATATACGTCTCTCTGAAGTATGGAAATAGGATCTTTTCTGTGCACTGCTATCCATAAAATTATTCCGAAGGCTTTGGAATGCAATAAAATGACCTTATCGGTTGTGAAGGATTTACTTATTTCAGAAGGCCTATTTATTCCTTTACTCCTCTCTTCCAATATACCACACGCGCGCGCCTACGTGAAAACGGTGGAACTGGGAAGTGAATCCCGTAACTTTTAATCAGCAGTTAACGGATTAATTATAAACCGTTAAAATTATCAAGATAAGTGCTAATTTTTGTATATAATCTTATTCAAGATGAGCCTATGGGGTTATGAGTAATTATCAAACTTGTCCTTAACTTAGTATTGTTAAATTAATGATCAATGGTGCATTTATAAATGTTTATTTTATTTTTTTATTATATCAGAACGTATTATTGTTCGTTTATTTTCCTTAAATAAATAATTTTTTTAAAAATAATGTTTTATTCTCGACTTTTCAATATGCTCGCACCCCGTTTGCTGGGTTATCACGCCTTCTTAGGGTGGCACGCCTCATAGTTTGAGAAACGCTGGTCTATTATATATATATATATATTGGCTCGTTTTTTTGTAACTTAATTTTTTTTGCAAATTAATTCGGTTTCTTTTAAATGTGTTAAAATTCTAAGTTAGCGCGGATTATTTTACATACTATACGATTATGGGATATGCATTTTTCAAATTAATTTTATGTAAGTTTTTTTAAACTGTATTTTTGTTCTAACTTTTATTTTACAGCGTGTTATACGGAAATAAAGAAAAAGGTTAACGAATTAAAGAGGACGCCAGAGGTATCCCTCTGAAGCAACGCCAGAGGTATTAATGGCCGACCTTGTAATTTAAAAGGCATGGTCAAAGGGTGAGAGCAACACCTGGACTGACACCTCCTTTTCCATACAACCACACCACTAACAGGAACACCTAAAGCCTAGGCGGATTTTACATGCATCAGCCCCTCTTCTCGACCTGATGCCTTAAAAAAATAATCTTAAGCTCTTTGAAAGTTTAACCCTGCAATTGTAGGATTATGCAAAAGTTTGGTATGCAATATATATATATATATATCTTATTCAGAATTTATTTGGAAGTTATATTATTACTTCAGTTTCTCTAGTTAAAGATCTAAGAAACGCATAACTTAAAAATAATATGACTTCTAAATCAATTCAGGAAAATAATTCAATATAAATATTTCTTTTTTTCTGGGGAAAAAATACCGTCTTTGTAAAATTGCAATTCTTTTCAAAGAAATGGAACTATTCTCTATTCAGCGTTTCTGCTTCTTTTTTGAAGTGGTTATTCCAATCAGCCGGAAAAGGAAAATCATTTCCTGGATAAGAACTTTATTGTTAAATCTTTAAAATATGATCAACTTGAATGCTGTATTAGATTTCTATACATATATATATATATTTCTTTTTCTTAAAAAAAAGATATATATTTATTTAAGTAATAATCAAGTGGGGATATATCTGAATCTGTGTTCCAATGCTATTAAGAAACAAAATACATCAATTGCAACCAAAAATACACATTGCAACTCATCTTAGAAAGTAATCTAACAATGTCAATAACCCGTTTTTCGCTCCCCTTTTTGAGTGATTACATGCAATCAACCAACGAAAGGGAAGACTAATCTCCGTCAGACAAATAGTACAAGGCATCCCCAGACATGTAACTGTCATGTTCTTCTGGAAATACTAACCACTCCCCCATAATGCTTTTATCAAGATATAAACAAGAGGCGGTCGCTGTGTTATGGACACCTGTTTTGACCAAAAATTCTCCTTGAAGCTTTTGGCACGCTTCACAGAAATAATGATGAACGGTAAGCATTCTGTACAAGCTGTATATAAATAGTTCGAAAAAATATTAATCTAGAAATGATTTTCCCTAAATTCAAAATTCTTGAAAATAATTTTTTTTTCGTACAAATAAATAAGAGATTTTAGAGGTAGGGGAATCGCAGCGTCTCAGAATTTATTTTCAACAAAATCTGAACTTGTAATCGTAACACAAATATTTAGCTTTAAAAATTTACAGTTAACTTACATTAAAAGGAAATTTATACATAGCACCGAAATATTATGTAATTCATACGCACAACATCATGCCAAGTAGAAACTTCATGCATAATAGCTAAAGATGTTTCTATCAAATAAAATGATTTCTAATGAAATAAAAGTCAATCTATCCACCCACTGGCTGAAAAAACTTTGTAATATTATTATACTTTCAAGTATTTTAACCACGAAAATATTATGAAACAATAATTTCTAGCGAAATAAAAGTTAACATACCGCTATGAACTGGGAAGACTAAAAATAAACATATAAAAAATATATTGTAAATGTAAGTTTATATTTATTGTATAAATATAATTTATATATTCTTAGATAAAAAAATATATTTATACAACCTCTGACAATTAAGCTCGATGAATTAAGTCAGAACGGCCGATATGGCAACACTGACAAAATAAAACGTTGCACATGCGTAGTGGCAGGTGATGACCATCTGCCCCCACCGTTGTTCAGTTGAGCGTCGTTTGTGTTCCATGAAAGTCTTGTTTTAGATAGTACTTGTTTAGTGCGTTGGTTCTTGACTGAGAACAGCAAAATGAACGAACAAAATATCAATATAAAGTTTTGTTTTAAGCTTGGCAAGGCACCAAAAGAAATATATGCGATGGTGGTATGTGTTTATGAAGATCAAGCACTGTCCATGAAGTGTGTGTACGAGTAGCTCGCCCGTCTACGAGAAGGCCGGGAAAGTGTTTCTGACAACCCCCGTAGTTGACGACAGGCGACTTTTATTAGTGATAAAAGCATTGAGAAAGTGAAGAAATTTCTTACGAAAGATAGTCAATTAACTGTGAAAATGATATCTGATGAGCTGCAAATTAACCGTGAATCCGTGCGACAAATGGTTACACAGAACTTAGGGATACTGAAAACGTCTTGTCGTCTTGTGCCACATCACTTAACTGATGATCAAAAGCAAGTATGTTCAGAGGCTTCACAGGATTCTGTAGAAACGCCAAATTCCTTGAACTGTATTGTCACTGAGAATGAATCCAGGTGTCTGAGGTAAGAGCCTGAAATGATACGACAAAGCCTGGAATGGCGTTTATCTGCATCGCCTCGTCGGAAAAAGGCCAGAGCAGAAAAGTCACTCATCAAAATGATGCTCATCACCTTTTTTGATAGTCAAGGCGTTATCCACAAGGAATTTCTACCTGAGGGAACGATGATGAATACTGCGAGGTACATTGAAATATTGACCCATTTCGTGAAACGTCTATGCAGGGTAAGACCCCAGTACGCACAACAAGGTTTATTATTTTGTTCACGACAATTCTCACCCTCACACAGCCAATATCGTGAAACACTTCCTGACAAAAATTGTAAATTGAACATCCACCATACGTGCCAGATTTAAATCCTCAAGACTTTTTTTCCTATCCCTACGATTCAAACTCGCTTAGAAAAGAAAGAGATTTGACGATATTCCTGGCATCCAATGAAACGTGACAAAGCTTTTGAACTCCATCCCGAAAGAAGACTTCTTGCAAAGTTTCTAGGACAATTATAGCAGATCTCAGTGATGCATAGATACGGGAGGTGACTATTTCGAAGTCCAGTTTTGTAAATTTCATGAATACTTCCTCTACGTTAATTTAACGCGCCTATTCACTCAACTTTATTGTCAGAGGTTGTAAATAAATATTAATGTATTAAAATCATGATTGTTCATATTTTTTATTGTTCTATACTTATGGTAGTAATAATAATATTTTAAAGTACTTAAAACATCAAAAATTAGCCCAAGTCATTGAAAATTATGAAATCCTTTGGAAGTATGATAACGAGGAAAATGTAAATTAATTCAATTAAATTTTATTTCAACATAAATTGCATTCATAAATGAAAGATAATTCCCCATGATCAAAGTAATATTCCTTTTTAAAAATACATAATTTGTAGCTTTAAAGGAGCCAAAAATACAACCATTAATACAACATAGTTTTAATAGATCAAAAATTCAGGACTCCAAATAAAAAATTGGACAAGTAAAAAATCAATAACGTTTAAAAAAATATATTTCAAGTAAAATTCTTATAAAACAAATTTTATGTAAACGAAAAATATAACTCAGTATAAATTTCCTATAAGAAAAAGTACGTTTGCACTAAAGAAATTAAAATGATCAAAAGTAAAACTATATAAACACAGTGCCTATATATATAATCGACTTTTATACTTCTTAGATGCAACACATACTGAGCACTTAAACACAAAATTGATGCATTGATGTTACATAGAGAGAGCGAGAGTTACATGTTTTTTACAAACGTTTACATTTTGAAAACTAAATTCCAAATGCTTGCCTTATTTTCTGTCCTGATGCTAAAAAGAATTCCTAAATTTTTTCCACGCTTATAAATAGTTCCTAAATGCAATAATTACGAAATAAAACTCGACTATTAGAAATCTTTCAGATGTTAGAAATTTAATAGATAGATATCCGATTACAATTTTTTAAATAATTGAATTTTTAAATCCTATATTTAAATTACCCAGGTAAATTAATAACGTATAATTTGTGACTGGTAGAATGGTAATCAAAAGACGACGACATAAAAAAAATGCAGAAATACAGAAATATCGTTTGTTTCATACATATATGGGTTCATTTAATGCCTCATTTTTTAGGTCAGCAACGTTCGTTGTATTTCTTTTATACAGAGTGTTTTTTTTTCAGGTATAGAAGTTTAAGTTGGCATTACTTTCCAAGATGGCGACCGATTTAACAGCTGTCAAGTGATTTATTCTCAGTTTGGTTTGGCAATTCATCATGAATAGACTCATGCCTGAACAACGCTTTCAAATTGTGCAATTTTATTTCGAAAATAATGGTCGATTTTCATAAGAGAATTTTGTTTAGTGATGAAGCGCACTTCTGGTTGAATGGCTACGTCAACAAACAAAACTGCCGCATTTGGAGTGAAGCTAATCCACAAGTGTATGTCGAAACACCGTTACATCCAGAAAAACTGACTGTTTGGTGCGCTTTATGGGCTGGTGGAGTCCTTCAAAAACGATGAAGGCTACAACGTTACAGTCAATGGTGATCTGTATAGAGCCATGATTACTAACTTTTTCATTCCTGAATTGAACAATCATGATGTCCAGGAGCTGTGGTTCCAAAAGAACGGCGCAACATGTCACACAGCTCGTGCCACAATCGATTTATTGAAAGACACGTTTGGTGACCACCTAATTTCACGTTTTGGACCTGTGAATTGGCCTCCAAGATCTTGTGATTAAACACCGCTAGACTATTTTCTGTGGGGCTATGTGAAGTCGTTGGTCTATGTGGATAAGCCACAAACGCTTGACCATTTGGAAGACAACATTCGCCGTGTTATTGCCGATATACGGCCACAAATGTTTGAAAAAGTCATCAAAAATTGGACGTCCAGATTGGACTACATCCGAGCCAGCCGTGGCAGTCCTATGCCAGAAATCATATTTAAAATGTAATGCCACAAGATTATCTTTCGAATTAAAAAAATTCATGTCAATCGAATAATACATCGCTGTTTTTTATTGCAATTTAAAGTTCTATACCTCTCAAAAAAACACTCTTTATTTGAAAGTTCGTATCATGGTTTTGCATATCCTCATAAAAGTTTGAGTCGAAAGTTCGGTGATGTTCTTTAAGTACATTTCAAAAAACAGTTGCGAGTTTTTCGAACATCCTTTAATATTCAGATCATTATCTAAGCATTATGCGGGAAAAAATGCTTATGCACGCAGTACTTTTGATAAAAATAGAGACATAACAAAAGTAAATTTATTCGGTACATCAAGACGAATTCTGTCACCCTTTTATTTGGAACAAGTCATCGGCAGTCATGCCACTGCCGTCAATGCCTTTAGGTATAATTTGAACGAATGGAGTAAAGTTTTTCTCAAGTGAATTAATAAGTGGTTGCGTGAGACAATCTTTGTGATGCAAATGCCCAGCGAATGAATACGCAGCTGCGAGAAAGTTCTTCAGACATAAAACTAAATTGAATTTCTCTCCCCTGTGAATAATGATTGGAAGAACAAAATACTTTGGAGTTTGCTCCTAACTATGTTCCTTTCAAAAATATAAAAGAAATGCCCTAAAAATAGTGTGTGAAAAGTGAACGTCTTGTATTTCTCTCACCCTCTGTCTTGAAAAGTAAAATAATGAAAATATTGACTCGTTTCTCTTTCATACATTTGCAGTTACTGATAAAAATGACAGAAAATTTCCAGTAGTGGATTACAATAATACACCAGCTATAAATAGTTATCCACAGATAGTTTCTAAATGCGTATCATTTCTTATAGTAGTTCATTTAGATTCCTAAAATCAATAGTCTTTCATGTTTGATGTCCCTTTCATGTTTTTAAATGGGATACAGAGTGAGAAAGAAAAATTCAGTTTTCTATGCATATTAAATTTATGTAAATAACGACGAAGGTAATTTTCTCAACAATCAAATTTGCCTCAATAAAATATTAAAAAAACCAATAAAAACTAAATATCAAATGCATGTTTTATACAGAATATCCCAGGATTATTGGGACAAAATTTAAGAAGACTGAAGGGACATTAGAAAGATTCAGAATTTCTTAGCAACCGATTGTCGAAAACGTTTTCGTTCGGTGCTAGGGGGCGTTGCTTACAAGAGCATTGGAGGAAACAGACCTGCATTACAGCAGTCATCTGAGCTAACAACACCCTCAGAGGACTATTAAACGTTTTACGAACACCGAACTGACAGATATGCACCTGATTTTCGGATTTTCCGACAGAAATGCCCGAGTAACAGAAAGATTACATCGCGGAAGGTACCCACTGAGAGATGCACGGGATCGCCGGATGTTAACTAATTTTCACGATACAAACTTTCTGCTGCTTGTGCATTTCCTTCTGTCAATCCATAAACCAGATGCATATCTGCCAGCTAGGTATTCGAAATGCTGTTCTATACTCTTTGAGGGAGATGACAGATCAAATGGCTGCGGTAAAGCAGGTCTGTTTCCTCCAATGCTCTTGTGAACAACGCCACGTAGTGCTGAATGAAGACGTTTTCGAACAGGAATTGCTATAAAAAAAACTGAATTCTTGTAATGTCCTCAACCTCTCCTAAAAGTTTGTCCTAATAATCCTGGGCAACCTTAAGATTTTAGTCTATTTTTGAAGAATTAAAAGTTTTGGATCGGAATACGTGCAAGACAACTTAAGAAAGTAATTGAAACTCACACGAAGTTATAATACATAATATTTTTTAGATTCCGTAGACAATAAATGAAAATCAGAATATAATATATAATGCGTATAAAATAGCTTAAAAGAGTGAGTGTCTTTAGAATTATTTTAAAACTGCAAGCATTTATAAATTATCCTAAATTTATTGAACAGTTCGTCATATATTTCAATGTATCGCTGCGTGAACTACTCAATTAAAAAATAAGAAATACAAAAATTGGAAAATATATGATTTAATTATTTTCTTTTTATCACTTACTAATTAATTAGATTTTTAAAATATTACTTGTAACCATCCAAAAATGAATACAATGAATTTTCATAAATAAATCACGTTTTTTTCTAATATAAGACTGCGTCTTCTTTTCTTTCAAAAGCTCATTTTAAAATTATACGGTTAAAAATTTATAATTTTTCCGTTAAAAATGTAGATAAATCTTCATTTTAGTAAATGGTTAAATTTGTTTCAATTTATTGCATTGCTTCAATGTATTTTGCTAACTTGTTTAGGAAAGAAATTAAATATTTCATAAGTAATATGACAAGAATATTAATTTGACTCTTTTTAATCATACAATCTTTAAACGCTTGCAGCCTTATTTTGAAATGTTAACATTTTCTTTATACGTTTGCAATGTTTAAGATGGCATAATGCATTCTACGAATACAAATGTTATTTACGTACAAATGCCAAAATATTCATATTTGTTCCAATGTCAATGTAACAGTAAAAGAGTGCTGTAAAATTCAATAAAAAATGCTCAAAGTAGATTTTTACATTCAGATTATTTATAAAAAAATATTAATGCTGCTCTTTTTATCTGAATATTCATTTTACTAATAAAGCAATAAATACTTTTAAAAAGTCCTTTTACTTTTGAAAAATAAAATAAACGTATGTTATACAAATAAAATACATGTAGGGTAATAACTCAAAATTCATTTCCCCATAGAATCATAAGAGTTCAGATTATAAAAAAGCTCATATATATATATATATATATATATATATATATATATATATATATATATATATATATATATATATTATATTTTTATATATATATGAGATGTCGATCTTCATGTTTAGCTTTTATATTTTTATATTTTTATTACGTTATTCCTTATTATGTTCATTATCTATTAGTTCTTGGTTTTTATATTTAATACAAATTTCTTTCATATATATACATATATATAGTATAATTCTCTACAAACAAGAGATAAACATTCACATCAATCACTTTCGAAAAAAAACACAGAGATAGTAAAGAGAACATACAATGAAGGACACTAGATTAAAAATTATAAAATGGATGCTGCAGTATTATAAGCATTGCTGACTTAAAACAGCTAATATATAAAATAATTTATATAAAAGTGGGGTTGAACATGCGTTTTGGCCAGGCAACCGTCTCCCTTTATGTAAATAACACTGAGCAAAAACCTATTGAAAGTAATGGATAGGAATATCTAAATCCATTACAAAATAGAGGTAACTTACCTAAAAATTGCACTTGAAAATGCAGAGCCCGCGTTAAATCTGAGTGCAATAAATAAGTTATTGCCAGATTCTGAACCCTAATGCAGATTCAAAGCATGTAAATGGCTGAAATGTAGCACTTAACAAAAGTATAAAAAGAATAGAAACAAAAATTAATAAAACAGTTACAAAAAAACATAACTTTAGTGACACTAGACTACATACGAATTGCACTCATGTCCATAAATTAAGGATAATTCAGAATCACACAAAAATTGACCTGTAAAAATTTCACCTGTAGAATTATCACACACATCTTGAAGAAGAATATGCAAAATACAGGAAACTACCAAATATGCGCGGATAGTACGTCACAATGACGAGAGTGTAGGAGAAGGGTATATAAGGAATGGTGACAAAGAAGTAAAATTGTTCACAAGCGCTTTAAAAGCCTTTCAGTGCAATAACCTCATAGTTACGTCACAAAGGAAGCATTTGGATGATTTCTTACGTGGTAGAATTATTGGAGACTGGAATTTGGACGTACCCAGCTGGAAGTATTTCAGGAACTTGGAATCGCCCAGAGTGTCATCTTCAGGATTTTGCAACGATTCCAAGATGATGGTAATCTGAGTAGATGTTACAGCACAGGTCGCCCCCGAGTTACAACGCAGAATGAGGACCGGTATATTTGGCAGTTACTGCCAAAAGAAACACACGGAGCACAGCATCAGACCTGTCTCGTCAGCTCTCTTCAGCTACCGGTACGACAGTTTAAAAGCAGACCATGCACAGACGCTTAGGGCACATTGGTCTATATGCTCGTAGGCCCGTCAGATGTGTTCCACTTACCGCAACTCACTGTCGCCTGCGATTAACCTGGAGTAGAGAGCATGCATTGTGGACACCACAACAGTGGTATTGTGTGATGTTTTCCGACGAGTTCAGGTTTAGTTTGCAGTCTGATTCTCGACGGACTTTAATATGGAGAGCGCCAGGTACCCGTTACCACCAAGTGAACACCATTGAACGAACAGTTACGGTGGTGCAGGAAGACTTGTTAGGGGAGGAATTATTCTTGGTTCCAGAACTGACCTGCATGTTTAGAGTGTAACGATGACCGGCCACATCTATCAGGATGTCATTCTGAAACAACATGTACGTTTGTTTCGTGGGGCCATGGGTGCTGAATTTATGTTTATGGATGATAACGCCCGTCCTCACCGTGCAAACATTGTAGACGAATGCCTTCAATCGTAGGATATCACCCGTATGGATTGGTCAGCATACTCACCGGACTTGAATCCAATAGAGCATTGGGGGATATGCTTGGCCGACGAACCCCCTTCCTCCTGTCTACCGGAACTTCGGAGGGCATTGATTGATGAGTGGTGTAATATTCTCCAAGATCAGATTGATAATTTGATACTCAGCAGGGAATAAAAATCGCAATTTTTATTAATTATGTCGAACATATAGCATCTTTTTTGCTCTTTACCTTTTGTTTAGTAAATAGACTTTACAAATAAGTCAAATTTGTTTTGCTTCTGTCTCTTTCTTTGCCTGAACTTCATTATCCTTAATTTATGGAGATGAGTGTAAACAATAATAAGTAATTTTAACTACTAATAGAATATGGAGGTAGCTATAACTAAGAAATGTGTAAATTTATAGTATTAATTTATAAATAAACTAAGAATTTTTAATGCTTACAATTTTGAATAGCTTTATTTATATAACTTTTAATAAAATGAATTGGGTATTTCTGATTTAAGTAATATTTAGTAAAATGTTTATAGTTATTTATTATTTCTGATTCTTTGACACTAGAAATTTATTGCATTGTATATAATTAATAACAATATTTCTGAATATAGAAATATGTACATTGCTCTTCCAATGCGGAACTTTTATTATATTGAAATTAAAATCTTCTCTTTTATCATAAATATTAGAAACCATTACATTATCTATTAATTTGATGTGTATGTCAAGAGAATTTGCTTCATTGTTGTTAATATTTGTCTGTATTAAATTAAGATATTGTGGATAAAAATTAGTATTAGGTATAAAATTGACTTGCTTGCCAAAAATGATTATGCCATCTATATAACGATAAATATAATATTTAGAATTATTAACGTAACTACTTTCAAAATAATGTAATTGGCAAGACAGTTGCTCGCAGGGCCACCTTGTGGCAAACCTTTAATCTGCAGATAAAAGTTACCCTTATGAAATATATAGTTCTCTTTAAGTACAAACCTAAGTAGTGAAATAAATCTATCATAATTAACTTTATTAAATAATTTATCTTTATGCAAATTTACAAGTATATTAATCAAATCATCAATATTAATAGAGTTAAAAAGATCTTCAAAATCTAAACTATAGACTGAATAAATCTTTTTATCTTTCATTTTTTCAATAAGAGATTTACTATGTGTAAGTATGGCTGTGGATTTAAGATTATTTATTGTATCATGTAATTTTTAATGGAAAATTTTGCCTGTTTTGCTGATATATGTATTAAATTCATTTGTAACTGTCCTAAATTTGACTGGGTGTTTATGAAATATATATATATATATATATATATATATATATATATATATATATATAAACGAAATATCTAAATAAAGAATACGCATCAGAATTTAGTCTTAGTAATAAGCATAAGAGTTTAAGTTAGTTTTATGGTACATCATAACTTTTTTACGCCGCATTTTCTAAACATTCATCTAATAAATTTATCTATAAAGTGAAAAAGGGTAGCAAAATTTAGAAAAAAATATACTAAAAATAAGTAACAAGTTTACATTTATTTTATGTAGAAATTTAAGTGTACTAAAAAAGCCCTCGTACTTATTGCACTAACACTGCAAGTGGAAGTCATTTTTGAAGATAAACTTCATCATAAAAACTCAAAATTTAAATTAAGATTTCCTTTTTAAAGAGCGAATAAAAATTTGAATCTTAATTTTAAATTCATTTTTAAACAACTGAATAACGACCCCAACATATTTATGTTAATCATCCTACAGATATCAAATAAAATACTCAGTTGTATTTTTAATATAATGCAAAAATGCGATTAAAATTATTTAAAAGTTTTAAGAATATAATCTATTATTCAAAAATATTCAGTCATTTTTGTCTCTTAATTCGAAATTCAGAAAACCCTCTCTAAAAATGAATTAGTTTATTTATTAAAACTTTAATGTAAGTAATTTCAGCGAGGAAAAATCAAAAGAACGAATTATTTAAATAAAAAAATTCAAAAGAAACTTAAAATTTTGTTACAGAAATTGCAAACATATGAGAAATTAGTAAAATATTATGGTACGATTTTAAGTAGAAAACTACATAAGCTTTTACATAATAAGATTAAATACGATAAAGAAAGGTTTTTAAGGCTTTGTATATAACGTGCAATAAAGTACATTAACTTACAACTAATATAATACACGACAATCCTAAAGAAGTTAAAATAAATATTGCTTTTTTAAATCTTTCTTGCTTATTCAAATTTGATAAGTGCATTGAAGTTTTACATAAAATGTAATATGATATTAAATGTAATGCTATTATATTTAAAATCTCAAAAAATGTATGTAATAAAGCACTAAATGAGGAATGTGAGTCTAAAAAGTCACAGAATTTTATGTAAAGCTTGTTCTAGCGAATATGTTTTTAAATTTCTGTGTTCAAATTTAAAGTTATCAAAAATGCATGCTTTTTCATTTCAGTTAATTTTATCTGAGACTTTCAATTTTCATCAGATAAATATAATTGCAGGGAAAGTACATAATAAATTACCCTATTTTCAGAAAATAGTGTTCCAATATTCGTACAAACTCATATCGTTATAACGCATGCATATGTTTTCTTTTTATCAAAACACTATTTTGAAATTCTTTTTACTTTTATCTTGCAATGCTAGATGTTCAGTTTCTATACAGTTAGCATTTTTGTAAGGTAACAACATACTTTACACTTAAGAAAATTTTACTGATTGGATTTAAACAAAACTAAGATAAATCATTTTCTAAACGTTTTGTTAATTCTGCGCTTATAGTTAAACAACAAATTGCACCTTGAGGTCCCGGTGGTCCAGGAGGTCCTCTAGGTCCAGGAGATCCTGGTATACCTGAAATAAAAACGTATATAAAATTATACCAAATATATATGTAAAACTAACATAAGATTTACTATATATTATGTTATTGAAATTTTTAAAAAAATTTTTAAAAAACTCATACGAAATTCCTATAACATATTTTGTTTACACCAAAATCTAAAATTCGTAAGAATCTAGGATTATAACTAAATAAAGTGAGTGGTAAATTTGTAATATTTTATGTGATAATTATTTTAAAAAAGGAAAACACGTGGTTTCATTTTTTAATCTGTTGCAGACACATTTTTTGTATAAAATTCTCAATGATTTGTACATCTGTCTTTTAATTTTGTTTTTTAAAATCTGAAAAGTGACTGCGCTTTTAACTGTGCTTAAATGAAAACGTGTCTTTATCAACTAAAAACTTATATAGCTAACTAATAATTCTAATTAATCACTTCAATATTGCTTTTCTTCGGATAATATGCAGGATAAGTATTTGGCGTACTTACTCGAAAATAAGCCACTAGTTTTTTCCAATGTTAATGCCACTAAAAATCGGTTGTGGCTTAGAATCAAATTAAAAAATGCGCTGGATGGCGCAATTAGTGTAAAATAGTTTAGAACTTGTAATTTCTCTATTTTTTCATTTTCCACAAGTACTTGTTGAGAATTTGGGATGCGGCTTATTTTTTTTAAAATTAAATGTTCAAGTTTAGACATGCACGTTCCCTCTTGATTTATTTCTCATTTTTTTTCCTTTCGTTCCTCATGCTAAAACATTGAATATAAAAACATCAGATTGAACAGGATACTAATTTGTATAAAGATAACATAAATTAGAAAATAACAAAATTAATATTGTAATGATTATCGCCAATACATAATATATTACAATTTTCTCTTCATGGACCATTAATTCGTGAAGAAAGTTACTACAGTAAATAAAATATAATTAATAAGTTAGGCGAAATGAGTAATAAAATGGCATATATAACAGAAACAAAAAACATAGGTAATAAGTTAGGAAAATGTGTAAAAATGGTTTTATAACAGAAATATTAAATAAATAACAGTAATAAATATTTTAATGTGTTATAAATTGTGCGTAATATTAACTGGTCATTCCCAAATTTCCTTCTAATGAAAATGTTGATAACAAAGAATTCTAAACACTGTTTTCACCCTTAAATATTAAACTTTTATTATAAAACCACATGATTAGTATTTATCACTCATAAACTTTGTTTCTGAGAAATTTTAATCAATTAGTACATCTTATTGCACAGTTTCAAACTATAAGTCTTAAAATTTCTATTCACATCTACTTAAGCTTAATAATACTAATACTTAATACTACCTTGGAAATACTAATTAAATAAATGCATCATCAACCAAATATACTTATAATTGATTTCACACACAATAATTATATTTAATAAGTCGACGTATTATTTTATTTTTCCTAAGCAGTGAATATATAAAACTACTAACAATAAAAAAGACAATTAAGTTTCTTTACTGAATTCTATGCGTAAATGACCATTCATAACAAGAAAACCAACATAAAAAAATAGCCATATATAAAAAAATTTGATTACCATCATGTTACTTTTGAAAGGGTACTACACTACTTACAAAACTTAATTTCTTGCGTTTTTAAGAGATCCATCAAGTCTGCCAAACTCAAAGGTCTGCTTAAAAAGCTCTGAAATGTTAGATAAGTTTTAACCGCGTTCACAGATGGTGAGTTGACGGTTCGTCATCCACCCATTTTATTTTAATATACGATAAAGGACATCAAACTTTAAAAAAATTTAGAATGTAACAGTCTCTTTTGCACCAACCTTTCAAAGCATAAGACACATTATTAATGAGTTACGGACTAATACTCTACAAAATAAAATACCTGGTCTACTTAGTTACGTGATCTAATAAACAAGATATACAAGGGGAAGTCAAAAAGTAAAGGGATTTTTTTCAATTATCATTCCAAAGTTTCGTTACAACGTTAGTGTCCAGCGCTGAATGAGGAGTAATTGGCAACACTGCTATACAAAGTGTCACTCATCTTCCCTTGTAGTCCTTGGTGGGTAGCGGACCCTTTAACATGGCTACTCACGTGACCAAGGAGGATCTGCACCCATCGACGCCAACCAATGAGGACAATATTCAAATCGTTGAGGGTATAGTAATGGAAGGAATGACTAGTATCCAGTGCAGGTATTACAACTTTCTCAAATCAAAAGAGAATCACTGCCCGCCTTCCCTTCTTGGGGCAGATAGACAATGGAGCTGCCATATTGAACAGTCTATTGCATTCCAACGACTAAGAGGGCAGACGAGTGAAACGTTACATAGAAGTGTTGACTACCCCTCATTTAGGGCTGGATGCTAGCGCTGTTGATCAACCTTGGAAAAAGAATTTTCATTTTCCGTCGTATACACTACTTCAGTACTTCTCAAACTTTTAATATTCGCGACCCAATATTCAATCATTATTTTTATCGCCCCCCATACAATAACGATGCATGGAATTAAATAATACTATATTTTGAAGCTAAGCCTACAGTTTGACTTTTACCTCTTTAGTGCCACCAGCGTATATAAACGTCTCACTCAGCCAGTGTGTTGATTGCCTTGGACGTATATATACGTCTTTCCGAAATACGATATTTTTTGTGCACTGCTATGCGTGAATTGATTCCGAAGGTTATGGAATGCAATAAAAAGAGCTTGATTGTCTTTGCAAAGGATTTAGTTGTTTCAGATTATTTGTTTCGTTAACCTCCCCCTTCCCAATAAACCATGTACGCTCGTTTACGTGTTAAACGGTGACAGTGGGAAGCGAATCACGTAATTCATAACCAGCATTTAAGGGATTAATTATAAACCGTTTAAATTGTTAAGATAAGAGTTAATTTTTGTTTTGAATTTTATATATGACAAGCCTATGGGTACACTGGTAATTATTATACTTGTTATTAACGTAGTATCTTTAAAATGGTTGTAAATTTAATTGCACAGTATTGATATATTTATAAGTGTAAATGTGTATCATTTTTTGTTTGCTTTTAGTATATTAATAATTTTTTTAAACAATCTTTTGTTTTCTAGTTTTAAATATGTTCGTGGGGGTTATCACGGCCCCCAATCACGCCCACTAGGGGAGCGCGCCCCACAATTTGAGAAACGCGGCACTACTTTATAATCATTGAAAATCTCACTCACATACATTCACACACACACACACACACACACACACACACATATATATATATATATATATATATATATATATATATATATATATATATACATATATATATATATACATATATATACATATATATATATATATATATTTATTATATATATATATATATATATATATATATATATATATATATATATATATATATATATATATATATATATATATATATATATGTATATATGTATATAAAATTTTGCACTCTATGTTTTTTTTCCCTAAAAAAATATTTTGTTATTTAAAAATTGCATTTACCAGCATTGAGTTAAGCAAGTTTCTTAGAATGGATAATGGTTAGATGTAGAAAAAAAATATTAATCGGAGCCTATTTATGCCGAAACGATGCTCTATAATGTGGATATTAGGAGAAAAATAATTTCAAAATTTAATATTGCTAGAAAAGTGTTTGGATTTTCTAAAAAGTGGAAAAAAGTCTTAATTTTGATTAAGTGACTTTGGACTTAAAATAAAATTACTTTTCAACAATATAAATAATCAAAAACTATGACTATTGATAAGTGAGTACTGAGTAGTGAATAGTACGATATATATTGCAATATTTTATAACTTCAGACCCAGTGGCGTAAAGGAGAACAATAGCTACGTTCTTGGTGTCAATCAGGTTTTGGTCCTCATGGAATCCTGACCTCCCCCCGCATGTTCAGATCTCTTTCCACACCCTCAAATTAATCAAATTCAGTCTTTTTCCGTCTTCTGTTTTATTGTGCACTCTAATTTAGACAGAAGAGATTTTTTTTTCTAAAGCATTTAGCACTAATATACACATGGTGTGTTTTTTTTCTTGTAACTATTTAGTAGGTGTCCTATCATCATAATAAATATAAAAAATTACAAAAATACCATAACTTCCGGCGTATAACACGCCCCTGTACTTTCAGGCTGAAATTTTTAGTTTTAAGATATATTCGTCTGAAACCCCTCCTCCTTTTTTACGAATAAACCTAAACAGTATGTGCGTAACCTAAACAGTATTATATTTTGAAGTTATTTATTTGAAGTAGTATTCCAAGCCTTAGAAAAAATAGTATACTTCTAGAACTACAACCCTTTAAGTCCATAACGAATGTCATTTCTTTTGAAGAAGTATTTCGATGTATGTGGAAGTGTAATTCTTTTCCTAAGCTCGTCTTTTTTTTTTTATTTTTAAAACTATCGTTTTTAATCCCGGCGTTTAACACGCACCCGTAAATTTCGATCATATTTTTTGTGCTAAAAGTGCGCGTAATACTCCGGATTTTACGATAATGTTTTTTACTAAAATTTACTTTAACTTTTTCTTTAAAAAACCCAAATACTACAATTGCATTCCCCTTACGGCAGTGCTTAACATAAAAAAGTCATTTTTTATTTTATTTTTCCCTTCATCTATAAACCAGAGAACATCATTTCAGCATAGATAAATTTTGAAATTCTGAAAAAATTTTTCGATCAGCCCTAATGTGTAAGAATATAAAAATGAAATTAAAATAAAAAGTTTTCTCACATTTGTAATAATTTTGTTTGTGATTCTCTAATGGGATTGAAAAAGAGCTTGTTAGGTATTGATTGAGATATTACGCAATTGGTTTTTGTATAATTCCCTCACAGTTTCAGGAAAATATCTAAAAAATAATCTTTTATGCAGAGAAATCCAAAGTTGTATTATGAAATAGATCAATAAGAGCAAAAATAAACCTATTTTTATTTCTAAAGATTCCTTTAGCATTCCAATTTTAAATGAAAAAGTGATAGAAGATGTTGTTGGTTATTATTCTTATTACATAAAAATAGGTTAAGCTGGTTTATACCCATGTGAAAAATGAACAGAAAATATTCCTTACTGTAAATCGTAAAATTCAAAATTTTAATAAATCTTTTTTCCAATATTTTCAAAAAAATATCTTTTATTGCAAAATGTTTAATAGAATTTCTTTTTATTACTTGAATTTGAATTAATCAAGTAGAACGAAGGAAGGAAGAGTGTTTTGATTTATAGCAAACATATTGTTAAAACATGTTATTAGAAAAAAATATATAAACAACAATATAAAAGATTTACAAATGAATTGCGTTTTAGAGCAGACAATAAAGCTAAAATTTCAAAAAAAAAAAAAACACACACACACATTAATTTTGATATTTTGTTTCAAACACAACACAAGCGCTATCTTCTGTAATATGTTTTTTTCCAATGTTGAGAAATATCTTAATAAATCCATTCCCTAAATGGAAAAAAATAAAATATTCATATCTAATTATTCAAGCTTCATAAATACTAAATTTTAATATTCATTTTAATCAACTGTACGAATTTTGCAATACTACGATAGCTAAAAGTTTTTACTATTGTCCAATATAGAATTAAAAATGTATAATTATTTTTAAAAAAACACCCACACCATAAATACAATTTTAAAAATTGATATAACTACTAATTTTAAATAAAAAAAAAACATGTAGCGTAAAATATACTCCAAAGAATAATTATTTACTCTACAGGGGATATTAACAAATTTAAAAGCAAAGAGTGCGTTGTTTAAAGGATTAAGAGCAGAGTACAATACATGAACATATATCACTCCAATGATAAACATATTAGATAATCATCTAACAATAGATTCAAAAGATTTAGAGCATCCTCGGTATACTCAAACTTAATCCATTTTTATTGTCCGGAGTGCTACTCTTTTGTGAAAGGTCGATCAATATCCTGTTTGATTATACTCTACGGCAAAGAGTTCTTGCTTTTGTTGTACTCTAAGCTACTGCTTAGGAATATAGAAATTCCATTAAACATGCGATATGCTCCACTATTTAAGCTCTGTATCTTTTCCTTCGGGCTTACGTTCATCATTTTAAGACCCTTATCTTAAATTCCAATATCGAGCTTTCTTGTTTGATCTATTTTTCTTTAGATACCACGAGAATAAAAAATAAAAAAAACACATGCTTCCCGTTTGAACATCATACTTAAATTATTGGTTATGCATACGTAGACACACAACATATATGTATACCAGCAGAGATATATCTTTGTATTATTACTATAGATTACGCGAAGAGTTTTTTTCCAGACAATTGAGGATCAATATGTGTGGTAAACACACGCAAAATACTTGGCATGTTATTGAAAAAAGGAAGGATGCAAAATGATCAAAGAATTGAAAATCGGTCTTTTTTTTTGCTTTTTATTTTTATTTCTTTAACATATATATTTAAATATAAGAATTTAGAATATAACAAACATTGAGACAATTTCGTGAATTTAAAAATCTCTTTTTTATTTAAAAAGTAATAGCTTAGTAATTAAGTACTTAATTGAGTATTCTTTGACATTACTATAAAAAGAAATTTATATAAAGTTCCTAAGATATATATTTGTATGTAAAAATTATAGTAATACAACTAAGCACGGTAACGTTCTAAAATTCAAAAAATATTTATTACGGGCATTATAAGTTGAAATTAAAAATATGTTCTGAATACCATGAAAAAAGAAATAGTTGCTTTGATTTAACCCCTTCGGGATGAACGTCCCAAATGTGAGCCAGCACGAAACACTGTCAGAGGCCGAATGACTCAAGGATGAGACAGCGTGTTTCTTCTCCGTAGGCCGCATGACTCACCGGTGAGCCAGGCATATGGAACGTTTTGTAAGCTCAGTTTTTTGGCAATAGATAGCATTCTTTGTCCACAATATTGGAGATACATGGAGATCTGACCTTCTACTCGAAATGAGAGAAATATTACTCATATGCACGTAGTTTTTGTTTTATAAACATAATGGGAAGGGAATGTTTTCGAATTGAGTGCTTTACGACTGCTCGTGAAATGTACATGTGGTTTTTGTTTATAGTGAAGACGAGAGATTTATTTTCGCTAAAGCATTTGATTTGGGTTCGCAGTCTAGTTTTTAATGGATAATTTGGTCTGGTAGACAAAATTTTCCTTTTTTTTTTCTTACTTTTTTACAAGGTCAACTTTTACAAATGCTGACAATAAAATGTTTAAAAACGTGTACTTAAACAGAAATTAGCTAAAGTAAATAAAGTATATTAATACGAAATGTATGAGAAGCATATGCTATTCATATAATATACAGAAAAAATATTGAACGACGAGTTTATATTTCGGTATTTTTATGGATTTAGGCTTAACTACATAAAACCCTCCGGCCTGTGAGTGACACGCGCGATGGAAACCTCCGGGCTCTGGTGGTACGCAAGCGTTTGCGTCCTTCGTCTCGAAAGGGTACTTTAAAGAAATTCATAAAACAGCTTTTTTTTATTTTAATTCCTTCATTGTTAATCATGAATGTTTAAATATTTATTTCACTTGATCCACTTTTTTCTAATGCAACGTCAATGCATTCTGTAACATTAATCATAGATTAAATCATATTTCTTGTATATTTTTCCAAAATTATCAAACACAGTGCTTCATGAAAAACATATATAATTATTGTAAAATGAACAAATAGAAATTGT
This sequence comes from Trichonephila clavipes, assembly GCA_019973935.1. NCBI lineage: Eukaryota > Metazoa > Arthropoda > Arachnida > Araneae > Nephilidae > Trichonephila > Trichonephila clavipes. The sequence continues at coordinate 359,701 of BMAU01016117.1, forward strand.
TAAGAGATTAAGAATGTTGCTGCATTTCGTTTTATTGTTTCATTAAAAACATATTTTATCCTTCTTTCTATAACTCTAGAGCAAAAATTATGATTATTTAAAAATAAGTTTAGATATATGTATAATATTTTGATTGCTCTCTTCAGAATATAACTGTGATGGGTGATGAAATTATATCCATTATCGCTCTTGATAAGTATATTCAACCGCTGACAGTAAAATTCGGTGAATAAAGTCAGAACGACCGATCTGGCAAAGCTGGAGAAACAAAACGCTGCACAGGCGTAGCGGCAGGTGTTGATTATATGCATTCTCACATCATACCATCCACCACTCTCACCCAGTCTCAATCCTCCGGATTGCTTCCTATTCCTACGACTAAACTTGTTTTCAATGGAAGGAAATTTGACGATATTTCTGACAACCAACGAATCGTGACGAGGCTTTTGAACTCCATCTCAAAAGAAGACTTTTTGGGAAGTTTCCAGGACATGTATAGCAGTTCTCAGTGGTGCATATTTATGGGAGGTGACTATTTAAAAGGACAGTACGTTAACTTTCGTTACTATTTCATATACGTTAATGTTACAGGACTATCCACCGAACTTTACTGTCAAAGGTTGTATAAACAAAATTTTAAAATCATTTTCACCTCATAAAAGCACGAAAAAATGTATAAAAAATTACTAATGTAAAATTTGCTTAAAAATGTGTTAAAAAACTAAAACTATTTTTAAATATCAAAATTGAATAGCATAATCCCCGATATATGACTTCTTTGCTATGCTATGTTAGACATAACTCTTCTAATCATATACTAACTTTCTTACTTCAACATCAAACTTTTCATTTCATTATACATCTTAATTATGATTAAAATGAAATAAAAAGGCTGAATGCACTAAATCTAAAATGTAAACATACATACCAAAATTTTAGAATAAAGTGGATAAAAAAAATTAAAAATATTTTTACTTAGACATTTTAGAACTCCTTCGCTTATTTCTAAACATAAAGAGGTACTTTAACTATAGTTGATGAAGCGTAACGTGAAAAATATTAAATAAGGTATGCCTATACGCAATTTTCACGCCAAATATACAATTCATTATTCAACATCCTTCCCCCCTCCACAAAGAAAAAAAATGTTTTAGATTTTTGAATTAGCATTTGGAAACTGAAACCAAAACATTACACAGTAAAAACAATACCCCAATATTTAAAAGAAATTAAAAAATACATTAAGTTCTCAGAAAATAAACAACCTTATCAACTTCCGTAATTATTTTCATAGGGGGATAAAACTGATGTCTCCATTCAGATTATTCAGTATATCCAAAAAAACACATTTCATGTTAAACACATTATTTTCGTAATATTCTTTGAGTTATTACCTTCAGTCAATATATTACTTCTGTGTGGATGAAAATAAGTTTGAAAGAGTAAATTGAAATATGTATGAAAATACATTTTTGGCCTGAACCTTGTCATTTTTAGAAATGAAATGTTTTCCTGCTATTTTTTGTACATAACTTTTCGAAAACTGATTTCATTTTGCTTTAATCATAACTGAAATACTGTATTGTTTTCTAGTAGGTACAGCATTCATTACTAGCGTATTTTTTTTTCCTGATACCACGAGATTTCATCGTAGCATAGCTATCAACCTAACTCTAATTACATTTTGATTCGAAAAGAAAAAACCGAGTCTTTTTTTTTTGTAGAATTTCTTTTATAATTAAAGTTTCTAAAACGGTAAGTCTTGTTTTTCTTCAATTTCTTCAATGTAAAAGTTTTTGTTCTTAAGTGCTGTGCGGAAGACGGCGAAGTTATAATCTATTAAAATAAATCTCTCTCTCTCTCTTAAGCATCAGCTTGATAACACGAATCGTACGTCTAATACCACAGGAGAAAAAAAACAGTACTAATATCAAAAGTAAATAAACATAAAGCATTGAACAGAATATTTTTATTTTTAAAATTTCGTTATTGTTTGTTGTGTGCATATCAAGAAGACGTTTGGTAAACTAAAATACCGATATAATGACAAACAAATTTTAAGGCAGTTAATATTTATAATTTAATAATTGTGCTTTTATTCATGATGTAATGAATGAAAGCACGAATATGTGTATTCGAAGCACGTTATATCTTACGAATATAACATCTTATTGTATTAAAAAAGATAATTTTAAAAGTTTTCTCTATTTTTAATATTATGCATATTTACATTATTCTTAATTTTGCTTGTTAGTCAGGAGCAATTAATAATCTAAAAAGTGATCAGTTAATGAAATTATGTATTCAAGCAATATGAAAACGATATTGTTTCTTTAAAACGTAAAATTTAATAAAACTACGTATTGAAAACATTTGAAAACAATATTGCTTCTTTAAAACATAAAGTTTAATAAAATTATGCATTGGAATTATGTGGAAACGATATTACTTCATTAAAATATAAAATTTACGTTTTTAAATAGTGTTTTAAGTTAGTTAAAGTGTAGAAGAATTATTCTCTTTTCAGAATTATGAACATCGTGTGTTTTTCAAAGAAAAATACATTTAAAATGTAGCTTTTTAAGCCAATATTTATTAATAACTTTCATTTATTTATGTCTTACACATAATGCGTGTAACGAAGAGAGTATTTGAAACAAAATAATTACTTTTTATAGAAAAAAAATATCATTTTGATGGATATTACTGTTTCTTACACTCCTCACTTAACTGTAACTGAGAGTGCGCCATACTTTCCCGCCTTCCTACTCCAAGTGAAACTTTTGAACCCCGTACCGGGACATTCTGTAAACAGGAAATGCAGTGGACAGACGCAAGGTCTTGTTCGCATCAATCCGCAGCACCTTCAAAAGTTTAATTTTCATTTAACCGCATTACTATTTTTAAGTGTAAATTTTAACCCACTGTAAATATTTATTTTCTTGTAATATAAACATATGTACTATCTCCATCTCTGGCTGTTATTCGAACTCAAGAAATGACACCAATTACTTTTAATTGAATTTTAACATATGTATCTATATTTTACTTTTCCATCCGAAACTAAAGAAGGAAATCCATAAAACTTAAAAAGTCAATCAAAATTTCTTAAAAAATATTTCAAAAAAATTCATATCACAATATTGATAAAGATTGGAAGCAAGATCTTTGAATGCCAATTTTTAATTTAAATTGACAAATTTCTATGCGGAATTTTACTTGAAGTCATTTTCTTGCATAGAAATGATAAAACAGCATTCTAAAAAGGGAATTTTAAATGCATAAATAAAAAGAAATCAAAGCATATTTAGTACGCTAAATAATTCAAAAAGGGCTGAATAATAATTCTAAGTGATTCAATATTATTTCTCGGAATGTATTTTGTCGAATTCAGTTAAAAATGCTCTAATTGGGACGTTTCTTAAAATTCCAATTGAATTTTGTCATTAGTTTTAAATATATATTAGAAAGAAATAAATAAAAGAGTTTAAACTAAATTTTTAAACTTTTTACCATTTACAAAACCTTTAACTTTTTCCCCATCAGTTATTATTTATTTAACAAAACTTTTTATTCATAAATTTTGCTTAACAGTTTTTATAACTGTTAAGTAAAATTGATGATATATATTCTGTTTTCGAAAATCATATGAAAATATATTGATACTTAAAATTTATGTTTAATAGGTATACAATTCCTTAATATTATCCAATTGCAAATTCCAATTTATTTTTAATGGCTGTAGAGTTATTTCAAGTAAATCAAATTAAGTTTTGATATCAGGGATTTCACTTCAAAGGGAACAAGAATATTTTTTAAAAAAAAATGTCTCCTGCAATTTACTTATTTTGTTAAAACTATTTCATAAAATTCATGTCTCTAAAATAATTCCTCAATTTAAGTTAAATAGTTAGTTATTAATTGGATTCAGATATTTGGGTGGTGGAAAAGTTTATGCTAACATGTCCGACACACTCATTAAGTGTAATTCTACATATTCTTTAAAAATATCTCAGGAACTTTTTAATAGATTTAAATCAAATTTGAAAACATTTCTTAATTATGACCAAAAAAACAATTACAGAGAAAAATTGATATTTTCTTATTATAATTAAAGATTTTCGAAGCAGATGAACTGAAATGACTCAAGTATACTGTCAGCCACTAAAATTAGAAAACCAGGAAGGAAAGAAAATAACATAATCTTACTTATTTTTCGTACACAACATAGTACAAAGAAAACAAAATTAAACTTGTAGACAATTTCGAGGTTCACAGGATCCGAAATTAGTGTGCATAATCCCCACCTCTGGCAGCTAATACAGCTCTAAGCCAGCTAGGCATCGAGTCTAAATGGACTTGGATGACAAATACCAAAATTTCTTATATGCCGTTACAAATATTAGCCACACTATATCGAAACGGCTGGAGACCGTTAGTGGCTTAGTTTCTCTCTAACCTGTGACAGTATGACAAATATCAAAATTTATTATATGCTGCTACAAGTATGAGCAACACTTAATCGAAATGGCTGGAAAGCGTTAGAGGCTTAGTTTAGCGCTAACCTGTGATTTGATGTTTCCAGTTGGAGAAGAGATTCCAAGAACATACAGGTAAGGACAGCAGTCAAACACCCTTTGTGTCAAGGTTTGACAAGACACGACGAGTTATACGTGGCCTTGAATTATCTTATTCAATGATGTCATTTTTCGAAGTCTCGAAGACAGGGTACAGCCATCAGCCTTTAGAGCCAAGAAACGTAATGCTGGCTATGTAAATTATCGACAACGCCAACAAGAGGTGTTTAGTAGGTTGCCAGATGACTGTCCATACCATCATAACAGGTTCAGGGCCCGTATGACTATATGGAATTCAAGTAGGGTCACGCTTGTTTTCCGCGGTGTGTTCAGAAAGGATACACCTACCATAATGCAAAACCAGGACTAGTCTAAAAAAGGTGACTGGTGCCACTCTTATCTAACGTTTTGTCGCTATGTGCACCACCGTCTCCACACTTCTCTATGCTGAAGTGGCAATAGAAGCCACAATAATGGTCCTTGTGTGCACAGTTTGTGTTGCTCCAAACGTTATCGCACTGTCCGTGAAGTTTACGTAGGTTTGAAAACTGTTGTCTTGCTAAAAACAAAAACACTCCCTCACTCAGGGGCCGTTATGTGGTAGTACGATCTTTCAAGGCCGACTTTAGAACATCTTTGCCATCATGGTGCATTAGTGGCTTGAAGCCTTTGAAAAACTGTAATGCGCTCAGTATAACTTTCCACATCCCATCGATTTCACATCTGTATGACAGTCGTTGGATTTCGACCAATACAAGTAGCGATAAACCGCACTCTTGATTGGTAGCGGACATGCTGCTATCGAATTCTGACGTTAACTGGCAGTCGTTTTCTGCTTTCCCGAAGCATAACAAATTTTTCCAGAAATAATGAGCATTAGAATGCGTTTTCTGATTGAGTATGTTGCTGAAAAACAATCCTTTTCTACATAGTTTGAGAAGCCGTTTTATCCTCCTTTACCGTTCGATTGTGCTGTGTGTGTGTTTGCGTATAATGTTAATTATTTATGTACCCAAACACTTTCTTCCTTTCATGTGAATCCGACGTTAGTGTTATTAACTCTTTAATAGGGTTGCAATTTTAATCAGTAAAATTCCCTTCCCAATAAACTACTAGAAGTTACATCAATTTCATGCACTTTTGCAAAGAAAAATGTGAATAATATTGCTTATTTTATGATTGTACCTATTGGGTAAATAAGGTTATAGTAACTTTATTTATTACTCATCACACATTGCTAAAAAGGAAGATATTTATTTATTATTTCCTTTTATATGTTGAAAACATTTTTTTATTAAAAGCTTATGGACATCATAACTAACAAGATAAGTTATTATTATGACGTATTTCCTCATATATTTTTAACATTTTTACAAAAAATGTTACTGAAACATTATGATTTGCAGAAATTGTTCTGAAGTAAAGCAAAATTGTTAACAAAAATATACATATAATTTACTATTGTAATCATTTTGCATTTTAATGAAAAAAAAGTAGAGACTCAAATAAAGACCTTTATGACAACGCTGAGCACAATTCCGTAATCGATAGATAATGCAGTTTTTTATAAAAAAAAAATTTTAGTTTTATAAATTTTCGGAAAGTGACATAGTAATACAACTGCTTGTGTCCTTAATAATTCTGAAATTACATAATAAGAATTAGAATATATAAGTAAAAAGGATTAATTGAATTAATTATCAGTTGATAGCATTAACTAAGTCCTTAATTGCAGTTAAAAATAAATTAAATTTTCAGTTAAATTATTAATTAAATTAATTACAGTTAAAACTATGAAATGCAAGTAATTTTCTGTTAAACATGAACTAAATTAATTAATTATTGTTAAAACTATAACATATAATTAAAGATTTTTAATTAAAAACTTTAAACAATTTAACTAATTAACAATTAAAACATATTACTCACGTTACTAATATGGAAAGTGTATTTTATTTATTCTTTAATTTAAAATTTGCTTTCGATAATTTTTCATTTCCATTACTATAATATCAGTTATCATGCATTATTAGTCAAAATGTACTATACCTCTTTATATTATGAATTACAAGCGCATTGTCCATGAATGATGTTCTTAATTTTAAAGCAGTTTTCAAATAAATTCCTTAATAACAATTTCTGTTGTTGCTACTTATGCCGCTGATCAACAGTAACATTAGATCAAGGCCCACAAAATTCATCGTGGCAAAAGGCTACTTGTATGCCTGTCATTAGTCGTAGCTTTGAGAACCATACAGGTGGCAGCAAGGTTTGGCTCGTTTCGACCTCAATTTTGAGGAAGGTGGGAGAAGGCAGGTGGGAGATTCGTGACCATCCCTAGGAATCTCCCACCTCTCTTCCCCTGCCACCAATCTCACGAAAGGACATGCGGTTCGACGGCTATTTAGAATACCCCCTGCCGCAAAGGCACTATACATTTACCAACATCCATGCCTTCTCTGGGATATAAACTCAGACCCTACGGCACAGGTGTCCGCATCACTAACTACTATACTGAATGGCGGCTACCTTTCATTTTTAAGTTATTCTGACATATATATTTCAATTTTTCATATAAATTATTACAGCAACCACTTACGGACATTTGAAAGTCAGTTCTGACGTTTTAAGCCATCTTTAGATAACTTCATGAAAAGCTATAAAAAAGTTCTTCAGGAATTTAAAAATGTACATTAAAAATACTACATTTAAATTAATACAAAAATGTTTCAATAAAGAAGAAAAAAAGATTTACAATTCAAATTAATAACCAGGCAATTATTTCAATTGGGGGGCAGGGTTATTAAAATTGTTAGTAACTGAATTTTTTCAAAACATTTTCCTATTATCGTATAAGCCTGGTTAATTTTAAAATGAGGAGGAAAAGCATTTTCAAAAGATACAGATTTAAATTTTGACGAAAAAATATATATCTTTAAAAGGAAAAAAAATATTAATTTCGCGATTATTTTTGAATCAAATTCAATGAAAATAATTTATTAGATTTTTATGCTCTTCTAATATTTAATTTAAATATTTCATTTTTTTAATTACAAAATTGTTCACATGTAGCAATTCAAGCAAAGCGAATTAAACAAATAAAATAGATTCTATGAATAAATATAGTGAAATTTTTATAACATGCTCCGGAAATACATTTTTTTTCCAAAAAGAACCGTAGCTTTCATATTACCTTTATTTCAAACAAGACGATTCAGATAATGAAATAACCGTGAATAAAATGTTTTACGCAACAACAAAGTTCAAGTACTACGGAAACAGTTTTTTTTAAAACAATGCGATGCTGATTTAGGTACTATGATTGATTTCTCAAATACAACTCGTTACTAATTTAAAAAGACTTAAATTCTTAAGATATATCTCTTATAATGAAAAATAAGATTACACAGTATTTATTTCAACGCATTTTATCTGTTTGTTTTCGTTTTATTTCTTTCCCACAAAAGCCAACTTCTTTAATCACGTCTTTTGATGAAAAAAAAAAGGATTCAAAAGAAAGAGATCAAACTTTTATTTCTGAATCTAAAATACAGCTATAAAAAAACACTGAAGAACAAAAGGAAATGTTTAGCTAGCTTACGGTATTTTCCACTTGAAAAGCAAATTTTTCCTTCCTTTGAACTGAAAGTTTCCCCTTTTTTGCTTTTGTTGTTATTTTCCTCCTTTCTTTTCATTTTAAGTTCATTTGTATTCCTTTAATAACTTACCGATAGATTGCTTCGAATTTGCATATCAAGAAATACTTTTTTATCAAACAACACGTACAAAAAAATTAGGCAATATAAAAGCAATTATTGCACAAATAGCTCAATCCTTCAAAGGAAAATGAAAAAAAGTAGATACAAAGCTTTAGATAAATCTTTTTTTCCTTTCATTTTTGGGTAAAGATAATCAGTTTCCTTTCTTAATTATATTGTTTTGTTTCCTTTTCAATTTTCTTGTATGATAATATTCATTATCAAGTTTTATTGTCATTTTTTTCATTAGAAGGTCATTTGCTGCTATCATTTCTAGCTTTTCGGATAAAAAAAAACGAAATTTTTCTTTTGTATAAAGCCTTTCTTATTATATGTAGCTTATTGGTTTCAAACTTATTATCAAAATCTTAGTTTTCTTTCTTTAGTTTCATTCAAAAGATATTATTCTGGATAAAAGATCATTTTTCTTCTCGTTAGTATTGTTTGAGTTTTGACAATTTTTATAAAAAATAACGCAGATATCTATACATCCCTGTTTCCAAATTATACGTTTTATATATGCAATATATTTCGAATCTCCCCTTTTAGAATGACAAATTGTGTTTTGGGGCTATCATTTCAGCTTACCTGTTCTTAAGAACATACTAATTTTATAACCACACAATTAATATTGTTTTCAATCAGACTAGAATAAGTTCTTAACATGAGAGAGAATTCCAGTATAATTCATCTTATCCCACTAAAACTTCGTACATTAGCAAGTTTTGCATATTAACTCCAATTTATCAAAGACATCAATTTATACAATACCCTTCTAAAAATTACATACACACAACCTAAAATTACAACAAATTAATTCTTCTGTAAGTAATTATCCCAAAAAATAAACATTACTAAAACATTTATCACTAAGTAATGGAAAAAGCAGGCATCTCACAAGAACTCACTATTCGTAAAAAGAAAATATTTCGTTCGATATTTTATTCCAAGGCACTAATTATAACTAATGCTTTTCGATTTTTGCTACTTTCTTGACTCGCTGAAAGGCGAAAACCATTAAAATTCTGTGTTAGATTTATACTCCCATGTAAGTAAATCATGTGAAGATAAACCGTAATATATGGAAACGACGTCTTAGCTCTCATTAGAGAAGAAATGAACATTTACATTTCACTTAATTGTCCAATATTATGGGTTTTTCTTAGTAAATTATAGTCATGAAATATCAAATTAAATTATAATCATATATCATTAACGTGTTTACTCATTGTTTTTATTTTGGTTGCTTTTTTAGTTCTTAATGATAAGAATACCCCAGCTTTTGAAAAAGATCAATTTTACTTCTTTTTGCTCAAATCTTTTTTGGTAAAATATTTGAAAAAACCGAAAATTTTATGTTATGAATAATAGTCTTGGCTGCTTCCAGTAAAAGCTATTTTTTTAAATTTGCCCTTAAACCTCTCGCTGTGTAGTTTTACGTCTTCCCGTGGAAATCGCAGGATGTGAAGCGAGAGGGTTAAGTTATGGTATAAATATTTTGTTTTTGATACAACGAAAAATAATGGAAAACAACTAATAAGTAATGATAAGCTTAACTTATAAAATAATAAAAAGGTTTATTTTTAACTACCCTACGTGTTAATACTGTTAATTGGATTGTACTTACTCTATAAAAAAGTCATTTAACTGTATATCGGATTAATTTGCAATTAAAATAAATTGTAAGACACCATTAAATATATATCAAAGAAAAATTAATATGTTATTTATTCCGTAAGAAATTAATAAGATTTAAGTTTTAGAAAATTGGTAAGTTGAACTTTAATTTAATTTCCGGGAGATTTTTTGTTTGTCTAAAGTGACTAAAATGGATGCTTTTTTTTTGAAACTTCAGTCAAAGGAGATTTATACTTTGTATAAACTATATATTACTTCCATCCATAAAATTATTTCATTAATTTTCTATTTTGAATGTACTCTAGATAAAATATACTGGTTATTTAGGAATTAGCTAAAATAATTTATGCAAAACACCTAAAAATGCAATATTTTATTTAAACCAATTTAATTTTTTAAAAAATTAATAACAGTCCTTTAATTGAAAAGATCAACATTTGTTCTTAGTTCTGTAAGATTACGAAAAAATAGTAACAAAAAATTCATAGCTTTATTCCTCGAATTGTGTCTTATCTTAAAGCAATATTTCAATGGATGGATGCATCATTTTTCTATAAAGTGCAAAATTGATAAACACCTAATCAAATAACTCAAAAGGAATGGAACTCATTTTATAATTAAATACTAAGTAGTTGTCTTTGCTGTAAAATAATATTTAAGTACTTAAATACTCATTACATATAGTGAATAAGTTGACATTCTCAAAATTCTATATAATTGTGCATTTAATCTAATACAAATGCTAATGGAATTGAATATTTTTCATGTGTATGCTCTTAAAGATTTGAAACAGAGTGCATAAGTAATATTTCATTAAATACAAAGTTAGTGAAAATAATATTATATCTCATTTTCAAAACTTGATTTGGAAAACATATATTTAAGTATATATAAACGACGCACACATGTTCAGAATACATGCATAGTACTAACCAAAACCGTAAGTTAATTGAACCAAGAATGAAATTATTATTCTTACGCGATTTTTAGATATAAAAATAATGAACGAAAAATAAAATTTTAAAGCTACAGAACGGAACAGCGCGTGATAGTATGGTTTCTGATTGCAGGTGCGAGTCTAATGCGGACATTAACCGGTGAATAGTGGCAATCTATGGCAAACACTCTGTTTAGGTCCGGAAACAATTGGTATAAAAGTTTTTGAGAAGGGAGGCAAACGATATAAAACCTCCATGACATTGTCGGCCCCCACGTCTCCCGTGAAACCAAGGCAACTTTAAAAAATCCATTGGGAAATTTTAGAATACCTACCGTACAATCCGGATTTGTCATCCTGTCACTACTAGACTTTTGTTGCTGTTGTTGTAAATACCACCTGTATGACGTTGTCAGATCAAGGCCCACGAAATTCATCATGGCAAGGGGCTAGATGTACGCCCGTCGTTGGCCGTAGTCTTGAGCACCATAAAGTTGACAGTACGATTTAGCTCTGTTCCCCCCAATTTTGAGGGAGAACACCCTAAGGAAGGGTGAGGGGCCTTCCACCTCTCATCCCCGACTACCAACCTCACGAGAGGAATTGCGACTCGACGGCTATTTAGAGTACTCCCATGCCGCGAAGGCACTATACATTTACCAACATCCATGTCTTCTCCGAGATTCGAACCCACACCCTACGGCACAGCAATCAGCGTCGCTAACCATTATACCAGATTTGTGACAAATCTAAGCTTTTTGGCCACTTAAGGTATCCGACTACCCTAAAACCATGATTTTTTTCAAAAATTGGCAAACTTTTTTATGGCTTTATTTTATAGACCATTTTTTTAACTTAATAACAATACGAAGTACTTTATTTTCTCTCCACTAGAACAAAAACTACAAGCGTTTTAGTAAAAGCAAATGCCATAACTTTACACAAGATGTCAAACTTTAAAATGCGTTTTACTCGAAATGTGTGTTTTTTTTCGAAAAACTCAAACGGGGACCGCGATTGCTCAAAAAGTTTTGAAAATAATTAGCTGAAATTTTTTGCTTATGTTCTGCATAACAGTAGAAGTGTTTTGATCTTCAGATTTATCAATAACTGTTTTATTTCAAACTTTGCAGTTCTTTATGTGAATATAGTCAATATTTTTTTAAGCAATTTCGTATAATGACTTAGATAAAGTGCTCTAGTTTTTGTAAAAATTAAAATATCTCTTATCGTGAAGGTCACTTCAAACAGGAATAACAAAGGAACACATCCAAATTGAAAAATTGAGAATTTGTTCATAAAATCTTTGTACAGAGCGGGCCCCGTTTATGTGATTTTTTGTACATTTTTACTAGTTTTTTCCCATTTTAATAATAATATTTTTTTTTCTTTTACCAATTTTAGGATTTTTTCCTTAAAATATACTAAATAAATATAAAAATCACAAAAAGATCTCCATATCTCCTTTTTTTCAAAAAAAAAGTTGTCGCAAGTAGTCCGATACCTTAAGGGAGCATTACTTTTCTATTTAGACAATGAAGAGAAGGAAGCTGTGCAGGACTTTCTCAAGAATCAACCACTTTCTTTCTAGAGTGTAGGCATAGACCTGCTGCCGAAATGATGGGACCTGTGTCACAGCACAATGGGAATTTCTTTTGATTTCCAAGAAAGGCATTTTAATTCAAGTTGACCAACTTTTCATTTGGACAACTCTTATATAGTATGAAATCTGTCGTATAATGCGCCGCACCCCTACTTTAGAACTACAATTTTTAATTTTAAGATACTTTTGCCGTATAACGACGCCCATCCCCTTTTTTACAAAGAAACTTGAAATGTACGTATGCAATGCTCGTATGTTTTGAAGTCACTCATTCGAGATGTTACTGCAAGCTTTTGAAAAAATAGGATATTTCTCGAAATACAACCCTTTAAGTTCATTAGAAATGGTATTTTATTAATAAAAAAACAATATTTTGATATATGCGAAGTCTAATTTTTTTTCTATGCTCATCTTCTTTTCATTTTTCAAGCTCTCATTTTTTATACCAGGCGTATACCACACCCACGTAAAATTCGATCTTGTTATTTGTGTGAAATTTCGCATTATACGACGGATTTTACAGTAAATACTTTATTAATCATGTTAATCAAGTTATTGAACTAATGTTCAGTTTTTTTCTTCTTTCATTCAATAAATTCCGGAAAGACTTAATACGTACTAAAAGATTGATCGTGTTGTCATAGTTAGATGAAAATCAAAAGGCTGTATTATTATTTTTTCGGATGGCAGTGGTTCCATGTGGTCGTAGTTGGTAACTTGTTGTCGAAGCGTGGATTCGAATCATGGGGCAACTGAAGACGCAAAACTCGGATCTTTCGAGTCCCGGGCTGATAGATGTTTAATCTGTCGAGGTATAGTCTTTGAATCATTATACGTCACGCCCAGATTTGTTCTCGATCCTATTGTATAATTTAAGGATCGAGTGATCAAATTGCAATAATGAGATCATGTAGATTCTCACCTAGTGATTTCCAAAACTTCAACATTCCAACAATTCACAATCTAGGGTAGCCAATTTTGTAATAGTATATCATGCAAATTTTAAATAAATTTTTATAAAAGTCAAATAATTGATACTTAAGAAAAGTTTCATTGAAAAAAAATTCTTCCTTTTAATGCTTGAATTTCTTCAAGATTTCCCCCTTACAATAATTTCTGTAGCACTTTTCTGAGTAGCATAAAGACATGTAAATAATCTAATAAGAGCACATAAGAATATTTTCTTGACATAATTTGTAAGCTTGGTGTGTTTCACAGCTTCAAATATACATTAATTTCCATATATAAATATAAAGCTTCCATAATATCTAAATTATTATCATTATAATTATTTTCTTGTAACATTAAAAATAATTTTAATTTAAAGTGTATAATATCAATGCTCAAATGAATGAAGATTTCTTAAATGAAATAACAATCTTCCTGTCATCAAATTCTAAAAATATTTTCTCTTCATGCATTTAAACTTAAATTTTTAGGTTATTGAAGCTTTTATAGCCAACATTTTACATAAGAATCGGTTAATTTTACATTATTTTCATTATTTCTTGTTCCTTCTCGGAAAAGCCCTTAGTATCTACTATTGTCTTTCCATTTATTTTTAATTAAGTTTTTTCAAGTCATTAAACATCTTCATTTTTCCGATTTTCAATCAAAAACCTTTAAAATTATTACTTTTTTATATTAAAAAAAATTCCATTTTTTGTATTTAAGGGTTTGTGTCCTTTATTTCAATTCCACATTTGTACCTACGTAACTATCAACACTTCAATTGCAATTTAAGTTTTGAGTTTGATGATGTTGCTGGTATATTAATTGTAGATGATTGCTTATTAATTGATATCCTTTATAATAAAGAAACAAAGCTGATAAATGAAACATTAATAAATATAGATATATTAAGTCCACACAGAGAGAGAAAGAGAGAAAAAATGTTCCTTATTACTGACAAATTTTGATTTATGTTTCATTGATATATATTCTATTTCTCATGATTATTTCGTCATGACGATTTCTTCTCTATAGAAAAAAATAAGGTTCAAGCAAATTTTTGACCAAAATCAATTTATGCAAAATGTCTCACAAATAAAAAAACTTTTCTTTCCATTAATACTATTCTATATCTCCATTAGCAAGTATAATATCCAATTAATCTTTTGTACTAAATTTTAGTTGTAGAGTTATCATTTACAATATTTTTAATGTGGCTTCTATGAATACAGTACTTCTTAAAGTAAATATTACTTATTTATATTAACAGTAATGATTACCATTAGAGATTCTTAAGAAAATACCAAATAAATTATTTTTTTAATTAATCTAGACGTTTACAGGATAAAAATTAGAATATTTCTGTAAGAAATTTACATTTGTATACTAAACTACCAAACTGAGTTTATTTTACCTCTCTTTCAAAACATTAAAAACTATTAACTTAACAGAAAGTTCAAATACTTGCATATCCATTCAATTGATAATTATTGAACTTTTAACTTCCATTTACAAATTTAGTTGCAATTTCACATGAATAAGTAATTTCTTATTTAAAAAAAATACGGAATATCTCCATATTTTAGTTTCATTTACATAAGCTATACTAACTTCGTTATTTAAAAATTTTGAATAAGAATAGATTTTTTCGAATCTAATGCTACTTTAGAAAACTAAAATATTGCTTTGAATTTTAAATAAGTACTTAAAACATGAATCGCAATTTTATAAGTGAAGTATAATATTCTTTCCGGCCAAAACAAAATATTCGTTAATGCTCTGAATTTAAAATATTCTGCAGAGACAAATTAATGATTAGGTTCTCAGGATATTTTTTAAGAATTAAACGCATCACTGATAAAATAACAATTATGAAACAAAAAATACTAAGATTCTTTAATCATTGTTTATATTCTAAAATTTAAATAAAAAATATCAAGGCTGAAAAATTTCTCGGTAAAGTTATAGTTACCATTCATACACGTTTTCATAATTGCAACCAAATTTTGCAAGTAATATACGGTTAGTTTTAAGTAGTAAGAAAAGTTAAAAGAAGCTTTTTCTCGATAAGAATACATAAACATGTAACAAAATCGATACAAGACTTTAAGATTAAGATTAATAAATAATTATTCAAGATTTTTTTAAAGTCAGCAAACATACTTTTCGGTTTTATACATCACGGTTTTTTAAAATGTAAATTACATTTTTAGTTGGCAGATGTTTTCTACAAAAACATTAGCCAATAGAATCAAACATTTTAAGCAGCTCATTATATAACTCGTATTGCATTATTGAATGTATTAAACAAGTGCATACAACTGTAAATTGTATATCCGTGTACCTTTAACTAATACTCTTGGGATATATTTAATTATTTTTAACTGTAAGTTCTATATTGAAAACTTTCTCCCGAAGAAGAAAACTTGAATTATCCCTCTGACCGGAACAGTCCTCTATCCAGACGTGGATGATTTGCTTTGATGCCTGTAGATAACGCTGTGGTGTGATTTGGGGTGTCGGCTGCCTTGATATCCTCAGCTGAACTCTACCCTGTGAGAGAATCACGTGGTGGTACTTGGCGATCTTTTTTTAACACACGATATATGCGATCTTTTCTTATCTATCACCGTCTATCAGACGGATATTCCTTCATACATATGTTTTAGTGTCCCGCGTCGCAGACGGATACTCCTTATTATTGACAATATTTATTTTATATTTTAATTTGCATTTTTTAATTATTTATGATTATTAAAGATGGCAGCCGTGAAAAAATGAGAAATTGGCATTTTTGTCCCTACAAAAAAATAGAATGACGTCGTATAAATGCGTCGAATGTGGAACTCCAATTTGCTTAGAGCAGTGCTTCTCAAACTATCATTACTGGCACACCCTCTCCCCTTTTCAATCACAATTTTTGTCGATCCCCCTCCCTATACATTAATAATGTACTGAATTCAATAATTATGCACTTTGACGCTAAAGCTACAATACGCGATTTTAATTATAAACCATACAAATTAATAACATAAGTATTAAATTTTGTACACTACATTTAAGCAAAAACAAAAGAATTAAGTAATAGGATAATTATTATGTTATTTTTCCTTTCTTTAATTATTAAATTGAACATATTGCAAAATGCGGAGGCTGCTTAGAAAGATTAAATATAGATATCTGCTAAATATAGAAATATAACTCAGAGGGTCAATTTCTAATCATAAGCATTCCTTATAAAAACTTTGTTTTGCAAGACAAGCCCATGGAAGTCGTTAATACTTATTAAACTTGCTGTTAATTTAGTATTAATTAATTAGTTATAAAATACTCTGTGCAGCACTGATACATTAAATGTATACCGGCTGAAGTGCCCGCTCTTTGAATTGCCCGCTTCATTTATAAGAAAATAAAACATAATTGATAGCTGAATTATAAGGAGAGTAAAGCCAAGTGCGCGACAATGTTTACAAAAATGTTAAAATGATTTTTTAAATGACTGCTCAAATTATAATTAGTTTCACGCGAATTGTAATTTTAAGCCTCACAGAATTAGCATTTATAATTGATGTTAAATAATGAACAATAATATAAAATTCCGATGAAGAATAATTGTATTATTTTAATATTTAAAGGGAAAAGACTTCAACATGTTTTAACCCGGGAGCAGGCGCGCAATCGATACGGTCGAGCAGGGTTATTGTGTGAATCACCCCAATTTTTTTATATAATTATTTTATTGTACATGATACAAATCGTGATTCCAGTGAATAATTTAATTAAGAAAAAGTTTACTTACCCCTACTTTCAAGGACTTTTCAATTTTTTTCTGGTAACAAATAAACAGTTTTGCCAGAATTAACGATTTAGTGATCTGTGTGTCCCGTGCTACCACTTCCGTGTATTCATTATGATAATATGTATGTTACTGCTAAAAAATTGTGAAAAACGTTTTTCGTTATGCTTTATATGTTTGAGAATACTCATAAAAATAAGTCTTTGCCAAGTAGTCCTTCAAAGTGCTTGTGTGTGTGCTCTCCGTGGTTTTCCAAATATCATAAAACTCTTTTGCATGGAAAAAAGCGCAACAGAGAAATACATTACTTACAACTTCTCTAAATGAGAAACAAACACATAAGAGAGGGGTTATAACTAACTTTGCCAATAAGTTAGAAGGTCAAACAGATTACAGCTATGATGTGCAGTATTTCAAAAATAATGACAGTGATGAATTTTTTATGTTCCTAAATGTTTTTCGATTCTGGGTCTGGGATCTGTTTTTTCTCTGAAAGAGTAGTGTGTTAGGTTTAAAAAAACGTAAAAAAAAATCTCTCATCATGGGATTACAGCAAATCAAATAAAAGTTTTTTTTATTTGGTTATAGGATCAAAGATAGCTAATTAGGTATTGAAGAAGTTTTTATTTTTGATGACTCAATATCGCGCGCGCGCGTGCCTATAAATTATATCAGAGTAAAAGTGCATTTTTATTATGTCTGAAAGAATTTATTTTAATTCAATCCAGTAAATTGATTGTTTTTTAAATCTTTTATTTTCGATATGCCCACGCCCCCAAGGGGGGTGAGCCCCACTGTTTGAGAAACACTGGCTTAGACCACACTAAAAGAACATGTGGTATTTGTATTCCATAAAAATGTCATGTTTACTGTTGTTCATATAATTTTATGCATTGTCAGTTTTAATTTTGCATTACTTTTGTTCCTATAGTTTTTTCGTTTTTGGTATCATTATTTTTAATTACATTTACATCAATATAAATAAATTGTAATCAGTTTTTATAAAAAAAATACTAGCCACAATTCTAGTGATAAAATATATTAATATAGTGTGCTTCATAAAGACTTAAATATTAAGAATTGTTTTTTTTTAGTTTATATGTTTCAAGTTTTTAATTAAATCCTATAAGGTATATATCTTGAAAAAAATGTTGTGCTTGATTTAACCCCACCACATCTTCTTATTTGAGCCATATTCAATTTCATGAGTGATAAGGACATTTGAAACAGTCCTTAACGTAATAAAATAAAAAAAAATTTTAAAAATTGCATACCCATCTGTCAGACGGATGCTCCTCAGATCGGCAAAAACTTGATGTTCCGAACAGAGGGTTATTCAAATGATTTGTTATATTTAAGCGTGGACATTTAGGTACGCGAAGAGTTAGTCGACGGATAGTCGCTGAATGGTCAATTATTGATAATTGGAGAATGAGTTATAAGATTGAACTTAAGAATAACGACCGTAGGTCGTACAAATAAGACATTTACCGTAAAGTCTAGCATAGAAGTCCAGAGTGCTCTAAGAGTAAGTGAAGCAGATTATACTCGTATGTTAAGTATCCTTAAGCAGTGTGATTGCTTTTCTAATTAGGGGTGTATTGCATTTCCAACCTTTAGTTGTTTAATTTAAGTTAGTGGGTGTATAAATCTAAATTTGAAACTGTGGCTATGTGGCTGATCTTTACTCAAATCCCCAAACACCAATAACCGCTAGCTGGTTATTACACAACTACATACATACGTTGTTGGTATTGCAGTGAAATTTGAATTAATGAATATGTGAGTTCTTTATAATTTCATTATACGCTATAAGTATAAATTTTCCTAGTATCATTAAACAAGAACAAAATTTTTTAACAATTCTCTAAATTAACTGTGGTTTAAATAACGTTAAATATTTAAGTGACGAACAATTGATTCTTAAAAATTTCTCCAATTTTGATTCTCTACTTTGAAACAACTTTGTATAAATTATAGCAATGTTATAACATTTTGAATACCGAAACATATCAAGTGGTGTGTGTGTGTGCTTCACTTATTTCAGATGACATAAATAAGATTTTTTGAGTAGATGTTTAAAGACAATGGACGCAAAACATGAGTAATCAAACTGTATTTTTATTACTTTAATCATTTTTATTTTTGTTTCACCCATATATTTCTTCCTTATTTCTTTATAATCCTCATTAACATATATTTTAGATAAAGGTAGTTATTTTCTGTCATATTATACACCAACTTCATTCATTCAATACTTATCTACCGCGTGATAACACATTTTTATTTTGAAAGCGTTTCTGCATTTTTAATAGTTTCTTTCCTGGCTATAAATGTTCGTTGTTCAAAGCTGTTAACGTTTGCTTCACGCTTTATATGTAAGATAAAATAGTCTTGCACTGTCAAATATTTGAAAAAATTACCTTATAATTAAAAATGCATTGAAATTGAATTAGTGATCATAAAAACTTTTATACGTAAGTATTATACGCAAGATAAAATATATTTTGGTGTTGTTAAATATTTGAAACATTTAATTTGTACTAAAAAATGTGCTGAAGTTACATTAATGATCATAAACGATTTTATACATATGTATATCCGAAGTCAAATAATTTGATGACCAGATTCAAATTTCCGTAGAAAGCACAAGCGGTACATTGTTTTTCGAACAGGGCTGATTTGTAGACATTATGCGAATATTGCATTTGCAAAAACATAAAGATCAAGAAATATTCATTGAGCAAGAAATTAATGCATCAATTTTGTACATACGACAAAATTGTACAAATTTGATTGTATTTGTACTTGTAATTTAGTTTCGGTCACCAAAATTGTGCTTAGTTTTTACTAAGAATTTAGACAGACAAAAAAAAGAGAGTAACTTTTAATATTGACAGGGAATTTGTGAAACAGTAATCATTAAAAGTTCATAACTCATAATTTTTGAGTGAAATAGTTTATTAGAAATAACAAGAAATTTGCATTTTACATTACTCAATAGTCTTGCTACCATTTTTAAAGATTTTTAGTTAACTCAATACTTAACATTCTCTTTTCACACAGTATGAGCTAAATCACTTCTTTTAAAAGTTTCTCTTCTATGCGATAAGATATCTGATTTTTAAGTTAGTAGTTTTTTACATCGAAAAAATTGCTGAAATGAGTTCTATTTACAATTTAAAAAAAAATGAAATAAAGTAAAAAATTGCAAAAAAAGTCAATAAGTTTTATTGCAAAGATTTTATATCTTTTTACCGTCACAAATGATTAAAATAAACGCACAAGTTTTCAGTTAAAGTTGCAATAAATTAAATGATATCCGATTCAATTTTATATAAGATCATATTAGTTTAAATGTATCGTAGATTAGAAATCTTACAAAACTGACCAAAATAAATCAATGGCATGGAACAAACAACTGATCACAATATTTAAAAATAAAACTGTCTTATAAAATAAAGTAGTATAAAAATCTATTTAAAGATTGTTTTGCATATACAAAAAGTTCATTCGTATTACACAAGTATTCGATTTATATATAAGAATAACAAGGAATATGTATATTTTTGAAATATTGCAAAATGAAAGGCTCTGTTGGTTTCTTATATATATATATATATATATATATATATATAGAAGGCACTTCCTATTTTTAATGTCATATTAAAGATGAATTAAATTGATTTTTTAAAGTATAAAAATCAAGCTAACCTTATCAAAAATAATAATGATACTTAAGAGGAAAAGAATGTACAATAAAGATAAAAAAAGCAATGATTAATGGGTCGTGTCACCTTACGAGGAAACAATTAGTTATTCTTCTACCACGATAAAATATTTTATTAAAAAGTTTTGAACAAAAAATATGTTTTAAAAATATTTGATGAGCAAACTAGTATAAGATTTATTTACTATCCTTCTTTCATATCGTGATATTTGAAATAAGAAGCTTTGAATTTCTTAAGAATTATGCACGTTGAAACACTCTCCAGATAAAATTAATAACCTTCCAAGAAACACACGAATGTAGCATTTGTTGAAATAACGTCAAAACGTAGTTATTGATTAAATGTATCTTTTCTTTTTTAAACAATATTTGCAATGTTTATGCACGGAAGTTATACTCACCGAGTAGACCTGAATTTTTCAGAGGATTTTGGAATGCATCCTAGTTAATTAGATGCTAGAATAAACTTAATTGAATTTTTACAAACTTGGAAAATTTCTAGAAACTTTAGCAAGGGTATATGAGCATCGCAAATATAAGCCGATTAAAAGATTAATCTGAAAACAGCTTAGAGTATGACCAATTAGCATAAAAAACTCTCCCGGTTCACGGAGTTCTGTCTTTGTTTACCTGAAGAGATTATTTCCATACAATTAATAAGGATACAGGGATTAATTATTCGAAAGAATAAAATGTACGAAGACTAGTAAAATAAGGTAAAAGTTTTCATGCTTATCTCTCTCTCTCTCTCTGATCGGCTATTATGAAGGTACTCGGACAAAACGTGACATTTTTTTACTAAATTTATAACAGTTTCAATAATAATCAGTGAATTATACATATATATTTTTTAAGAAATATTTTCTTTGAAAACTAAGGGTTTTTTTTAAATTTTAATGAGTGAAATAGTTTTATTACATATTTCTGTTTGAAATGTCTTCACAGAAAATTATGTTTCATGTTCAGATTTGTAAAACTAAAAAAATATATTTATATTCCATTGTTCTTATGTAAAATTATTTGTCGGTTGAGGGGCTTAGAGGTAGCGCGCCCGCTTCATAAACCTAAGGTTACGGGTTCAATTTCAGCTGGAGTCGATATGTATTCTGGATGTGGAAACAGTAGGCAAGCACGTCAAATGATTATGTGGCATGTAAAAGATCCCTTGAGTATCAATACATCTCTGGTACTCTCTATAGAATTCTGTCACGGCATTATTAAGCAATCGCCAAGAGTTTGAATCAATATTAATTCAAGCTCGAAAATTTTGTTACAAAATTCCACTAGATAGTGCCCCGAGGGAATGGCTTTTATATTTGGGTACTTGCTGTGTCTGCAAAGGCTTAGTTACCAATGTGCAGCCCATTAGGAAAGAAATAGGTATAAAATTATTTTTAAAATTGCATGATTAGTCTAATTATGCATCATTATAGATATATTTATTATAATGTTAATAAGTAACGCATAATTAAATGTCATACTTCAAGGAAAGTTTTCAAAATATTGCAATACTTTGAAATTAAATAGAGCTATTCATAAGGATGAGTCTTTTTAATAAGACTGAAATAAAATGAATCGAAATGATAAGGAATAAAAAAATAAATTAATTTTTTTCATAGAATATGAAATATAAAGAAGTAAATCAGCAAGGCATGAAATAATTGGTTTTACTAAACTGTTCAAGACGATATACTGAAATTTTGATTATCCAATTTTTTTATAAAATGTAATTTCTTCAATAATTATTCAAATATGCGCTGCGTATATCTGCTAATTCCTTTCTTCGAAATTCACAAAAAGAACTTAAATGAAATTTCTCTTAAAAGGTTTTTCATGTTTGAATATTTTAATCTATTCTTCCAAGAATCTTGTAATTACGTATTCAGACTACATATTGTCTAATTTTCTATTCAAAAGATTTTTATTAAAAGAAAGTCCATCAAGAGACGAAATAAAATATTCGAACGAATTTAACAAATACATTTCATTCAAGATTTTTCGTTTCTTTAAAAATTTTAAGAAAGAAAAAAATATGTACAATTTATGATTTGAAATTATAAATTGGAAAAATAAAATGTTTCATTAGCATAATAATTCTAAAAAAGAAGAATTAGTAAAAAAGAGCTTTCTAAGTTAAATAATTTGTGGTACACAATAACAGATATATCAATATAATATATAACATTCTAGCAAAATATCCTTTAAAATTAACGTTGTTAACACACCCACACACAATATTCACCAAAAATTTACTTTTTACAAATTAAAAGAAAAAGAAAAAAGCTTAAATGTGAATTTTTGCATTTTAACTAATACTATATTGTAATATTTCTTGAATTTATTTAAAATATATTTTATTAAGTGCATATAATTGTGATTATTAATTCATCAATGAACAAGATAATGCCCGACGTATTAAATATTCTTCTCGTTGTACAACAAAATTACATTTGCAAATAAATATTCTTGTTTATTAATTAAGCAAATAAGTTCAATATATAATTTCTTGAAAACACAGTAAATTATTTAAAGCTTTCTAGACTTATAGTTGTGCTAATAAGAGGTGTTTCTATGTCAAATAACCATAAAAAATGAAATAAACAAATAAATAAATGAAATATTTTAAATAAAAAACATCTAATAAATATAATTAAAATAAATTATCATAAACTCCAGTTTTTTATTGTACAATATTAACTAATTATCTAGTATCTAACAGAAAGTGTTCAAAGTTTATACTGCTATTTTTTTAGCCTCAAATTGAGCAAAAAAAAATCCTTATTTTTTCAAAAAATATAGATTTTAAAATGTGAAATCAGTCCCCAATAAACTATATAATAATGATTTTGGGGGGTTTTTTTGCAATCTAAATTTAACTAGAAGTTAAATTTTCATTAAAAAGATAGTGAAATATTCTTTAAAAAAATTATTCCTTTGCTCGTTTTTTTTTTTTTTTTTTTTTTTCAAATCCCGTACCATCCAGTGTATAATGTGAACTTTTCACATTAAAATGATAACGAAATTTACGGGTGCATACATACGCCGAGTATAAAAGTGATAGCTTGAAAAATAAAAAGAAGAGACGAAGGCAAAAAATTAGACATTTATAAATGGAAATATAGCTTATTTAAAAGAAATGAAGATACGTATATAAGAGCATTGTACGTGTATATTTCCAATTTCCTCGGAAAAAAAGAGGGTGCGTGTTATACGGCGAATATATCTACAAATAAAAAAAATGCAGCTTGATAGTATAGGGGGATGTTATATGTATGCTGATACGCGTTATTCGCCAGATTTTATGGTAGATAATTATATAAAAGGAATTATAAGATGATACATTATTCCATTTTGATGTTGGTTGATCTATACTACTCCTTAATAAATATGCAAAAAAGACATTTATCATTACGTATCCATACATTAAAATCTCACATTTTAAACCAATAATATTTTTTTCAATTTTTTTTAAAAAATAAGACAAAGCATTAATGTTTCACCAAAATATTCTTAAATAAATTAATAATACAACCACACAAAACGTTTTTTCTCTCGGTGATGCTCTTATAAAAAGATAAGTTTGATAGCGGTAAATAATGAATTCATACACAAGAATATGTAATTTCAAGGAAGTGAATCTATTAGGGGATTTGCATAAATATATACTTAAAAAACAAGCCTATTTAAAGTCTTCCTGCTGTTTTTTCATGTTTTTCATTCCATTGTTGTATGAAAAAGAAAATGAAGCCTCAGTTCCCAAAACGAAACACAAGCATCAACTTAATAAACACTTCCGTGAAAAGAATATTTTCTGTTGTTCGTCTTCTACTTCTGAGCCCTAAAATACCAGTTCTATTTCCATTTTTCAAAAAATAATATTTGAATGAATGGAACTTTCTCACGAAATGGAAAAATGGAAATGTGCAGGTAGTCTTGCATTGTCCGAAGGTGTACTTGAAACAAATGCCATGATCATTTCTTTATGCTGATTTCCTTCAAATGTTAGACTTCTTGTTTGGGTTCACAAAAGTTTTAGAATGTTCTGATAGATATATTTTTTCACGGAAACATCGCTGGGTATAAAAAAGATGTGTTATACGTTATGATAAGATTGTAATTTATGCAAAAAAATATATGAAATGAAAAGTTTGTTTGTAACTAAGATTTTAAAATATTTTAATAATATATTTTACCACGCTTTAAAATAGTTAATATGTTCTTTAATTTTGTTTAATAAAAAGAAGTGAAGAATGAATAAGAGCTCTCCTGCTATTAGTTGCTTCGAAGGAAAATACAAAAAAACCACTAATTAAGAAGCTTACTACAATTATCATCTTATATTTTATTTAAACTCGAATTCACAAACTAGAAGTTTCAATTTTCACTCGTAAACATTCATAAGGTAAAGTTATAGAAAGCATAAAAAGGTAAAAATCAGTTAATACCATTTAAGTAACTACTAATGGTAAATAACTATCAATACTAAAATACATGTTTCGATCCAGAATCATTTTCATTTTTGAACATCTTTCATTCAAAACTAAATAATGTTTTTAAAGATACTTTAAAATACAATAAAAGACAATAGTGCAAGATAATACTCAAAAAGTATTTGAATGAGAAAATAAAATTTACAAACAGTAAAAAAATTTGCTCGTTAAATCTATATTAAGCATATTAAAATAAAGAAATAAGTTCACGATTATTCCTATAAAAACTTTTCCTGAACCATCAATTTTAATCCGTCATGCTAAGTATTAATGGTGGTAATAATTGCAATATGACAGTATATGCATAGTGTATATCCCTCTCCCACTCTCTCTATGCTTACGTGTGTGTGTGTGTTAAATTCTTTGATGACCATTCTTTAATTTGGTTAGGTTCTTCAATCTAACCAAAGTTCTTCCCATTCTTTGATTTCTTACCTGATACATATTCGCATACAAAATTATCTAGTAGTACTTTCTCGGTACTGGTCACCCCAACATATTTCATTTAATTTCATGATCATAGGCCGAACGTTTTCACGTATTACCCTCCATTCTATACGTACTACATTGTGTAAAATAATTGGGAGAAGTATATATATATATATATATATTGTTATGAATTTAGTGTAAATAGTGTAAATAATTTGTATTTGGGTGTTTAATGCATTTATATTGCTCTATGTTATATTTATTTCATGGTAAAATTGTACTATTCACCAGCAATGCCGTCCCTTACGTTATAATGGCGATTCAATGAGAACTTGGCGAAATCTTGGCGATAGAGCTAAGTTTGCATCATATTTAGCAGCCAATTTGGCGACCATTTTGGCGTCATTAGTGACCATGTTGGAGAGTTCGGAACCCTCTGGATTCTTCTAGAAAGTAGTGTATCTTTCCATTAAAATCACGCTCGAAGACACGAGCAGTTGTATTTCTGGAAGTTTCTGCCACGCCTATAAATAGGAGTGCCAGCCGCAACCAGTGAGTCTTGATTAAACCAGCGAGGAGTGAACATTGTTTTGACTAGCGCTTAGCTCGGCTGTGCTTGTGAATAATCTGTTACATACGTGTATTTTAAAACACTGACAATTGTGTTTGGGTGCTTTTGAAGGAGTGAAGTCCTTCAGAGATTTACTCTGTGAATATTGCTGCTGAATCCGGTATTTAGAGGATTGGACTTTTGATAATAAATTCGCATCGCTCTTAAAGAACTGTTTATTTTCTTTGTGATTGTTTTGCATAAAATACTCGAATCCGGATCTACGTAACAATGTATATAATTTGTTTGGGAACAGACATAAACTATTTTTATCTGTCTTTAGATGGCACTTGACTGTTCAACTTTGACAATATCAAAGCAGTTAAAACGGTTTTCATTTCTGAGCTGGAATGTAACCGCTGGATGATAGTGTTTGTTCTTTTTATAACACGTACTACTTTTGTATGCTTGAAATTGGAGACATTACTCCTAGGCATCAAGCAAAATATATTACTGTGAAAGATTAAACTTCTATGACAGTGAGAGATATTGCTTCAACAATTAGTGCAAACAAATAAAACATATTAAGAATTCTGACACCATTAAAAGAACCTAGATCATGTTCCAAAACTTGTGGTTGCTAATGGAAAATTATCCCAAGAACTAATAAAATCTTTGTACGAAATAGTAAAATAAATCTATTGGAAACCATGGAAAATGTCCAGCAGTGTAGTAAGCAGCCCCAAAGCGAGTTATACTTTAATACACTCCAAATGCTGGTCACCTGTATGTGCAATGAAAATTCATTCATTTATGTTATGTGTCTTTCTTTTTCCTAAGCGATACTCATTATACATGTATAATGCAAATAAAATAATTATTTATTGCAACACTAAAGGAAATAATTATTTTATCTCACCTGAAATCTTCCGCAACTAACTTAATAACTAACATCCAAAGTATTATAACTGACGCACTTCAGCGGGAAAGTCAATAAAAAAAAATCTTTCGACTTTGGCTCAACCCCCCTTCTTTTTGTTTTGTCTTTCATTAGTTAATAAAAATCGTATTTTGCAAACATGTAAGATGTTGCCACTTACAAAATATATCACCAGGAAAACGTGGAAAACATTTCCTTTCGAGATTAGGAATTACTAAGCTGGTTTTGCAGAATTAATTATTCAAAACTTTGACGAAATAAATAATTGATGAATATGAACCCAATGAAAGATTAGGTTACTCCCAAAGCTGAAATTGCTTTTTGGGTGCATAGAGAACTTTTGGGGCTCTACTGGGTACCGATAGAGAAAATGGATACATATGGCAATCTACGAACAAATCAGAGTCAATAAAATGTATTTGTCACAAAAAGGGCAACAGAGGCTCAATAATAAGGACATAAATTATTATCCCAAAGGAACTAATTCACAGTGTGAACAAAACTATTACTGAAAGCCTCTATCCGAGATATCTAGTGACATTAGATAGGATCTTAGGAATCTCCCCTTCGTCATTTAAGGCTGGGTTCCATATAGAATGGCAATACGTACACTATAAAAATTGAAGTATTTGAAGAGGAGTAACCTATCGGACATCTTAAGTTTGTGGAGCCTTAGGAGTCCTTAAGTCGAAAAGCCATACGTGTGTAATTCAACAACGCCAAATGATGGTGCCCTATCTTTCATTCTCAATAATATGATCTTTTAGCTTTTTTGATGGAAGATTATCAGTCACGCGCCCCATTGATATTGTCGTTTACAACACACACGTATACATTGATTCTGATAATATACATTCAGTGATCCTGCAGAAACTGAATTATTTTCTTTAAAAATTATGGTCTTGCTTTTGATATTAACCCAGGAGAAGTCGCGCAGTCGATACTAATATTAGTGGTCGCGTGGAGTGACGGGGTCATCCCAACCATAAATTTTATTGTAAATGATACAAATCGTAAGTCTGGTGACTATTTTACCTAAGAGAAAATAAACTTACCTGCTTTTATGGACTTTTCAATCTTTCTTTGATTGTTTGAGGAATCGAATCCAATAAAACTGAGTTAGGATATTTCAAATGTGCGTGACTTTAATAAAGGACACAAAACACTGACACTTTTTGCTAACATAGGATATTTTAAGGCAAAACTGTCGTATTTTGTCCAAGTTATTCTATTTGTATTGTTCTTTGATGATAGATATGTAGATATACTTGTGGCTTTTTTTACATCTTTTTTCGTGAATTTTTCTTAGGTAGCATTTGAAAAATTTCCATTCAACTCAAACGTTGCATGTGTTCGTCGCTTTCCTCATATTTACTTTCGCTATCATGATTAATATCCGTTATTTAATCAGGTTCTTGTCTTGCTTGATCAGTTTCAACTTCATTCAATAGAGATCGCGGATGCCAATTTCTTTTTTTTTTTTCATATTCTGTTCATTTACATTTATAAACCATAATGAGTTGTACACCACAGCAACCGAAATCACTAAGTTGTTCACAGGGGGCAAATGTTGTAGCCTGTTCATAGAAATATTTTGGAAAAGAAGTATTTGCGTGGGGAACTCAGCCACTTCCAGTACTTTAAAATTGAAAAAAATCGTTTGCCTCTCCCAAAAAAAGAAGTTTGTGACAAATACATATTAGTTCTCATGAATGCTGTCATATAGGAGGATACTGGCAAGTTCATTGGTAACAAATGAACAGTTTTCATGGAATTAAAACTTTTGTGAGCCTGGAGTGACTCTGTGCTCTCCACAACCACTCCGGGGCTAAAAACTAGTGGTATGATATTAGCCCCACGCTATGAATACATGTAAAAACAGAGATACTAGAAACAGTTGCAAATATTAGCGCTGAAAGAAAAAATTTGAACATAATGCCAGAAAGAGAAATTGAACTCTTCTTGATTTTGATTTTTAGGCCAGTTGCGATTGTTCTAGATTTCGGTGGGGCGGGGAATGGTATTTCTTTGAAATCCCTCAAAAAAGGCACACTTTCATATAAATGCATTTTAACATAAATGTCTTTTTAGAAGTGAAGTATGAATCCTTGTAGACTTCATTAAAAATAGAAAATAAACACTTATCTTTTTCTCAACCAGTATTAAATTACAACCTGGAAAAATATGAAAAATGTTTTAACCGAGGGATATCTTACACCTATCACCTTATATCGTGTTAATTTATGTCATTTGATTGCTCATCAAATCAAATCCTGTTGATCAACACAAATAAGCTTCTTTGTGTCCTCTTATATACATTTTTTAACGAAATTTAGCCTAATAAATTATTCTGTGGCATTTCAAAAGTGACTCACCCTTTACGTAAAGGTTTGAGGACATTCAACTTTTTTTTTACCTCGATGTAATTATTATTATTTTTTCAGAATCCTCGTAACATATTTGTTAGATCTCTGAGCTGTTTCCGAAGATAGTTATTTTTTCCAAAAAAAATAAACAAAAGGCAGTGCCCTTTCTCTTCCTTTTCAGTAAAATATTTTGCATTTAAGATCAGCCAAGAAGAAATCGTAGTTCCTATAGAAAAGGTATCTCCTTTTCAGGAAATCTCATCACATAAAAAGTCCTACATAATATAAAAAGAATAATATAGTCCTCTTCCCAAACTTGTATTAGGTTTAAGGTATCCGACTACGTTCGGGACCGGGATTTTAAAAAAACGCATAAATAGATAATTTTCATGATATTTAGTGTAACTTAGATTAGAATACATGTATAAAATTTTTTTTTTTTGTTAAGGACATTTTGACAAAAAAAATTATTTAAATACAATATTTCGGCTAACAAATAACTTAGAATAACCTTTTTTCAAAATGTTCTTCTTTTGTGAAAAATGCTTCTACTATAGTAATCTTCTGCCTGTATATAGCTCAGACATCTGCACAGAGGCTCAACTATGTGTGATTTTTTGAAAAAAATCACATTACTTTTAGAGTTACAACCCATTGAAATAATTATCGGCGTTTTTTTCTTAAAATTTCTCCCCTCGGTTGCCGTAAAACATGGATAAACCCACTTCTAAGTTACATATTTAAAATATTCTACTTCAGCGTCTATACAGAGGTCTGAGCTATACGCAGGCAAAATATTATTAAAATAGGAGCATTTTTCACAAAAGGAGAATATTTTAAAAATGGGTCATTCTATGTTCATTTTTTGTCAAAATATTGTACTTAAATAATTTTTATTGTAATAATATTCTTAAAGCAATTTTATACACATTTTTCTAATCTAAGTGTCAATAAATATCATAAATATTATCCAGTTATACGTTTTTGCAAAATCATGGTTCTGAACGTAGTCGGATACTATAAAAAATATATACAAACTTTGCAGCTTACTAATCTAATAAAGAAGAAAGTCGAGTTAGAATGGGGATTCAGCGAACAAGAGAAAAGTATTTGAAATATTTTAAAACTGCCTCATAGCAACACCTATGTTGAAAGAGAACAAAAGCATATATCATTCGCATAGACGTAGCAGTTATGCGTTCTTGAAGTTGCTTAATTTAAAAATATTGTGTCAGAAGAAAAGGCCTGGTGATTATACTAGGCGAATGCTTTCTAAGTTGATAACCGCTATTCCAAATAGAAGAAAAATGTTATCATGTGGATTCACACGAAATTGTGCGGCTGCTTGAAGAGAACAAAGGTAACAGTGACTTCTGTCCACAAATTTCTAAAATGGTTTTGTAGAGCCTCTAGCCATACGATTCAATAAAAGGGCATCGGAAGTTCAGCATTTCAGGGCGAAAGTACAGTATTTACATCCCTGGAAAGGAAATGTTCTCAGTCTGCAAAGAATAACTCTCTCCTTGGAGTTTTTTAAGTAGATGACATGACAGTCAAAACTTCAAAAAACATGTACGAATCCAAGCAAAAAGATGATAATTTGAATATATATATATATATATATATATATATATATATATATATATATATATAGATCGAAGTTTTTAAATCCCCACACAAGACTATTACATGACTAAATATGATAGACGCTGATTCGAAAAAGCACAGTTAATATCGTTTAATGAGCGTCTGTAAAAAATCTCATCCCAAAAAAGCCCTATAATTATCCAAAGACTGGACATTACTGAGTAAACATACTTTTACTGGAGTCAGTACTAAAACTTCTATCTTCTTGACGAGATGTCACTAAAGTCAGAAAAAAGTTTGTAGTCGCTCTATCATAATACTGACTTTGTACTCAACAAAGTCAGCCTCTAGCTAACAGACGAAGTGGATTATGCTTCAATATATTTCAAGATGCTAATCACGAGCAGAAATTGAAAATTAATTCAATTATGCTTCTTTTCTTTTTATACAATGCTGTTGATTTTTCATGTGTAACTTACACACAAAAAAATCTATTTATTGCTATTCTACACAAAAGGGAATTATTATTTGTGCTCATACTGAGATTTACCGTATAACTCGCTCAGTAATTAACGTCCTACACACTATATACATATATGTAATCATCAACTAAATAATTGATACACAAGAGAAAAGGACAACAACAAAGGACTAAACCACTGGCCAAAGTAATATATGCACAGCAATACAGTAGCAATACGTATATATATATATATATATATATATATATATATATATATATATATATATATATACACGCGTATGACGAATGTCAAGTGTCAAAATCAAACTATATTAATTTACGTAGTATTCCAATAATATGCTATTTCTTTCGAATGCGGATAATAGTATATTAATTTTTCATTGGTTAATATGTAAGGAATACACATCGTATTTGTTAAAATACAAAAACCTAATAAATATGCGACTGACAAGTATTTCACTCACCTTAAAATTGCCAAGAATAAACATTGTTTCTCGCTTCTTGATTTGTTACGTTATTTACATTTCGTGTAATTTCAAATTTAGTTATTTAATATAATGGACAAATCTCACCATTGTGAATAAAAAATATATACCATGTTAATAATGAAAATGTTTTAAAATTATAATTCATATTTTCAGTTATTGAAAATTAAATAAAAATAACATGATTAGCCTCAAAATACTATAATGAAGTTGACTTTTATATTTGTAACCGAATATACTTGTAAAATACATAAGTATGTTAATCGTCATTAAGTTCACTTCAAGCAGTTTTTGTAAAAATAACCCTTAAATAGCGACATTCTTACATCACAAAATACACTAAATATATTAGGTTAATGTTTTAAATATGAATGTGAAAAGTCAATTTCTAGCTGTATCAGCGATCGATACACTCATCAAAAGGTTTCATTATAAGCAGTTCTGTAAAGACAAGTTTCCTTTGATTAAGTAACTAATTGAAAATTTGAAAGACATAACATGTCTGTGAAATGTCTTTAAAGAAATTATTGACAGTATTTAAGGTTATCAGTTTCAAATATCACATATATTTCTAAAATTGAATACTAATTAATCAATAGGTAATCATTTTCAAAAACTCTTTTAATTAAAAAGAATTTAAATTATTTAAAAGTAGAAATATTTTAATAAAACTATTAATTGTATCTTCACTGAAAGGAAAATTTAGTTTTGAGAAATACTTTAATTTATAAATATTATGAAATTTCAGTATTTCATTCAGATCAGAATTGTGTTCCTGCAAAATATTTCAGTAGAAAATGAATTAAGGTGTTAATACTTCTGATATTACATTATTCGAATGCTATAAATAAATAAATTAAGTTATTAAGATGTTAATTTATGATATCAAGTTATTGAAATGCTAATTTAAAGTACGCTCCCTCAAGATTTCAAAATAAATATTAATAACCTCTAAGATGATTTTCTTAAATAGAATAACATCTCAAATGAGACACAAAAGAATTTTTTAATTTATTTATTTGTCGTTTATATTTTACATAATTCTCTTAAAAGTTGTGTGAAATATTTTAATTTCTGTTTTATCAAACACACCTGCTATGATTTTGGATCATCATCTATTTTATGACATTTCAAAAATAGTTTATAAAATATTTAGAGATATTTATTGCAAGAAACTATAGATGGTCTTTAAAAGGAATGATCTCCTTTTATGTAATGTAAAAATACACCTCTTGAAACTTCTTCCTTAAAGTGCAGAATTATTTTACTACTGAAGGAGAATTTATTTGAAACATACTTTATCTGTACATCAAAATCAATGTTATTAACCCTCCAATAGTGCGGTATATCTCTAATTTAGCATAATTTACAAAATACTTACGCTCGTCTCATTATAATCTAATACTTTTTCTTCGGTTTATTTTTACTCAGAGTTTCCCCATTTATCTTAAAATCACTTTAGTTTTACTGTCAATATTATCAAATTTTCAATACAAGTTGAAACAAAAAAAAATGAAAGGGCGATAAAATCTAACCAGTTTTATAATTATTTTTCTGTCTAGAAATAAAAGGAAGGAAGTATTAGCATAAACATGTTATTTTTCAATATTAACGTTATTTGTTATAAACTGAGTAGATAAAGATTTCTTAAAATTTTAATAATGATCAATTTCTAAAAATATTACGTGAAGATAAATGCATGCACAAATAATCTTATTTACAAACTATATAATAGGAAAAATTGTTAATATATATGAAACTCAAATATCTCAAATTTATACTTTTGTGATTCAAGTATATCTTATGCAAGTTTATCAATAACAAATTCTAGAGCAAAGACACTTTATCATATATTGCGATGAATAATAGAAACAGATATACACTATAGAGAAAATAGTTAACATTTTAAAAGTCTTTACGCAAACTCCAGTTAATTTTTATAACCTTTTTGTTTTCATTTCATTTCATTTTTGAAATTACAATTCTGACTTAAGCATATTTAATCTTCCTCTCTCACTAATAATTTTTATAAAATAATTTCATTTTTACTCTGTAAGTAATATTACAGGAATACTGGATTTCTTAATTATACACAATAATTTTTAAATAAAATATTACAAATATCTATCAAATAATTTCATATCATTTGACTTTGATATTATTTACAGCTTTCAGTGATTATTTGAGAAGTGTAAGTATTTCATGATTTAAGTGTAGTCAAGAGCAGTTAATGAAATATAACTAATTATCATAAACATAAAAGCGTAAACGAATAATTTACGCAATGCAGGGGAAAAATTAAAAACGTTTAATGCATTATTATGGTTTTTTAAGCAATGCAAGTAATGTCCTGTCTGTGAAATCTCTTAGCTTAATATATAGAAGTTAAAATTAGATCTCAATTGTACAAACTTTAAGCAATACTTGTGAAATCTAATTAAACTGACCATGAGTTCCGTTTGTTCCAGACCGTCCAGGGGTTCCTGGAATTCCCGGAATGCCATCTCTGCCAGGAATGCCATCTATTCCATCCCGCCCTGGTACGCCGTCAAGTCCAGGTTCTCCAGGAATGCCATCACGACCATCCAATCCAGGAATCCCTGGTGTACCATGCTCACCTATTGTCGAATATGATTACAGATTTCTGTAACAATATTTAATTTTTTTTTCTATTTCTAAAAACTCTCACCTTAAAATTTAATATATTCTACTTACAATAATTACAGTTAATAAATTTAGTAAATAATAAGCATGTAGTTAAAATCAAAATCGTTTGTCTAATCTATATTTTTCAATGTAGTGAAAAATTTAATTAAATAAATAATAATTTAATCACTTAACATTTCAATTTTTTACACCCATTATTTTTAATGATAGAAAAATTAAATATCAAATATTTTAATTGCTTAATCGCTTGGATAAATTTTTCCTGATTCTTAATTTTAATCTTGCTGTTATCAAAAGAAAATTATTATGCATTTTTTCCAAATTTAAATATTACTTTTACACACTGAAGTTAGTACTATAAAATTTATTGTTTTTATGCATATATTATTATTACTCATATAAATATGTATTACAAAATAACTAAGAAACGTCGATACAAATTAAAAGAAGATTAATTTATCCACATTTCATAATGTTTTTGTATAGTCTCTTTTTTTCTTTTTACTTAAAATTTCTTTTACAATTAAAGGTTATTCTAAATTTGATAATTAAAAGGCAAAATATCAAATAGAATTGTTTATAGTGATGTAATATCATTTTTATGAATATATAAAATATTATCATATGAAATATAATTCAATTGTTAACAGAGTGTAATATTTAAATTGCTTGTAAATACACAATTGGATACTATTTAATTTGTTTCCTTCTTTATAGTTTTAAATGCTATTGCAAATAATGTTTTTTACAAAATG
The DNA here is from genome assembly GCA_019973935.1 of Trichonephila clavipes. NCBI lineage: Eukaryota > Metazoa > Arthropoda > Arachnida > Araneae > Nephilidae > Trichonephila > Trichonephila clavipes. The sequence goes on from BMAU01016117.1 coordinate 395,444, forward strand.
TAGAACCATATTGATTACATTAAAAGGAATTATACCTTTTTTTTTTCAAGAATACTTTTAAAGAAACTTATAAAAAAATTTTTAGCATTCACAAATCTCTCATAATATACATTTATAAGTATATATATATTCATACTATATAACTTAATAAAAGAAATTTTTGAATGTCATACTTTAAATAAAGAAAACACTTCAATTTATATAATGAATAAGTTCGTATAAATTATTAAATTATATAACACTTCTTTTTACATTAGAAATAAATTGTGATGCGTTTTCTATGTTTTTATTTATATTTAAAATTCCTTTCTACATAATAAATTCAAAAATTAGGAATAGAATGAACAAATTTGCTCAATATTATGTTTGAAACCACATTTTTCTTATATATTTCAAGAAAAACCATTTGAGATTTAAATTGAAAAGTAGATATAAAGCTTTTATTTTTATACTGAGATTACAGGCATTCTATGGAATATAGAGCATTAGTTATTAGAACGCATGAAATATCATTTGTAAAAAAAACTATGCACAAAATCAAATTGGGTTTAAATTACTTAATTGTTTCATAAAATAAATGCAAATCTGAAAATTGCATATAAAAGTAATTTATAAATTGTTTACCTTTGGGACCAACAGGTCCAGGAATGCCGATATATCCTTGAAGTCCTCTAGGACCTGGTTCTCCAGGCAATCCACGGTCCCCTCTGTCACCTTTCTCCCCCCTAAAACCGGGAGTACCTGAAAAAATTAAATTGTTCTATGTAAAGTATATGTATTTAAAAACAATATTATAAACTTAAAATGACTTCATTGAGACATCTTGTTTTAAGAATGTTTAAAGTTGAAATTATTTCTTTAAAACTATTTACAACTTTTCAACAGGCAAAACAATTAATTGCCTTATTCAAACAATGAATATTCTTGTCAATGGCCTCTACTTTTTTAACCTCATACATTACGTTGAATTCTCGATAATACGTTCTCTCTTTACAACTAGCTTCCAAACAATTTCTTCCGAACTGTAAGATGAGGGCATACAGCTGAGAAAAATACTTTTTAAACAAAATTTTATTTTCATAACAATTTGTCTTTCGTATGAGTTTTACCTTTATAAAATATTTAATGTATTTTGTACAAAAAATTAGACATGCATTTGGAGGAGTAAACAGGTTCAAATTTTGTTTAGTAAATTACTATTCTTGAAGAAAGGCACCATTAGGAATTTACATTTCTATTATACGGACTATTTCGGTCAACAGAATCCAGTTAATCTTTTTGATCTATTACAAAAAAATAACTATCAGGCATATTCATGATGGCTCAAAATATCTATATATTTATGCAATTCTTGAAAGCTACAGCCTCTATCTTTGTCCTTGAAAAAAGTAAAACTAAATAATCTATCTCGGCCATTCATGTTTTCTTGCAGGAAAACAATCAAATCAATTTAAGAAATCTCCTTTGTTTATTGAATTGTTTTATATGTTTTTATAGAAAAAACTGTTTTTTAAAAACAATTTCCAATTTTCATTAAGGATCATTATTTTGTGCTTGGAAAATATCTGAATATAAAATTGATGAATCTATGACAATTCAGTGCATGAGAACGTAATGATGCAAATGCTTTATTTCAGACTTCACTTCGGTATTTCAAGTAAGAAAACTATTTTTATTAACCATTATTCCATTATTACGAATTACTGGAAATTTTTAGATTTAATAGACACCTCATATTACTTATAACGCTCTCTGAAACTACATGAGGAGCACCTGTTTGCGACGAATTTCGTAATTTTGAATCAGTGTCAAGTGAAGATAAAGATGATGCTTAAACTCGCACCCAACTCTTAAAATTTGCATACCATGTCAACATATAGAGGAGTCTTAATAGTTAAAACGTGTACCAGTCTTCCTATATGGCGGAATTTTAGAGTCACCATGACTGAATCTTGGAGACACTCGAATAAGAAAACCATGTCCACAATATAAGTAAAAAGTGTGCAGATATTCTCAAAAATGTGGATAATCATCAAAGAAGAACATATTATGAGCAATGGCTCACTTTTTAACAATCTTGTTCAAATTAATAATTGAAAATTTATGTAAGACGTGAAGTAGGGAGACAAGTAAACAAAAACAAATGAAAACCAAAATTCTTGGGTCAGCTACAACAAAAAAAAAGAAAAAAAAGTCAATGAGACGGAAAATTAAATCAAATGAATTGCTGAAGATGCGAGATTTGTTGAATGGAACAATATGTTTGCGGATTCCTTAATAATTTTCAGTTTAAAATGTAGCATACACGCAATTGCAAATACAATGTTTAAATTTTTCCACATTAAAATGAAAAATTACATTTTTTTTATAAATAGTATAATTTTTTTTTCATCCAAATATGTACCAAAAAATTTTGATGATTTTTTTTTCTTTTGCAACATTTGTACATTTCATCACAATATATTTTAGTAGATTTTTAAGAAATATTTTTAATAAGATTTATTATTTATTTTTTATTAAATATATCATTTATTTATTATTAAATTTATTATTAACTTACTATTAAACTTATTATTAATTTATTATTAAAATTATTATTAATTTATTATTAAATTATTATTAATTTATTATTAAAATTATTTAAATATTTTTTTAATTAAATAAATTTATTTGAAAAGGACTTATTAAATATTTTATAAAATTATGAAATGATTAAATTAATAATGTATAAAACATATGTAGACGTATTTTATTATATTAATTATAAAATAAGTCATTTAATAATAATAATATATTTTATAAGTTATTTTATATTATGTATAATATTTTATTTATAGTTTATTGTATTTCACATTATAAAACTATTTGTAACTACTTTTTACATAAAATATCCTTTAATATTTGTTAAATATATTTTTAAAAATATTATTTATTAGTATAAAAATATATTTATAAAATTTTTAATATGAATATTTACATAATTACAGTAATTTTTTTACTTTATAAAATACAAGATAATTACATAAAATATCATTTAATACTTAATAAACCTTTCATAAATATTTTTTTTAATTTTGAAAGATAATTAAATGAATTGTGGAAACAAAAGTTGATCGCGTGGAATCGAACTCTAACCTCGCGCTTAGTAAGCAGACGATATATCAACTGGGCTACGGAGCCATTGGAGGAATTTAAAATTTAATTGTATAAAAGCCAAGCATGAATTTCGAAGGCTATTTTCTCCGAATTGACTGGACATTCGGCGGAATTACATTGAGGGGTGAACATCCCAAAGGAGTTCTACTATTACACCAAGTCTTGACCCAAATGAACTTCCTTAGTCGTGCTCTCCCCTTGTTAGCAATTCAGCAAGTAATTATCATGTGAAATTAGTAGCACATTTTTGATGCATTCGCTTAACTAAATAAAACCAAGTTCCAAAAAATGAACAGGTTATATTTATTCATTTAATTCCCATAGCGTTAAGCTGCCAAATCTGTCTACATTAATCTCAATTTTTTCATAATAACAAAGCATCATTTAGCTTAAATTCCTATGTATTGATTCCATGCTCATTTTATTTTATGATTCATATTCTTCATAAAATTAACTAGTTTTTCCATTTTTATCTTAAGAATACAGGTATACAATACATCCAGTGTTTAAGATTTTCATATAATGTGATTTTATTTTGCCACAGAAGCATAATTTTCATTCCAATTGACTTGAAAAATCTTTGGCAACATTATATATAACATAATGAAAAACACATTTATTAAGAAAATAAATTTCCCTCCCTAGATTCCCTACCAAATTTGAAAAAACTCCTCAAGGATTTGAAAGTCTAAGTTATTTAGAGAGCTAAAGACTCTTTTAGATATACACACAGTCAGCAAAGTAGGGCAACAGTGCTGTTTAGAGAGTGGGGAAAGGGTTTTCAGCAAAAAATCGTTTTACTGAAGCATGTTCTGGAAATGAAAAGCAGTTGAGCGTCGTTGGATTTTGCCTTTAAACGTACGAGCTTTGAAATGTTTTCCATTAGGCAAGAAATCGGCCGGTGACGTTTTCCTTCCCCGATCCAATAACCTGAGGAGTAACGATAATGGATTATTTCCAACCACTTAAATGAATGGATGCACTGCTTGGAGTTTCCTATTCCCAAAGAACCAAACCAGATTGGAATTTTTTTTTAGAAAATAAACGAAGTAAAAAAAGGGAGTATCACACCAAAGATGACTAGAAAGAAACTTTCGTTTATTTTTACTCCTTTCCATTTTTTCCCAGTTGACTTTCAGAAAAAAAGAACAAAAAAAGAAATCATACTTTATGCTCAGTATTTTTATGGAACTTCTATTCCCATTGCATAAATTCCATCAATTTTTTTTCTTTGTGAGCAAGAGTATTAGATGCCGAGCTTCTTGAGAGGTTTCAATAAATTAAACGGGAAGAACGCAGCTGCATTTAGTGGATGATATATAAAAGGGTGGGCATTTTAATGTTTCTACAATCACATCAGGAAAGCACTTCCGTGCACTTAGGTTTGCAATATTTATGAACGTGGTTAAATAAAAAGAATTGTTCCACTTCATTGGTAAAAAAGGTCTTGTCCTACCTCGCATATTAGCAATGGCTTGCAAAAGAACTTTTCTATAGCAGCAGAAACAACTTGTAAAACTCGTTTCGGTCATAAAAATACCAGAAAATGTATACGAATTCTTAAACTTTTTAAGAATTATTCTACTATAAATTAATAGATTTTCTCTCGTGTTATTTTAATATAAACTCAGATAATTTTAAATAATTTACAAATGAAGTTTTTGTACGAGTATTATTTCAAAATAAATAATATTACTTTGTGATGAAACTACAAAGTGATGAAATGAAAGGTGAAAAATGAAACACTCTCTTTCTCATTAATTATGAGTTAGTTTGAATAAAATGTTAGACTGTGATGTAACTTACATATATATATTAAGCCTAAAATTGTTCTTAAAATATATAGATCAATCGCAAAAAAAAACGTTTGTCACAGAATTTAGCAATATAATATTATGCTTATAAAATGTATAATAATACATTACATTAGTAAAAAATGGAACATTAGAAATATGAATTTTAAAATAAAAGGTTATTTTTAAACCAATGGAAAATACTTCAGAGGATCAGAATTTTGTTAATAAAAACAATTTTTATTGGGAGACCTTTTAGTATTTCGTTATTTCCATGGTGATGCTGGATCAATTTTTTGAATGTACGTCATACTAAAGAAATTTATTTTAAGTATTTGTGAGACTAATGCATTGTTGTTCAATTCTGGATTAACTAGCAAAGAAATTTCTTGAAAATTTGAATTTAAAATTGGTAAAAAAACATCCACTTTACATTATTACGGCACTTATGTATCTTTTTGCGAATTATAAAAAAGAAAAATACATGCAAATATTATATAGTTTTAAAGTGTTCCAAAATGAGCTAATGAAGGTCAGCTTTTGATTCAAAAAAATTCTTGTTAAAGTTTGTGTATTTTATTTTTGATTCTGTCTTTGAATTTATTGCATTTGCTTTAGGAAGGGGTCTCCTGATCTGGCATATAGTTTTCGTAAATTGATGATGGTTTGGTTTATTTTTGTTATTTAAAGGATATTTAAATGTAGTGAGGAGAGCTTAAGTCTTTAGATGGGGATGTTATTTTATATGTAATTATTTGCATCAGTCAATTGACTTCATATTTTTATGTTTCAAATTTTCGCCCAAATGTGGGATTGATATGTCTGAATCAGCATGGTAAAAGAATGTTGTTCAACATAAACATGCGCTTATCAATTGAAATTCTAATAATGTAACCTTCTGGCTAGAACATCAATTTTTTTACCGCTCATAGAAACCTCCGTCTGACAGACGGGTACGCAATTTTTTATTTTAATTTTATTACCCTAAGGACTGTTCTAAATGTCCTTATCGGTCATGAAATGGAGTAGAATTTTTAATATTTAAGTCTTTTTATGAGGCACACTATATTAATATATTTTTATCACAAGAATTGTGTTAAGTATTTTTATAAAAACTGATTAGAAATTATTTATATTCATGTAAAAATAGTTAAAAAAAACTATAGGAATATCGGTATGATAGACGGCGATAGCTAAGAAAAATAACACATATCGTGAGTTATCACCAAGTAACAACACGTGCCCCTCTTAATGGGTATATTCCAACTGAAGGTGTCAAGGCAGTCGACCCCAAAAATCACACCACAGCTTTTCCTACAGGCATCAAAGCAAATCATCCCCGTCTCAGAGATGGATGTTTCGGTTAGAGGGTTAAATATTAAATAGAATACCTTAGCGTATATTTGATATAAGTTTTAGCTCATTTATGATATTCCATCAATTATTTCCATTATTTTTACACACACACACACACACACACATATATATATATATATATATATATATATATATATCATGAGAGTAAAGTTATAATCATTAATCAAAGCAGAATATATGCAATTTGAAAAATTAAAATGAAAGTAGTTCATTCGAAAAACGGAACTCATTGAATCGCATTAACGAATAAATAAAACCACTAAGCAATCAATTCGGTATATCAGTTTCGAGTAACCTTTTAAAGAGATATAATTCGCTTTTGAATGCATCCAGTGCTCAGTAATCCTTTAAAACAGTTTACACCATACATTTAGTTTAAAAAAATTAAGCTTTTGAAAATAAATATTTTCCCACTTTTTGGGTAGCACAAAAAAAAGATAACCTTGAGAGTTATAGGAGCACACATTTCTAACGCTTAATAATTCACAGTGAAAATGTCCTTAAGAGTTTTTCCTCAATTGTTTTACAAATATGTTAACTAAAACTCATTAATGAAACATATATACGTATATTTTGTCATGGAACACTGCATCTTTTTAAAAAAAGAGCTATATTTTAACCAAATTAAAAATAAACTTTAAATTATAAACACTAAGCAGGTAAATAAAGATAATTATTTCTGAAAATACACTATATATGTATTAGATATGCTCTCAAACATATAAGATATAAAAAGCGGAATTGTATCTCGCAAAATCAATCTAATAAGTGATTGTTAATGATTTTGGGTCGTGCATGCGTGTAGGTGTGTAAAGAGATTTGCCGGAAAGCCACACACCACAGTAGATAAAATGAAAATGATTTAATGTGGGGGCCCTATATCATTTAAAGCATGGACGTTACAGGTCCTCGGCCCGTGAGTTGAGGATCACTGATTTTTTTATCTCCTACAGTAAGTCTAGCTGTTTATATGTACTAATATTCCCCCTCTCTTTCTATATATAACTGGTGTTTCAAAAGTCACGCACCTTTGTGGTTGAGTTTTAAGAACAGATGAATTATGTTAACAAACAGAATAAAGGACAAACAAAGGCTGAACGGGCATCTTTATTGTCAGGTGCCAGACATGGTAAAATAGCATTAAATGTTCAAATGATGTCCATATTCCTGGACACCCAATCGAACTCTTTTTACCAGATTAATTGACACTTTACGAAGAGCTTGAGAGTTACCATCCAGTATTGCATGAAGAATGTTACTCTTAAGTTCATCAAGCACATGGGGATTATTCCTAAAGGTGACATTTTTCAGATATCCTCAAAGAAATCCTGAATTGATAAGTTCGGCAAACAAGTTGGCTAAAGTCATTTGGAAATGACACGATCATCGAAATATTCAGTTAAAATTTCCATACTGTCTCGTAATGTGTGACACATTGCGGCGTCTTGCTGCAACCAAGCATATATTTCATCACTTTCAGCAAGGATATGAATTATGTAAAAAAGTTTATGTAAACGGACGGTCCTTTCAATTGACCTTTTTGTAAAGCAGTCTCCACATTTGCCACTTTCGTTTTTATTATGAACGCTCTACCCGATCACTTCGTGTTTTCAACCGATCCTGTGTCACGTAACCATTGCACTAAAAGTGTTATCATTGATGCATTTGGTGCTATTTCACCTGGATATTTCTGCTGAAATGCATTTATCACATGGTAATGAGATTTTACAGCGAAATAAAATTCCACGACGACTATTTGTTCTTGGGAAAACATCATGCAACTCCTGTTGTGCTCAACAGACTACAACTGACAAGTATTTTGAAACTGATGTATGATGCGTTCAAAACGTCCTATGATAGGGTCCCTGATGCCCTCTAGTGAAAGAAATCTCAACCAACCCTTTTGGTTTTTAAGCAACAAGGATGACCATGTGGATGTGCAAGACTTTTGAAACACCCGGTACATGTACGTGCGTGTGTGTGCTTCTCTTAAAATAACTAGCTGTAATTAATTACGTGTAATTAAAAGTACGATTAAAACAATTAAAAGTACGTGTAAATCAAAAATAGAAAAAAGAAAATATCAATGCCCATACAGCGTACGGGCAAACCGGTAAAGAAGTAAATTAATATTTCTCCATAACATTTTACTCGATAAATTATTGTATTGAAACTGCATTTATTTAAGAATAATTAGATATACTAACACAACATTCTTTGTTTAATAACATTATATACTATAATAATACTAAACAAGATGCGTATTGCAATTTTTATACAGATCCCCCGAGCTAATCAGCATTTAATATACACAGAAGTGAAAGAGTTTAAAGAATATATTTTAAATACTAATCATTCAGAAAATTACTGAATTTTTACAAAGCAATATTTCATCAACAATTAATTTTTATGTTACGTATAATGAAACGAAAATTTAAACAATAAAATCAAGTATTAGTATATATTTGCACAAATATATATTCAGAATGATTAGCTGAAAATTGAGAATTGAGTGCAATTCTGTACATATATATATATATATATATATATATATATATATATATATATATCCAATATAAGAATATATTCCAATATAATATATAATCATATACATATACATACATATATATATAAATTTATACACACATATACATATACATATAAACAAAAATATAAAAATAATCATATAGTTATAAACCTAAGATAACTAAAAAGTAGGAAGTAGGCACACAGTATAAAGACAAATTCCTGGCCTTAGGAACCAGGATTGCAGGTTTAAACAAGTTTTGCGGCGCCAACCTTCACCTGTAATTTGTCATACTATGTACCAAGAGGAAAGGAAAGAGTTCTATACGTAAAATTTAAATATTAAGTCATTAAACAAGAATATATGAACATAAACATAACCTACTAAAACGGATTTGTAACGATGGCCAAGAGTGCATTATCGTGTTCCCGCCAAATAGGGAGAGCAGAACCGCATAAAGTTACTTGCGATACGATATAAGAAACGATTAATTGCGATACGATATACGATAATAAGAAATATATATATATATACTTTTAAAAAATCATAAAAATAAAAATAAAATTCATAAAATTAGCGTAAATTATAAAGAAACTCTGAAAAATATTTATTAAAGATTTAAAAAAAAAAAAAAAAGCAAGCATGTGGCGCCATCTATTTAATAATTGTAGGATAAATTAGATATTGTCTAAATTTAAAAAATTACAAAACATAATAACAGTAAATAATTACATTAATACAAATTGTATCATAAAAAATCATTAGAAATATAGTTACAAAGAAAATTAGCAGGGTATCCATGTTCAATACAGTGATTAAAAATTTTTTTAAGATTTAAAAATATTAGCTTTATCGCTAACTAATACTTTATTGCGATAAATATAGTTAAAAATAATATTTCTATATATAGATATTGATAAATTAGAATTCCAGTAAGGCACTTTGATGATATTAAAATTAAAGGCATCTCTTTTATCATAAATATTAGTATGTAGTTTCAAATCCTTAATATACAGAGATACATCTAGGTAATTTGTTTTGATTGGATTATTATTAATTTTAACTAAGTTCAAGTAGGACGGATAAAAATTAATAATAGGATTTAAATTATCATTTTTACCAAAAATAATTAAATCATCAATATATCTAAAAATGTAGTAGTCATTATTAATAACATAACTATATTCATAAAATGTAAATAAAGATTAGCCAAACTATTACTAGCTGGGCCCCCTTGTGGGAGTCCTTTCTCTTGTTTATATAAAGAACCATTAAAACTGATATAATTTTCTTTTAAGACAAAATCTATGAGAGTTTTAAATTTGTTAAAAATTAATATTAAGGTTATACATACTGTGGTTTTCTAAAAATTACTTTAATAATATCATATAAATCAATGGAATTGAAAAGATCTTCAAAGTCATAACTATGAACTGAATAAATATTTTTATCATTAAAAATCTATAATCTCTTTACTATTTTTAATTATAGCTTTATTACATTGCTGATTAATAAAGTTTTGTATTATATTATGAAGTAATTTACCTGTAGTAGTAATATATGTTCTAAAACCATTTGTCACAGTTCTAAATTTAACCGGACTTTTATGGAATTTTGGAGTTAAAAATATATGGATACTTAATTTTAGGAATACAATAACCTAATTTTTTATAAATAGCAATAATACGATTACTAATTTCATTATGTGACAAATCTAATTTTTAAAAGAACCATTATTAAGAAAGTGATCATAAAGAATATTATAATAAAAATACTTACAAATCACAGCATAGTTACCAGGTACTTTATCAATGTAAACTATGATAAAATTCTTTTTGTAAATTATAAATTTTCTGTTTGATATCTTTAAAAGTAGTTTCATATTGAGAATGGTAGCTAAAATTCATAAGGTCTTTTAATATATTGTACTTATACTCTTCAAATGCCTCAATATATATATATATAATGCATAGTAATATGATGAGAGAGGTAACAAAATCGATTTATCTAAAAATATGTCTAAAAGAAAGGGAGTTGGAAGGAAAATAATAGTAGACATCAAGATAGTACTGGCCTTATAATTAATTAAACTCAATGCATTATAATTAATCTGAACTATTTAAACCTGCTTTAACTTATTTATGGATTTCTGTTTACTTAACCCGAGAGAGGTTGCGGGGCGCAGAATCACCCCAGGCTAACGAAAACTTTAATTCTGGGAAAACTGTTTATTTGTTACCAATGAAGTTAGAGTGTCCTCCTATATGACAGTCTTCATGGTAACTAAACTATATTTGTCACATATTTCGCTCTTTTTTGGGAGTGGAAAGTGATTTTTTCCCCTACAATCTTAAAATACTTGTAGTGACTGAGTTCCGCGAGCGACTACTTTTGATCTAAACTATTTTCTATTAAAAGGCTATATTGTTCTCCTGTGAATGACTTGGAAGTTTTTATATATTTCTTGTAAGACTCATTATGGTTTTAAAATGTAGATAACAGAATATAAAAAAAGAAATCAGAGAGCATTTGCGATCTCTATTGGATGAAGTCAGTTCTTCGGTAAAAGAAATTGATCAAGCAATGGAAGAACATGAAGAAATAATGGATATTAATCATGATAGCACGTGAAAGTAAATTTGAGATTTGTTGAACAGGAATCGTTTGAGTCGAAAGGAAGATTTTCAAATGCTACCTAAAGAACTCCATCAAAAAAACATATGAAGCCATAAGTATACCACAAGACACACCTCCACCTGTTAAAAAGGCAAGCAAGAAAAAGTTCAAAATGCTATTTGTCAATCATCTAAGGACAACAAAACTACAATAACTAGAACAAAATATGACAGTTTTGCCTTTTATTGCCCTTCTTATAATGTTTGCGAAAAGTATTTGAGAAGTGCGCCCTTCATTAAATTCCCGCACAGTTAAACATTTTAATTCAGTTTCATTGGATTTTTTCTCAAATTATCAAAGAAAAATTTTAAAGTCTCAAAAAGCAGATAGGTATACATTTTCTTAGTTAAATCATTCCCTGACAACAGTTTTTATTGTGTAAAATAAAAATAATCATGAAAAAAGGATTGAGGTGATAGAGTCAATCCGCGCGACCACTAACGTTAGTATGGAGTGCGGGCCTCTTCCTGGGTGAACAAATTAAAGAAATACGTCAATGGATAGAAAAGAAAAAGTCTGCATCAGTTTGTTTGCATGTATGAGAGAATCCTATACTAAACAAAATAAATATATTTCATGATTATCATATATTTTGAAAATAAGATTATTACTGAGCGCACATAAAGAATATATTAGCGTTTTCCGCTATGGCCTAGCAAAAGAAGAATCTTCCTATCAAGCAACGTATTAGATAACATTATCGTCAAGTGCTTTATTTTAAATTGATTTTTATACCTTCTTTTCCCTTTTTCTTATCTTATGAAAACATTTGACTACCTTATATTTAATTACTTGTATAGATGTGGATTTTTATGAAATTATTTTTTAATATAGACTCACACATATTTGAAACTGAACGTGTCGAATGAGTTGAAGAAATGCATTTTGCTTTAACAACGTTCTTATTTTGATTACTTAGAACATTCAACAAATATTCATATACATTAACAGCGGGAAAAATAATTTGCTCATACATTGAGACAATGGACAATCGAACAGTAAAAAGCGTTCCGCATACGAATATCACCAGAAAATATCTGATTAAAATGCTTTTTCTTATAAACACACATACACAGCATTGTAAGCATAAACACAAAAATAAGCTTCTAACAATTTAAAATAATTGCTTTTTTACAACATAATCCATTGCAACTTAAATAAACAATGAAAAGGTGTAAAAAAACTGTCAATTATAAAATATAGCTTAAATTTCTTTCCTGATCCGCCATTTCGAGAGAGAGAGAGAATACATGTGTTTCTTATAAAAACATCCAAACCTCTGAACATAAGACAGAAGTGTAAATGAAATATTTAATAAGAAGATATAGCTAACCACATCCAGTGAAATGTTTATCTACGAATATTATGGAATATTATAGGGAAACAATTATCTCCTTTATAAACTATGTCGCAAGGCAAATACTTATCCCAAAAAATTTTCACATTTCATGTAATGTCCGCAAAAAGTATCGCATGAGAAATTCGTCTTCTTTTTACTTGTTTCGAAACTGCTATGTTTAGGAATGTGGGGAAATCTCTTTCTTTTCACACATACACACACACACACACCTGTAGCCTGAGGCCAAGTGATCTACAGAAGCGTGAGGTGTAAAAAACGTGAAAGAAAAACACATCAAGAAGTGGGAATAGCCTTTGGTGGACAAGATGAAGTTTGGTTGGGCATCTCGTCCATCAATAATGGATGAAGACCCAGTGCTTTATTGAATTTCTAAGCTGAAAAAGATTTCTCTTATTCTGTCATACAATACAGGTCCAGGCGAATAGCAAAAGTATTTGGAGAAGGTTAGAAATTGCCTCGCAAGTTGGATTTATCTTCCTTATTTCTTTTGCCTGAAGGAACTTCTCCAGTTGTAAAAATTTGTTTAAGAAAATAAAGTTGGAAGAGATTGACTCTGACAAATATTGACCTAATTTGCATTTGAATCATAAATTTACACAGGTTCCTATAAATGTTAGGATTGCAGATCTTTTTTTTATTTTAACAAAACATTGGGTATCATTAGTGAAATAAATATAATTTTTATTGATTTAAACTACATATATATATATATATATATATATATATATGTATGTATATATATGTATATATATATATATATATATATGTATATATATATGTATATATATATATATATATATATATATATATATATATATATATATATATATATATATATACATAAAACTTTCTACAAATTTTATTTCGTAAAAAAAAAAATACAATAAAAACAATATTAGCTCGTTCAGAATTACAAGTATAGTTCAGTTTTTCATCATCTTTACAGTTATTCTATGAATTAATATTTTGAGGGGGGCTTCTTTTCTAGTGAGCCAATGAATTATTCTCTGTCTTGCTTAATTTCAATAAGTTGATCAAATACTTCAGAATATTCTCCATGGCGGATGCATGATTTTCCCAAGCTGTTCCAAAAACATTTTACTATCTTACGTTAGTTTATCATTTTCTAAAAGGTTAAGCCAAAACATTTCTCTAATATTTAGATCCGGAGCATCAACTGGAAATATTTATGTTTTTTTCTTCAAATCACTTTTGCTGATCAGAAAATGTGTCAAGAATCCCCATCATGTTCAAGAGTAAAATAATCCTCTAACGATCCTCTAAGAATTGCACGTACTTAAGATTTGTAGATACTTTTCAGTATCCATATCAAGAGATACAAGTACCAAATACGTTTTAGTTCTAGCTTAAACTTTTTCTCAGAGCAACAAATATCCACGTTTAATACGTCTTCTCCATCTGATGTCTTTATTTTCTCTGAGATCCCATCAATACAGCTAAAACTATGTGTTTCATCAAAATTAAAAGTGCTTCTGTTGCGAAAATATAACGTTTTTCAATTCCAAAAATTATGTGTTATCTACTTTAGTATAATATCTTTTTGTACCATTATGTGTTTATTGGGCGATGCGATGTTTTAATTCATTTTTTACATATTTTGTGATATCACGATAATTTAAAACGCGTGTAACTCTTGGTCTCGAAACACTTCGATCAAAATTACGGACAATGTCAGCAATAAGACGGGTAATACATTTATGATCTCTATGAGACACTTTTCATATTGCATTTGAACTCTTCTGTATCGATTATCACTCCCATGTTTGACGACAATTTTGTACACAACTGTTTTACATCTTCGAATTTCTTTAGTATTACGAGTAAATGGTAACTGATATTTCCCTTCTACTTAAACTATTTTTCTTAAGGAATTTTAAGTAATACCTGTCCCAGACAAAACGGTATTTATACGAAGGAATATCAAAATGTTAAAATCATTACTAAAATAACTTGTTACACACACATAGTTAATTTTACTTGATATTCTTTACAATTATCTGCATTGTCCTCATCCAGAATTACAATATACTGTTCGAATTAATTGGGACAAACATTTTTTTTTTCTTGTCTGAGTTGGTAAGTGATTACTAATTATGTCTGGGACCACTTCCAACCGGTTCTATCTGTTGCCCAGAAGTAATTTGATGGATCGATATTGACTATAATTTACTCGTTTGATTGGTTTTAGTACATTAGTAGTTCAGTTGTAAGCCTTTCAATGTGGTAGCTGGTAGCTATAATTTTGCGTTTCACGTAACACGTGTAACTATTGCTTGTTCAGAGACGAATATTACTCCGAAGAAGCTTTCTAAAGTAATTGACCTTAATAAACCCTCTTCTATGACGGTGAGAGGTATAGCTATGGTATTTGGTGTGAGCAAATCAAGTGTTTCAAGAATCTTAAGAACATTTCAAGATTTCTGATGATAGTCTCCAAAAAGAAAACGAAGATGTGGGCTCAAATGGAAAATTACTTCAAGAACTGATGAAATTCTAATAAGAAATAGCAAAATAAATCAAAGTAAGACAAGCACAGATCTTCGAAGGTTTTTGTTGGATTATGGTGTTAAAGTGAGTATCTCAACTGTACCAACTCAACTGTACTGTGGAAGTTATCCGTAAGGAATCAAGGCAGAGGAAAAGGCATTTTCTAACTCAGAAAAAGAATGAAACAACTCTTAAAGTGGGCCAAAAATACCGATCATGGATCAGCGATGAAACGCATTTATTTGTGTGCAGGTATACAGATCAAGTGTAGTTAGACGAAGTGACGTTAAAACTCTGCTGCTTGATCATATGCAACAGACTGCAAAACAGACTTCTAAACAAATGTTTTTGGGGTTTCTTTATAACAAATGTTACTGAAGATTTAGTTTCTCTTAAGGAATTATGTCAAATACATAGAAGTATTACGCAGTAGAATTGTTCCATCGGTGGAAAAATTTGATGGAACATTTCAACATGATTTGGATCCTTGTTACAATTCGATATTGGTCCAGACTTTTATGCAATAAAATAAAATAAAAATGCTTAATTGGCCTGGTAATTAACCAAACCTAAATCCTATTGAGAATTTATTACATATTTTCAAGATCGTTCAGCTAAGATGAGTTGCAGGGCAACAGAACAAATGATAAAAAGTGCTACACAAGTGTGGCTCCACGACGACAAAGTTAAGAACATGTGCACTGCACTAGTAGAGTCAATACCAAAATGAGTTGTGGGTGCCAATTCCGCTACAGGAGGACACACTTCATACTAATATAGATATTTTTCTGCCTACTTAAGGTACGTAATGATTAAAAGCTAGGTTTTTTTATGATTTGTCCCAATTAATTCGAAGAGTACAAATAACTCCCCTAAGATTTCTGGATACTTCGAAAACTTTGAAATATTTGTCAAAATTGAAATACTTTTAGTAGATTGTATCAAAACCCCTTGTTTCTCTTCTTGAATGACGTATTTTGAATTCACAAAGCTTCGATTTCACTATGGTATTTTTTTTAATTCTAGGAATAAGGAAGATTCGCTTTCAGTGATGTCGGAGGAGTAGGGTGGACATGGCAATATTTCAAAAAATGCCAAAACGCTTTGATTTTTCAAAGAAACCTCTAGTTGAATGAGCAGACGCATTGTCGGCTAGAAGGCAAATGTCTTTGGTGATCATACCAGGCTGTTTCATGATCAAAGCATCATGCAATTTGCTTAAAAAACAAAGTAACGGGCATTAATGATTTTCTAACCATTCTCTCTAAGTAGTATGTTAAGAGGACTTCCCAAAAGTCCCAAATTCATATAGTTTAAATATCCTTGTAGACCTTTACAACTAAGCTTTCAGGGAGGGGTAAGTACTTAAGAGTGGAATCACAGTAGTTACTTCCTGTGCTTTCACTTATTGGTCCACTTTTTTGATCTCTGGATAGTAAAAGATATAAGATTTATCAATATTTTCCTGGTGATAAAAGAAATCATCTTCCTTTTGCTCGAATGATTCAACGGGTTCCTTGACACATCGAATTGCGTTTACTTCCGAAAAGAATAAGTAGTCGTGAAACTCAACGTGCTGAGTTCTATCCATGTGCAAGTCTTCGCGAATAATTTTTCATATACGAGCCGTAATTAGGATCAGTCTCATTTATCATCCTTTGGAAGGATGCTCTTGGTCTAACATGAAAATGTCCACTACTGATTTCACTTTAGCAGCATGGTCCTTGAATGATAGAGCTTCATCTCTTGAATCACTATGTAAGAATAAGTTTAAAAATTCCATTCTAATTGCATAACAATGCAACGGAGTACCATTTTCATAAACATGCACCACTTCTTTATGGATTTTACAAGCAATTTGACCTTTCAAATGGAGTAATTGAATCATATTGCGAGCCTCTATTGTCTACATACTGCAGGTTACTTCAATCTGTGGTATTTGATTCTACTGTTTCTCATACGATGAGTATTATATAAAATAAAAAAACGATATATTCCACAAAAATCGTTCTTCTCAATGATGTGAAGAAAACCAATTAATAGATTTATTTATCTTTTTATAGCATCGTAAATAAAAATGTAGCAAATATAATATGTAGGTTACCACCTATACAGGAAGCTCCAAAAGAGTTCCCAAGAAATTATATGATCAGATTCAGAAGAGTAGGTTATTCCACCAATCGTTTTACAATGGACAGCACATGCGTCCTTGGTACACCAAGCATGTTGATGTTTATAAGAGAACGCACATCGCTCGAGTGTTTCCATTTTGGCTATAGAGAGGCATCAGAGCACGTAAGCTGACTCATTCCCCGAAAAGTGTTGGATTTTCTACAATTCGGCCATGTCGTCCTAGATGCTCCGAAAATTATCGGGACCGTATTCTATCATGACTCCCGTAAATAAAACTACCTTTAACCCAACACAAAAAACAATTTCTGTTTGAAATATAATGGGATTATTCCGTAATTGCTCAACGAAATAGCAAAGTGGCATGTTTTCCTACATTTTATTCTAACAAAGAGAGTCCCTGCGTACACACAAGTTTGGCGTCGACAAGACAGTAGGTCCTTAAATTACCCAAGGAAAAAGAGCACAAATTCACCCGAAAAGTTTAGAACTGTAATCTGGTACCCTGGTAAATGAAGATAAGATAATAAACATAATTTCAGCATTAGTCCACCGATCATTCTTTATTAGCTTATCAAAAAAATGAACAGTGTTAGGACTGTAATCACGATTTTACTATATGTATTGGTAAATATGTTCCAACTGATAAGAAAAATTGTTCATCTTGAAACTTATTTCAGAATGGAAGATTATTATCTTGCATCAAAGGATTGCACAGCGATCAGCTACAGTTGATTCCCTGTTTTAGAAGTAACTTGGTAAGTAACGGGTCATTTTCACCCTATTTCTCAACAGTAGAATCTCACTTCACGGTTCATGATTTTGTGTGTCAATGCCTACAACAACACTTATATCTTATTCTTATAAGATACACTGCGATTATTCAACAGTATATACACTCAAGAACATTGAAAATAGCGACACAAGAAGGAACCTAAGTACAATCGTGAAACTTTGCAAATAAGTACAGCGTAATGTGACATGCAAATGATCCTAGTTTTGTGCCAACACGCATGCTCATACACGCCGTGGTGGCGCTACAATCAGGAAGAGGGTGCTATATAAGCCAGTGCAAATTCGAAGATTCATAAACGTGACGATTACCCGCAGATTGTAGGAAAACTTTGGTAAGCGAAACATGCCAGGTAAACGTGCTAGAAGACATTTCTCACAGTTAAGTGAGTTTGAGAGAGGCCTGATAATCGGGATGAAAACTGCAGGCTGGTCGACGCGCCGTGTTGCTGGCCAGGTTGATCGTTCGGAGTTTGCCGTTAGAAATTGTTGGGATCAAAGGACACGAGAAGGTTCCCACGCGCGGAAAACCAGGTCTGGACCGACCAGGAAGACCACGAGGAGAGAGGATCGAAGGATCGTCGGCAAGCACTTGTGGACCACACAGTGACTCATTCAACGATACGAGCAAACGTAGGCGTAGCAATTGTTCCACAAACAATTTCCAGACACCTTGCAGAAGCAAATCTATCTTAAATCCAAGCGCCCTTTCCGTGCCCTCCCTTCAACATTGGAACATCGGCAACTGCGTCTACAGTGATGCCAAGCCAGATCAGTGTTGAATGCCACAGATTGGCAAAAGTTTGTGTTTAGGGATGATTCCCGGTTTGTTTTGGGGACAGATGATAACCGTGTACGGGTGTGGAGGCACCCTGGTGAGCGGTACAATTCCCCCACCACCACACAATGTTCTACGTAACACTGCCCGCACAGCTGGTGTAAAGGTCTAGGGGGCCATAGTCTATGATAGCCGGTCCACTTTAATGGTGATGTGTGGAACCTTAACGGGCCAACGTTACGTTGATGATGTTCTTCGTCCCCATGTAGGATATTTCCTAAATGGTCTCCCAGGGGCAATTTTCCAGCAAGATAATGCTCATCCGCATACAGCAAGAGTTGCTCAAGACTATCTACGTCATTTTCAGACTATTCCATGGCCGGCCCGATCCCCCGATTTGTTCCCTGTAGAGCACGTGTGGGATCAGCTAAAACGGCAAATGCCATCGTGTCACTCTGTACATGATTTAGAGTTGTCTGTTCAAGATTTGTGGGCCCATCTGCCTCAGGACAACATAAGGTGTCTAATCAACTCAATGCCGGACCGTGTGGTGGCATGTGTTGCAGCTGGAGGTGGTCCAACGCGCTATTGAAGTTGCCCAGTATTTGTGTCGTTGCACACCCTGTATTCGTTTAATTGTCTTGGTTTTGAGATCAAGTAAATCTCTCATCTTTGTCATTATGTGTAGTAAATTTCATTTCAAGTTCGATGCTTTCTTCTTGGGTCGCTATTTTCAATGTTCCTGAGTGTATATGACATGCTTATTTGTTAGCACTACTCTGTCATAAGAGTATACTGAATGGCATTTACCATAAAGATAATGCCTGACGGCACATATTATGTAAAGAGTGTTTTTTTTCAGGTATAGAAGTTTAAGTTGGCATTACTTTCCAAGATGGTGACCGATTTAACAGTTGTTAAGTGATTTATTCTCAGTTTGGTTTGGCAATTCATTATGAATAGACTCACGCATCATAGAGATTCGTCGAATGGGCCCAAAACGAGATTGCCATTGTTCCCGATTTTCATAAGCGAATTTTGTTTAGCGATGAAGCGCACTTCTGGTTGAATGGCTACGCATTTAGAGTGAAGTTAATCCACAAGTGTATGTCGAAACATCCTTACATCCAGAAAAACTGACAGTTTGGTGCGCTTTATGGGCTGGTGGAATCATTGGTCCGTACTTCTTCAAAACCGATGAAGGCCACAACGTTACAGGCAATGGTGATCGGTATAGAGCCATGATTACTAACTTTTTTATTCCTGAATTGAACAATCATGATGTCCAGGAGCTGTGGTTCCAACAAGACGGCGCAACATGTCACACAGCTCGTGCCACAATCGATTTATTGAAAGACACGTTTGGTGACCGCCTAATTTCACGTTTTGGACCTGTGAATTGGCCTCCAAGATCTTGTGATTTAACACCGCTAGACTATTTTCTGTGGGGCTATGTGAAGTCATTGGTCTATGCGGATAGGCCACAAACGCTTGACCATTTGGAAGACAACATTCGCCGTGTTATTTCCGATATACGGCCACAAATGTGTTGGAAAAAGTCATCGAAAATTGGACGTCCAGATTGGACTACATCCAAGCCAGAAGTGGCATTCATATGCCAAAAATCATATTTAAAATGTAATGCCACAAGATTATCTTTCGAATAAAAAAAATTCATGTCAATCGAATAATACATCGTTGTTTTATTGCAATTTAAAGTTCTATACCTCTAAAAAAACACCCTTTATGTAAAGATATACAAATGTTCCTTTTATCATCAATATCCCCTACTTGTATTTTCGTTGACTGAGCAATGGCAAATGATTGAATGCAAAGGGTGAACCAGTCTTCAGAACAAAGTTTGTATGCCTATTGACTCGGTTACGGGAAGTGTTGATGCATGTATCGCTTTAAAAGATGGATCAACAATCTACTGATACCTTGTGTGGTCCGTAGTTGTATTGTCGTATCGTGCTGAAATACGATATTCCATTGCTCAGTATTGGCTCTTTATGTTTTCCAATTTTCATCGTTTTATTTCGTGATTTTGAAAATATTCATATTTTTTTTTATCAATATCTCAGTTAGATTGCCGTATTTTTTTTAAATTTTACATTTCAACATTTGATAAATTTTTGTTGCTCATCTTTCAGATATATTTTCAGCGCATTTATAATTTTAAGGTTTATTTGACCGTTATAGTGTACGACTTTAATGAACTTCATTTAGTTTTTATACACTAAGCAAAATTCAATGATTTACAAATGGAATCTAATTAAATGTATCAAACCCGTTAAATAAGCTTAAATAGTATGATTTTTTTGTGATGCAAATATAGAAAGAAGTAAATCCTTTTTATAAAGAAATTTTACCACATATGTATGATTCATATAATACGTTCATATTTAACCTAACTAAAGCATTCTTTTGCTTAAGCTTTTAGGTGAAAATACTCACATTGCTAAAGTAATTCTATGTTACAAATCATTAGTATGCGCATTATATTAGTTTACTAAGAAATAGTGATAATAAGATTAAATTCATTTTAAAGATTCACTATCTCTTTTTAAGTGTTCATTCTAAAATTAATACATATCTTAATTTCTTTAATTTTATTAATATTTTAACTACACCTTTTAAGATAATAATGTAAATCCTATCCAAAAAACTCTTGAACATTTCTGAAGTGATAATATATTACTTCTGAAATGTTCAAGTATCACAGTTAATCTATTTTGTTCAGATTTCACAGTTTTTACAACAAATTTTCTGAAAAAAAGGTTAGAAAGGAAAAAAAAATGGTAAAGTATTTCATTATAGTTTTGAAAAAGAATATATGAAGAAAAACTGTGATCCTATTAATGTATAAATTAAAATAATGTTGCTGTGTTTGTAAGAAAAAAGTTAAATTATTTTGTCTTATAAACAGAATTGCCATTATGCAAGAGAGACTAAACATTTTCGAAATGAGACGCAAGTTTGAAAGCTACAATCCTTCAATTAATAATTATTGAAATCTTTAAATATTTTAGTTGAAACATTATTAAGGTTCAGGTAATGCTAACAAATTAAGGCATACTAAATACATTTATTATAAAAGTAAAAGATTATATTCTCATTACAGAATTTCTGAAATTCATTAAAATGTTTCATAAGAGCTTTGGCTTATATTTGTATTTAAAATCTCTATCAGTAGACTCCATAGAAGTTCTCTTAAGTTTTGAAATATATAGAGTGGGTCAATCTGAACAGAAAACTTAATTAAAATTCAGTATATCGAAAAGCACTTAAGGTAGGAATCGTTTCTAATGAGCATGCATTCATTAATCCTGAGAAATGTGCGTATTCCACATTTGCTTATCTGGAAGACAACTTCGAATTCCAATCCCTTTCACATCCTAACTAAGCCGACCTTAACTTACTGCATGTCCAATAACTGTAATTAGTAAACTTCAATTTTTAGTCAGTATCTCTATAGAGAGACTCAATGATTACCACTAAGCTAAAGTATAAACTTTGAAAAAGTAATGCATGGAACACTTTGGTTACAAATATCTAAAAATAGATATTTTATGCAGCCAATTTAAAGTATTTGATAAATTATGCTTTTGTCTTACACTTACCATAAGGTCTTTAAAAAAGTTTGTTACTGATAATGAGGTTTTTTTTTATAATTTTCTGTTTATTGATTAAGAGTTAAAGCTTTATCGGTTTCATTTTTTCTAATATGTTTAATATTGTTAATTATACTTCCAAGAGGTGTATAAAAATTTCAATATTTCGTGAAATAGAATAAAATTTATAGCTTTGTATAATTATCTCCCTAATAAATTTAATGAGAGTTGTAGGCTATCAACTAAAGGAAATACCAAAAGTTTCTGAACAAAGCTATGATTATTTTAACCGCAAAGCGAAAAATCAATTTCAACTTGAAAAAAATGAAGTTCCTGAAAAGAAATACTTAAGCATAAAATAATTATTTTAACTACTGTTTGATATTTCTTAATACAACTATTTGCCGATCAATGCCAACTTACTAAATTACAAATAAATGTCTTAAAAATTGACTTGGCTACCACCAGCAGTTAACAGAAAAAACAAATACATTTGGAATACAATAAAAATGAGCAATAAGCAGAATACATATATTTTCCTTTAATTTGAAGCGTTTTCGTATTTTTTTTAAATTGCCGAACTATAAATTATTTTTTATATTTACATATAAACATACTGGACAAATGACGTCACCTCACCTAATATTTGTTGGTTCCGCCTTTTGCTTTGTCGTTAACTCATCATGGTACAGATGTAATAAGTTTCTGACTTGTCTCTACGGCGATTTCAGACCATGCTTTATGATGAAGGGATATTTCTAGTTCTAAGACATTTGTTAGAAGGTTATTCGACTTACTTAAATGCATTTCCAGTTCATCTCCCAAATTTCAAATTACACTAATATCAGGACTTTTTTATGGCTATTTCAGATGATGAAATACATCATGGTAATGGTTAAACAAGGTATTCACGGTTTTGGCACGATGAGGAGTAGCATCGTCGGTTTCATATAAAACCAATCTTCATATAATGCTATTTCAATGTTTCCTAGATGAGATAAGTACTCATTTCCAGTTCTGTTAACCTTTACGGTGATAAAGGTAACAGTGATCATATTCTAACCACATGCTCCCCTGATCATTAATCTTTACCTCTAGCCTTCACGACTGGTTCTATGCAATCTGGATGAAGAGTTTCATGTTGTTCCTGACAAATTCTTTGTTTTCCATCATTTGTAAAAAGTGTAAAACGGCTCTCATCGGTCTATTCAACTTTTTTCAACATTTATATGTTTCGATTTCGTATTCTTTAGCCCAAGCATAATGATTTTTTCGATTGAAAATTAAAGACAGTATTTTATGTTTATCGTCGACTTTGAAGTCCAAGAAATTTATGTTCTCTTCGTATTCTTCCAAGGAAAAAACTTTGTCTCTGAGTTTTTTTTTTAAATTGAACTACTTTGTAGAGCTGTCAATTGTCTCTACTTACCCTATTTTTCTTTTCTTTACTTTTCTTCTATTTTTTATTTAGCTTCAATTTCCTCTCATCATATTTTATCATTTTTTGGGGTCAATGGCCCCTAGATGAGGAAGCTTTTCTCCTTTTGTACTTAAATATTCTTTCTATATCCTTACTACTATCCTGTTTGATATTCTAAGTAGTTTTGAAGTTTAACATACTTTCATACCTTTTTATCGCATTCAAACAATCTGACCTCTTAAACGTTTAGCTTTTGATGATGGCATTATAAAACAAAATCAATTTGTTTTATAAAGTTAAAAAAAATTTTATCTTTAAGTACTGTGGTGGATTATTTTGACAAGTATGTTTTCTAAGATATTAATGAAATTATTTCTTGTTGTAATTCGAGGAATAAAAATAGGAATAAATGGAAGATGAGAAGCCATTTGGACACTGTGTAATTTCTTTATATAGTATATATTAATAACTTTCTACAATAGATAAACTAAAATGGTTTTACAGAAAAATTTTCATTTCTATCAGAAGCCTAATCTTTTTTAATATGATTTCCTTTCTTTTTATATCTATAAGTCTTTAGATTGTAATTACTGGGATTCTCGTTATTTATTTTTTAAAGGTAGCTTTGAAAAATCATTTTGCAAAGTTCAGTAAGATTCTTAAAACGTATCTCAACTTGAAACATATGGATATGATGTTTTTTGCACAGAGAGCTTTAAACACGATGATAAATCTCGAAAAAATTATATATTTCCGAGATTTCAAATATAAAATTAATGGTTTGCTCTGATAAGTGATGCTTTGTTAGGGTAAATATATTTACACTCTTGTCCATAAATTAAGGATAATGAAGTTCAGGCAAAGAAAGAGACAGAAGCAAAACAAATTTGACTCATTTGTAAAGTCTATTTATTAAACAAACGGTAAATAGCAAAAGTGATGCTATATGTTTGACATAATTAATAAAAATTGCGATTTTTACTCCCTGGAGCAAATTAAAAAAAAAATCTATTTACAAAAAACAGTATAACATGGTTAGTATGATGGTTAATACGGAGTATGTCTCCCGGACGATGCAATACAGGCCTTAAAACGCCTAGGCATGTTGAGTATCAAATTATCAGTCTGATCTTGGGAAATATATTACACCATTCATCAAGCAATGCCATCCGAAGTTCCGGTAGACAGGTGGGAGGGGGTTAACGGGCTGCAATTCGAAGGCCAAGCATATCCCAAACATTCTCTATTGCATTCAAGTCCGGTGAGTATGCTGGCCAATCCATACGGTTGATAACATCCGATTGAAGGCATTCGTCTACAATGTTTACACGGTGAGGACGGGCGTTGTCATCCATAAGCAGAAATTCAGCACCCATGGCACCCCGAAACAAACGTACATGTTGTTCCAGAATGACATCACGATAGATGTGGCCTGTCATCGTTACACTCTGAACATGCAGGTCAGTTCTGGAACCAAGAATAATTCCTCCCCAAACGAGCCATCCTGCACCCCCGTAACGGTGTCGTTCAATTGTGTTCTCTTGGTGGTAACGGGTACCTGGCGCTCTCCATAATAAAGTCCAGTGAAAATGAGACTGCAAACTAAACCTGAACTCGTCCGAAAGCATCACACAAGACCACTGTTGTGGTGTCCACAATGCATGGTTTCTATTTCAGGTTAATCGCAGGCGACAGTGAGTTGTGGTAAGTGAAACGCATTCAACAGGCCTACGAGCATATAGACCAATGTGCCCTAAGTGTCTGTACATGGTCAGCCTTGAAACTGTCGTATCGGTAGCTGAAGAGAGCAGACGAGAAAGGTCTGATGCTGTGCTCCGTCTGTTTCTTTTGGCAGTAACTGCCAATTTCCGGTCCTCATTCGGTGTTGTAGTTCGGGGGTGACCTGTGCTGTAACATCTACTCACATTACCATCATTTTGGAATCGTTCCCAAAGCCTGGAGATGACACTCTGGATGCTTCCAAGTTCCTCGAATACTTCCAGATGGGTACGTCCACATTTCAGTCGTCCAATAATTCTACCACGTAAAAAATCATCCAAATGCTTCCTTTGTGCCATAACTATGCGGTTATTGCACTGAAAGGCTTTTAAAGCGCTGGTGAACAATTTTACTTCTTTACCACTATTCCTTATATACACTCTCGTCATTGTGACGTACTATCTGCACCATCTGGTGGTTTCTTGTAATTTGCATATTCTTCTTCAAGATGTATGTGACAATTCTACAGGTGAAATTTTTATTTTAGAGTTCAATTTCTGTGTGATTCTGAATTATCCTTAATTTATGGACATGAGTGTAGAATTTCTGTGTAAGCAATTTCATTGTTTTTGATTTTTATACAAATTATCCTGAAATACTGTTTTGTTTGCAACGCTTAATCTTGCAGCTATTCTTCATGACTTAAAAATTGTTTTTTAAACCATGTTATAATTGAGAAAAGCATTTTATGAAAGTGCAAAATAACCACAACATGTATTCCCTTTTTTCATTCTAATTTTTTTTCAAATTATTAAACTGCATATTGATTCTATATTTACCAAAATTGTATTCTTCATATATATATATATTTAAAGAAAGAAAAAATTATTTTTTTCAAACACTAAAATAGTAAAAAATAATTATTTCTCACACATCGAAAATTATCATTTATTTCTCCTTAAAATGAGATCAAAAATATTTTTAATGCAATTTTATTTAATTTATCTGTGTACCCCTCTATATTTTCAGCTTAAATTTAATTGTGTGAATGTAAAATTGAAAAACACAAATTGGTATAATAATACTTTTTAATTCACTATATCAGTAATTTTTTTATGATATACTTATATAAATAAAGCCTATTTATTTTTTAGAAATTCATACTAAAATTTCCATCATAAAATTCGGTAAACTTCGCTGTGCACTTTTTTCAAAGTATAATTCCTTTTATTTGTTAAGTGTTTTTATTGTTAAACTACCCCCTGAAATAGTAAAAACTTATACTTCTTAAGTAGGAATAACAACGAAAATCTCCGTATTAAAAGAGTTTTTCATTTTTAAAAAAACACCATTCATCTCTTTACTTTAATCTTTTCTTCTGTTCCATTTTCAAATTTTTCCCATAAGTGATAACACAAAATTTTAAAACAATGTTTTTTTTTTCAGTTTTCTATTCTCGCGCACTTCTTAAAAATCTCGACTATTTTAATGAATTTTCTTCCGAATAATGCTATACATAAAACTTACAAATTTTGTAATTTTTTTATTATTTTTTATCGCCTAGCCCTATAAAAAATTTTAGCAAGACAAAGCAGTATTCTAGTATTAATCCTTTCACAATATTCTTTCGAACCGACCCAGAATATACACATATACAAGTTTATTGATAGAGAAATTCCTTTTCATTTTTATTTAAAAATGTTCACTCCTTTTAAATTAATTGCATTTCATCGACAAAAATGTTTTTCTGTACTTAGATTTTTACAGGAAAATAGCTTTTAATTGAGTATGACAGTAGGAGTAAAAATATATGAAATCTTACTCTAACAGGATATTATTTCATAAAAGGGAAAATTTTCAAAGTAAACGTTTAAATAAAATTTGCAGCTTTATTAATTTTCTCCTAAATTATTCGAGAAAAAATACCCTCTGTTGCGTAGTTAAAAAGGATAACCCATCAACAAATGTTATTGCAAGAAAATTACTAAATCATGTAACATAACAATGCTTTAGAATGTTTAACTTCATTACTTTAATTTAAATATTAGAAAATGATTGTAAAACACTATTTTCTTTAATTTTTAACAACACTTGGCTGAATAAAATAAATTAACTAAAAACCAAATCAAATCAAAAGTAATTATTTTAACTTTGTTTTAAAATAAAGAAAAAAACCTTTAAGACTTTTGACATGAGACCCAAAACGGAAATCCATACAGGAAATGTATATTTAAATTCAC
This sequence comes from Trichonephila clavipes, assembly GCA_019973935.1. NCBI lineage: Eukaryota > Metazoa > Arthropoda > Arachnida > Araneae > Nephilidae > Trichonephila > Trichonephila clavipes. The sequence goes on from BMAU01016117.1 coordinate 423,534, forward strand.
ATTTTGTGCAAAAAATTTTTTTACAATTAAATCGTTATATAAGTTGCAATAACAGAATTTAACTCCAGTCTCTAAAAATATCGCGAATAATTAAAATGTCCTAATATACACTGGTGTGCAAAAATTAAGGACGAAGTCGAAAAATTAGCATATCAGCTGAGTGAAGAGGCAGAGCGGACAGAAATACCAATCAGGAGATTAAGTAAGGTGATGTACGGTAGCACATACGCAGATATGCCGGTAGACGTAATGGGGGAGTGTCTGAGTAGTATAAAGCATGTTGTCAGTGTAAGATCAGTATTTCTGGCAAAGAGATTGCACGCCGTATAGCAGTTAAAATCACACAGAGTAGCTGCCTCAGCGAGAAATGGCGAATAATCAATCTGTTAGACGACATCTGGATGCTTTTACCCGAGGTCGAACCATTGGGAAGTTGGAGGAAGGCCGCAGTGTGACTGCAGAGTCCGGATATGCTCACAGCATCGTTTCACGACTTTGGAGACAATTTTAAACTACAGGAACAGCTATCCGGGGGTTCAGTAGTGGTCGTCCACGAGGAACTACACCCGCAGATGACCGGTACATTGTCTTACAGGTCTGAAGAAACAGGCGGCAGACAGCGGGAGAAATCGCTAGACACACGACACAGGCGACTGGACGACCGATATCGCGTTTTACCGTGGCCAGAAGACTGCACGGTGGCGGTCTGTTTGCACGACGCCCTGTACGGTGTGTACCTTTAACGCCTGCCCATCGGAGAAGGCGTTCTCTGTGGTGCCGGGAACACCGGAATTGGAGATACAATGAATGGGGACGAGTACTCTTTACAGATGAGAGCAGATTCAGTTTGAGTAGCGATTCTCATCGCATACTCATCTGGAGAGAGCGGGGAAGCCGCAATCCTCCCTCGAACATCATTGAAAGGGACAGGTATGGAGGTCGCGGTGTTCTCGTTTGGGGAGGCATCATGCTTGGTAGTCGTACAGACCTTCACATCTTCGACGCAGGTTCAGTCAACGGGACCCGTTATTGTAACGAGATTCTTCTTCCATATGTGCGTCTTTTTAGAGGCGCTATGGGTCTGCAGTTCCTTTTCATGGACGACAATGCACCATGTCATCGCACAGTAGCTGCCGAACAGCTCTTAGAGAGTGAGGATATTGAACGTATGGATTGGCCGGCACGATCACCGGATCTCAATCCCATCCAGCATGTATGGGATTTTCTAGGCAGACGCTTGGCAGCTCGTACCCTACCACCAGTAACGATTCGGGAGCTTCGATTGGCGCTGCAAGACGAATGGGCAGCAATGCCTCAACAACTCATTGACCCCCTCATTCTCAGCATGGGCAGACGCTGTGAAACCTGCCTAGCAGTCAGGGGAGATCATATCCCCTACTAAAGACCGGATGTTTCTTGCTGGACACCCAACACAGGGATGTTTTGGCCTTCAGTCGCATTGCGCTCCATGCTACTTTTTCAATCAAGCTTCTTTTTATCCCTCTGATTTCTCTTTTAGTAAATGTTGCTTACATTACACATGTCCTTACGTATTGGGGATCTTACGGTATTAAATGTGTTGATTTGGAACGCTTTTGTACAAAGTTATATTGAAAAAACCGTCTCGTCCTTAATTTTTGCACACCAGTGTACATTAACTTATCATCATTCCATGCATTTAGATTTATTAATTTAATGCGACTAAATCACTCGAAGGTTTACTCTATTTAATTAATAAATATCCTGCCAGTATTACTGACTTAAATTTCATGCAATAATCTCCATCCGAATTTAGTAAATTTATTATCGTCTCGAGGGCTTGAAATCCGAAAATACATCACTTTCCTATTTCTGAACATTTCGTTCTGAATAAATAATGCTTAAGAATAAGTGTCTAGGGTAAACACAGAATCGTTTTCATTCCTTTTAAGGAAGTAAAAATATTTTTGAATTACATATAAATTATACTCTAAAATAATGTTATGGCATTTTACATCAACATTTCCGTATAAACGTTAAATTTGAAATGTCGAAAATATGTTTTTGAAAAGTAATTAATTTTACTATAATTAAAAACGATAATTAAAAATAGGTTAAAAAATTAAATTGTTGGAATTAAATGGAAGAAAAAGGGTTATTGAGACGAACGGAATCATTTTTTTTTACTTCCGTGATAGTTTAAAAAGGTGTGTTTTTACCCGGCACTTCACGCTCAGGGCGCGCTTCAAGACTCCATCTAAACCTTTTTTTTGGAAAATGAATAGTTTCTTCTGTAGCTGACTTTAAAGTCATATCCTTTCAGGGCCTTATCTTGTAGCCTTATTCTAAATGTATATTTCTGGATACCGCCTCTTCAGATATGTCATACCCTGCGCGTGAATCGCCGTTACAGTTCTCTATGCATAAGTACGCTTTAAAACCTTTTTTTATGCAATGGAGCATTATTGTAGTTATAATAAAGAAATATGATATGTAAGTATTTTAATAGGTACAGTATTTCATAGATGTAGTACAACAGTATTTTCGGATGAAGAAAGAATCTTTACGGGGATGATTGGATTTGGATTTCGATTAATAGAAGAATGTAAAAACCAGCAAGCAATGCTTCTACGAAATTAAAAAAAATTAAGATCCAGTGAAAAGATCGCCCTCACTCGAGACGAAGACTAAAGGTTTGTATAAACAGTGTACTGAATGCCCTAATAAAAAGAACAGAAAAACTAAATTTACGTGTGAAAAGTGTAATAAACACCCTTGGGTAGGAGATACCGTGGGCTTGAAGTTAAGATCATTTTTTTTCACGCTTGAAGTGCCGGGTTAAGAGAAAAAAATTAGATAATATTATAAACACAAGACAAGTGCAGGAGGGAGATATATTCTACTAATTCAGTTTATTATTCTTTCTTCGTAATACGACAAGTACTAAAAAGGAAGACTCAACATCAAACATTCAAATAGATTATTTTTATTGGAACGTTTTTCAAACAAAGTTGACTGATTAAAACAGAATTAAATTCATATCAATACAAAGCCAGTAAATTCTTACATTGTTGTTTTAAACTTCATTGAGTTGTTAGGAAAAATATTTATGTACTATATATTTCGAAGCTTTCCAAATTGTATACATAAGAAAACTGTACATAGAATAATCGAAGATGAGTTTAAGCAGAGATAAATGCGGTATTACGTTAGCATTACACACCTACTAACTTTCTACGCACTATCTAAACAGACAATATAAGCCTCATCATTGGGAGTATTAGATGTTTCCTTAGTAAATTTCTATTTACACTCCTTTTTATTCAAAATGCATCTCCAAGTAGGACAAAATTTATTAAAACAATGACAGTACAAAAGTGGAATGACTGAAAATGAAGCCTTCTATGAGACGAGATACTGTAGAAGCCTAATGAATGAAAGGGGCTTTGGAATCCTTGTTAAAATTTAGCAGCCTCCATACATTACCAAATGTAATCTGATGTAGTAGTTAAAGGTGTAAGCACATATACAGTTTCCCTCGTTCCTTAGTCATCATTCAGTCACCATCATTGGACTGGAGACATAACGAAAGAATTAGTAGCCCACGATGGCATTGCAATCTGGTAGGCAAAAAAGTTATCAATATTGTGAGCCATCTATGCTAGAGGATTGTCCTGTCAGTAGGAAATCTCTCAGGACAAGAGAGAGCAGGATTCAAACCTTAAGAGACAATGCGTGGGCTTATTGTACTGGCATCGGCAATGCATACTACATAGGGGTTCTCAGGAAAGGAACTGAATACTACCCATACCAACATAAGAAACGCATAACCAGGATAGGAATGTAAAAGCAAGTTCTCAATATCATATTCTCAGATTCTAATCCGTGGCGTTCTACAAAGATTGTGATACTCCTGTAAAGATTATGTCATGACCTTGTTCCTCACTCAATGTACCATTGTAAGTTCGAACATCTGTGGTTTTGAGGTAATGATAACCACAATAATAAATACCACTGTGCTTCTAATGACATAGAATGATACGTGAGAAAGATGATCGTTGTGCAACAGACCGTATTTGTTGTCTTGATTCCTGGTCAGGCAGAACGATCCAATATATCACTGAGTGCACAACATGCTTGTTATCACGTATAGGTGCGATGAAACTCGTAGTCTGAGACGTTGGTCAATCGATCTCTCCTGCATACATCGCTTTTAGATCCGTATTATTATTTCTTGGATGCGTACTATACGATCCCCCATTACTCAGAAGAAAAGAACTTACGTCTTCTATAAGTAATAATTACTTTGTCGAACTCAGATACGTGCTCAAATGACCAGGCACATATCTGGGTGTATGAAGCACGTAGTTTTTCGTAGTCATACTGAAGCTTGTCAGTGAGAAATTGTGTTATCGCATTATAGGTTAGATGTACCTATAACGAGCATATCAACTAAATAGCTAATCATTTCCATAGCCATCGTGGTATATGCAAGATGAAAGCTTCACGTGGTTTGAATGCATCATTCATGGTGTTGAATTTCGGATCATCAGTATTATGCGTACCTTCTGACATTTAATGAATTTTGAAATTAAATTATTCAATATATAAATAAGTAATTCAATGAAATAAATAATCATATACGAGAACTTCATTATAAAATATAATTTTAGACCTGAATGGTCAAATTTATTCGAAATTATTGAAAAAAAAATTTCCATTGCCTTAGTGAATATAGAACCTCAGAAATAACGGGTGAAAAATGCCTAAATAATATTTTACCTATATTAGAATAATAGTAATGGTATTGTATAATAATCCAATGATCATTAATAGGTACATTTGTTACGAAATATTTTAAGGATAAGATGACCATCCAAACTCTCACTCATAAATGCAATGATGTTGTTGAGGAATTTTTTAGGTAAAGCCTATAAAAGTATCTAAACACTTCTAAATATTTTCTGAAAGTAAGCATACATATGCTTTTAAGTAGGGCTCGATGTAACTAAAATAATCTCAAAAGCGTCTTAGATTACTTAAAAAGGTGTTTTAGAAACTAGTATTGCTTTCCACACACACAATATATTTCATTCTTACTAATATTTTTTTCAATAAAAAATTACCACAGATGTATGTTTAAAATATTCAATACAATTCATTATCTCAGAAAAGTAATATTTAATTCTTAATCTCCAAATTTTAACCTCATATAAAAGTGCCTTAATATTTTCATATACAAATGATAAATTATAGTTTTGTTTAATTAAAAGTCATGGATTTTTAATGCGCAAGCATTTTACAATTTTTTTTAGAAACAATCTTGGCATTTTTTGACGTAATAACGGACCCGTGGTCACGAAGTGGTCATGATCGTGAACTCAGGGTCGGCATTGTCGAGTTCCAATTTCGAAACAAAGTACCACCTAAAAATCATTGTGTAGAGGGGCTAATACACGTTAAATCGGTTGAGACACACATTGGTATGGTGCGGAAGTTTCGAGAGGAGTTGTTCTCATTAACTGACTGAGTTTCAAAACTACGAAGTCCGTCGCTAAAAGTCCTCATACAGTTCAGAGTTAGATGTAAATTAAATCAAACTGTCATAATAATATAAAATGACAACAGTAACACTTAATGCAAATATATTTCATTCAATTTAATGATCACGTTGGTAATCAACACAAAATTTTACATTACCTTCTCACCACAAATTTCAAAGAAAAATTAATTTAAATGAAATTAAATTTTGCTCTTATGTAAGAAAAACTGTGTATTTGTTTTAAATGAGTACCAAAATTACATATGTTCCTCGAATTATAAGAATACGACCTATTTAATAAAAAAAAATTAATAGAAATATTTTAAGTATTATATTTAGTTTGGTAAGTAAAAACTAATAGACATTTTTGAGTTTTATTTGGTTTGTACACATACGTAAAAATTAATAAAAATGTTAGTGTATTATTTAGTTTGTATGCATACGTAAAAATTAATAGAAATATTTTGAGTATTATTCAATTTGTATACATAAGTGTATATGAACGTGTATATGCGAGTGTGTAATGCAAATGAAATAATTACCACCATAATCGGTAACTTACTCTCAATTTATTATCTATAATAAATATATACCTTTACCCTAAGGAAAGGGAGATTAATTAATTATTTGAATTTTAATGAATTTTAACATCTGATTAGTCTTTAAGAATTAAATACCCCCTACCCCGTCATTGCTTATTTTTATTAAAATATCTAAGAAAAAGTGATAACAAAAAATGCTGTCCATATTTTCTCAAAACTGGAAAAAAATTATAATTTTTTTTAACAATTTGATTACTATTTCAATGAAAGAAGCTTTTACAAAAACTAAAGCATCATGAATAATATAATTAAAACACTTAAGGTTTTTCGCTAGCTATGCGAATCTGTTACATATTCTAATGGGTAAATCGTTACAAATGTAAATAAATTGAATTTTTTTCATTTGAAGAATTGAAACTGTATTCAGAATTAAATTTTTAAATATCATAAAAACTATTCATTTAAACCAAATGTGCTTTATATAAAAGAACGCAATAGTAACAAAGAAACTTTAATGTAATTTACAAAAACACGCTTCTTATTTTTCCCAACTTCAATTTTTTGTTCATTTTCCCTTTTAAAAAAAAACATAATCTTCCGAGAAACCTTTATCGAAATGAATTCCCTCACCCGCATATAACTGATATTTAATACTCTAAATTATTTTATGCAAAATAAAGAATAATAAATTTGATGCTTAAGAACCGTCGCAACTTTTTTCTACAGAGTAATCGTTTTACTTTAAATCGATGTTTTACAAATATCCAATACATGATTTTTAAAAAGCAAATATGTGTTAATAAAAACAATTACCTGGATTTCCTGGAGGTCCTGGATCACCACCGGGACAATGTTCTTTGATTGACAAACAAAATTCTTTCAAAACTGGGACCTATAAAGTAAAAAAAGAAGAGTTGAGGAATTTATTTTTAATTTTGTTGTATAAATTACATCCTGAAGAGAATAAATTACAAAAATTTTTCATTTCTAAAATAATCGTTGATGTTCCTTTGTTCTTCGTTATTATATACTGCGAGCGCTTTGATAAATTATACTCAATTTAACGTAATGTTTTCTCATGACAGATCAACGCATCAGTAAGTAAATGAAGTCATTAATTGAAAGAACCAAAGAAAACGATATAAATTATACTTATCTGATAGAAATTTCCCTACACATTACATTATTTATTACATGTAATTATTTTATTCCACTGCAATTCCTTAATCATCACTTAATTTTTCCACATCAATTATTTTCCTATTTTCATTTTCACCGCATATTCTTTATGTACTATAAATTTATTTGCTGAAAATCGCTTGAAAATTTATTAAGTTGCTTTTTTTATTTATTCAGACAAAATTCATAAATGAGACCTAAAAGAAAATAAGCATTTATGCTAATACACATATTCGTATTTAGTAAAACAAATATGCTTACTATATTTTAATTGACAAAAAATAGACTTTTTAACATAAAACTATTTTTTAATCAAAAATGTAATATGAAATCCTCAGAATTAAATTTAATGGAATTTATAGCAGTATTTATATCAAATGCAACCAGCTACAATTTACTTAAGCAAATACATATATTTTTTAGGGTTACATTTTCCCTAGTCTTTTATTAAAATTAAGCGATAATAATATATTACATGTCTGGATGTTAAACACACTTTGAGAGGATTATAATTGGTGAAAAATTCTTTTGAAGAATCAGAGGTAAACAAGCCTTTCGAAATTTAGGAGTTTTGAGCAGGTTTTTCATTTTAAAAACGCATTAAAATCATTAATACATGGTACCATGAATGTTCGGTTGTACATGCAACATAAGATAGATTTATATAAAAAACATGTATAACTACGTTTTAAAGTGCTTTGTAAAATTATGAAAAATTCGGAAAACTACCCCAATTTATGAGAAGTAGTACAAATTTAAAAAAAAAAAGAAAACAATGGAGCACAGAACTTAAATTCAGATCCTTATTCAATGTGTAACAATCTAATAATAACATTTATAAATTAACTTGTTTATATTTATACTTCTTAAAATATAAATTAATTCGTTAGCTATTCATGTTTGCTAAATGAAAGCAAGGAAAAGTACCATTTAAATTAAAGCTAAAATTTGTCGCTAGTGTTTATAAGTTCGTCTGCTATTTTTTTTTTTTTGTTGTTGTTGTCACTCATTGACCCTTGGAAATCAGTCAAAATTTCCTTTTGATATCATTTCGTTTTCCACCATTGATGGATATCAATCTGTGTAAACGACCATGCAGCCACTTTAAGCCATAGCTTAAGTTAAAGACTTGACTTTTAAGAAAAGCCGCTATGTATTAACTTCAATTGCAATCGATAAAAATTAATATCAAATAAAAAAGCTGGAAAATTAAATTTTACCAATTGTGTAGAGGTCCAGGTTAGCAATTGAAACTCATATGATTACCTCTCACCACATACCGTAGGTACAATATATGTTGTCATTTCATTTACAGCCGAACCATTTGCTTGTCATCCGCGGTACCCTTACAATACGACGATGCATCAACGAAACCCTATGTGTTGTTTTCCCTTTCCAAGATCCCCGGACATCAATTTCAAGGGTCTGACACTCAGCTGCGCATAAAACACTTTTTTACGGATTGTCTTCGTGTATCTTTATCACTTCCCTGTCTTGCGTGAATGCCCCGGCACTCCAGAACGGAGCACGTTTGAGTTCTGATTAAAAGGCCTATTCCGGCCATCCTTCAACCAATCCAATAAATCTTACCAATTGGAATGTGCATGGTAAGCAACCCCACGATAAGAAATTAACTAACACTACTAAATTATAATAAAATATTGCACCAGAATAAATAGGAAAATCCCATTGGTGATAAGTTTGGAAGTTAAATTTTGTGATTCAAATCCTGAGACGTCTAGCGCATTTATTTGAACAGATTATTCTAGAAGTTCTTTGAATGAGAGACTTCATAGGCATTATATAAGCTTGTTGCAGGGAAGCAACATTGGAGTGTCAAAGCTGGACAATTGGACATTGGAGTGTCACTAGCATCATTCGATGGTATTATTACGGATGCGGATTGTTGTGTTCTATATTTGTGTGATTTTAAAACTTGTTTTATTGCGTACCTACAAGAAAGAATTTCTTCCTAAAGATATTCTACTGCAATTGCTAGAAAGTTTCATAGTACATGATGGTTTTCCCTGTGTGAAAGAACTTACTTGTTATTTTCATGGACCTTTCTATACTTGGTAGCCATTCAATTACTTAACAATATAGCAACAGACAAAAAAATGAATCACCAGCATAAACAATCATTTTTTTTCTTTTTCATAACAAGAATTTTTTTTTCCTAAAATTAATTTATTTGCTGCAGTGCAAGGCATGAAACTATGTAAGATAAATTTAAATCATATAGTGGCTACTAAATAGTGTATAATTTATTGTTCTTTAAGAGAGAGCCAAAATGTAAAAATTATTAATTACCTTTATTTTTAATTCATTCAAAGCATAGCTCCAGACATTCAATTGTCAACACACAAAAAAAGTGTCAAAATATCAGACTGATTACCCAATTTTTATTTTTTTAACCGAGAGGTTTAAAGCTTTTATGGAATAATCTAAGTAAACTCTTCAATCTTTTGTCAGTCTATTCTGAATATTCCCTTCTTAATTTTAAACAACATTATACATAAAACATTTTACTAATTTTATTTTTCCATATACCAAATATTAAGTCGGGCTTATATTTCTTTTTATAATACGTTTAGCATAATGTTAGATTTGCTTTTGTATTATTACGGTATTTTGCATGATTTTTTATTTGTGGTTCTGCGATTCCTAACTTAACAGCAGTCATTTCTCAAAATTTATGAAAATTAACTTTTTTTTATTATGTTTTAATTTTTTTTGTGTGTTAGCTGATATTTCAAATTAGTTGTAAGGCGAAACCCCAAAAGAGATCTACGAGAGGTAGTTGGATTTCAAATTATGATGCATGTAAAAGATACCACAATTGATTTTTATGTTTTCATATTTCTACTCCAAATATATACATAAATTTAGTAAGTAATTTAAAGATTATGAAACTTTTTTTTTCGTTTCCTTTTAGTTGTATTAAATTGCTTTATTTTCCTTAAGTAAATATTAATTTTTTATTTATCTGAAATTAAAAAATGTATTTCATGCAATGAATAAATACATGCTCTGAAATTTACAGTAAAATTCATTTTCAAGTCGAAATAAGAATTTAATTTGATTGTTTGATTTATGAGCATTAAGAACAATAAATATTAAGTTACTTAATTTTTAATTAGAAAGTTGTAGTACTTCAGAAACCGTTACTCTTTTTCGCAAGATATATATTTTGTAGTTCTCAGAAAAAGGAACTCCTTTTTGGATAATGCTGAAGAAGAAATATGACCGATTTTTAACTTGAAAATGTGCTATGTTAGTATAAAATAGATAATGTAACATGTTAATTAATTGATAGCAATCATCTTTGGCACTATGTCTTCAAACTACACACATCCCAATTAAAAATGTAAAATCAACATAACTATTCATTTTGACAGCAAATTAATTTGAAGTCAATTTAGTTTCTTATAGTCTGACTATATAAAAGAGTTAGACATAAGATGAATAATTAAGTAAAATATTCTCTAAGAATAAAATATTACCCCGAATAATAAGTGAGAATTTTCTAGAGAACATATGCTCTTTAATAACACCAATTCTTAAAATGTTAAAGATGGATTTAACGAAAATATCATTATTAATTCATACAAATAGAATTGGTTTAACAAGTGTTAATTTAAATTGCTTTACGCTTCTATTTAAACTGCCATCCTAAGATCTGAAATTACCGTCGATATTTTGAATCGTCAGAATAATAAAACATTAATTCTCAAATATTCCCAAACAGAACTGATTGGTCGCAAAAATTCTAGGGATTTCTCATGAAATTCAGAACGCTTGTAATAAACATGTATAATTGTTGAACTGCCTCCACTTCAGGTATTATGCATTAAAGAATTATTAATCAGCATTAATATTCTAAAAATTAAGTGAGCTTATCAGGGAGAGAACTTTCATACATCCGTAAAGACAGTGTTGCAATTCTAAATTTTCGATATTGCGTTAAAATTAAGTACTTCTAATTCCGTAAAGAAAATTTAAACATTAACTATCTTGACATGAAAATATGAAGCTGTGATAAATTCTTAACGAAAATCAAATAGTAAGAGAACTGAATGGTATAAGGCCTTTTTTTTCTTGCATAATGCACAATTTCCTTTATTTTTTCATGCAGTACAAATTTACTGATATTAACGTAATACTTATAAAATAAAGCAAATTTTTCAATAAAATAAAATGCATTATAATTTATTTTATTGAAGAATCAAATAAAGTCATATACAAATTACTAGAGAACTAAGAACGTAAGTAAAACTTTTCCAAATTTCTTTTCATTAATTTGTGTATTTATTATTTCGTTGCTTTTATCTAAATTCAATTTAATGTTGGTAGATTGATATAAAATAATAGGGTTTCACTTTCAAATAATATTCTTAAGCGCTTCTACATAACTCAATATTGAAATCAGTGTATAATAATCATCCTAAACAATCCTAAAAATACAATTGCATTACTACCATTAAAAGTATAAAATCAGTAAAATCGTGCATTGCAGTTTATGTATGAATATTATCATACTAATCTTATATTTTGCTTTCATCTCTCTTAATGTTGGATAGATATATACAGCATGAATAAATTATATAATTTTCAAATAATGGATATAACTAATACCACATTATGTTCCTTAGCTTTGATAACAAATTCAACCCATTGTACCATTTATCTCATTTATATGTAAAGCCATTCACACATTATAAATACATTTCTTTTAACTTAAAATTATGTCTAATCAACTATTAATATTAAAAATATAACCTTTCTTATGTATAAGACATACTACTGTTTCTTATGTTAGATGTACAAAAACAATTTTAATTTAGAATTAATTTAACCTCTCATTTTCTCTCTCGAAACCATTTTCTCATGTGTAGATTTAAATAGAATACAGAAATAATAGTTACCAACCTTTTAAAAGTAGCTAGAAGCAGAAATACTTTTATCTCTACACGTAACTGCTCAAACAGGGTGGAAATGCAATTGTATGTTTAGTTAGCGTCAGATTCCCTAGTGGATTTAACAACTACGTCTTCTGATTGAAATCAAATCCCACTTTGCTGCAAGACTGTGACCACCACTTCAGAGGAAGGATAGAGGGTTCATGTGGCCGTAATTTGAACACGCTTCGAAGAAGCTTAGTCGCCGATAATTAGAAAGACGTATCCTCCAAAGACCAGTCGCAGCTCGGTGGGCTTTGTTAACACAGAAGAATTCAACTTGCCGTACACAACCGACGACGTAGGATTTCCTTTGGGTGTTTCTGATTGAACAGCAATTATTTTCTCCTTTAAAAGCATTATGAAAGCGAAACTAGTGGGCCTGCAGTATACGCAGCTTATGTTATACCCAGTAATTGTTCTACAACAGCCTGTTCTAGCTATAGATATTCTTTTATTTAGTTAATATACGCAAGTGCATCAAACTTCGCTGAGGTTATAAATACTTTTATTATATAAGTGATTATAATAATTTACACGCTAAATATGCAAAAATATCTCAACCTCAGATAAAGTAGCTTCCTTAAGGTATCCGACTACTTTCAGAACCGAGATTTTGCAAAAGCGTGTAAATGGATAATATTTATGATATTTAGTGTCACTTAGATTAAAAAATGTATGTAAAATTGTTTTAAGAATAGTAATACAATAAAAAGTTATTTAAGTACAATATTTGGACAAAAAGTGAACATAGAATGACCAATTTTCAAAATATTCTCCTTTTGTGAAAATGCTTCAATTATAATAATATTTTGCCTGTATATAGCTCAGACCTCTGTACAGAGGCTCAAATAGAATTTTTGAAATATATAACTTAGAACTGAGTTTATCCATGTTTACCGACAACAGAGGGGATAAATTTTAAGAGAAAACGCCGATCACTATTTCAATTGGTTGTAACTCTGAAAATAATGGGAATGTTTCAAAACTCACAGTTGAGCCTCTGCACAGAGGTCTGAGCTATATACAGGCAAAATACTTTTATAATAGAAGCATTTTTCACAAAAGGAGAACATGTTGAAAAAAGGTTATTCTAAGTTAATTTTTTGCCGAAATTTTTTATTTAAATATTTTTTTTTGTCAAAATGTCCTTAAGACAATTTTATACATGTATTTTAATCCAAGGGTCACTAAATATCATGAAAATAATCCATTTATGCGCTTTTTAAAAAATTTTTAGTCTAATATCTGGAGTTTAGGGTTCCTCCAAATTCATTACTTATAATTAATCTCTTATTAAAAGACACATAACTGTTAAAAAATGTGGTATAAAAATGTTTATGAATTAAAGATTTTATAGTTTCATTTTATAAATCTTCACATATCAACACAGTATAATTTTATAAATTGTACAGCATTTTTAATACATTTTTCATACAAAAATGAAAAAATTTGGTTTCTTTTAATTTATTTCCTCAGAATTAATTACTTGAAAGGCCCCAATAGTCTAGTTTTCATGATCACGGACTCGTTGACAATATTCCCTGAGTTCAAACCTAGCGTCACTTAAGATCCATGGTGTTGAGAAGCTGATACACGTTAAATCTGATGCACCTCATAATCCTTCCACTGGCGGGATGCGGAAGTTCGGAGAGGGGGTGTTGGTACAGGTGTTGTCTTCGTCACTGGACCATGGTTCAAAACTAACGGGATCCGTTGCCAATATTCCTTATAATACTTAAGTGAGAGTTATATTAACGTCACACTAAAGAGCTACACGAGGGCTATTAGCGATGGACCTCGTCATTTTGAGCCATGGTCAAGTGACGAGGATGACACCTGAACTGGCACCCTTTTTCCTAACTTTCACACCACACCTACGAGAGAACGTTTGAGCCTCAGCAGATTTAATGCTCAGCGCCCCCTAGACGGTGGGTTCGTATTACTTTAAAGTGTGTAAAGTAAAGTTACTTTATGCACTCATTCACTCAGAATGATTTTTACTATAACATCCAAAGTCAAATGAAGGGGAAATCAATACGTATTCTTGTAAGGGAAATTTTATTAACTAGACCTGTATTTTTGAAAATAAGCGACAGAAAGTTATACGAAAACTTTTTTTTTCAGTTTAATGAAAAAGATTTAAATTATCAATATTTCAAACATATTAAGTTTAATCACCCTGCCTGAATGTATATCTAAAATACTTTTGTTTAAAACTCAACAATTTGCTGGAGCACAAATGGATCTATCATTCAGTTTAAATGTAGTGAATAAACGTTAACATTCCCCCTCTCTTAATGTCAATGACATGCCATTATGTTGTTGTAGAGGATCTAAAATGATTATAAATATTGATTCGTAAAATAAAGGTACTTTGTATTGAAGGCTTTAACGCAACATAATGGCAGAGATCATTAACAGTGTTTGCGAAACGAAATATTAGATCGAAAAGTTCACATAATTGGTACACTACTGCATACAAATGAAGACTTTAATGTCGATTGTAGGTGATTTTAACTGTAAATGGATCTTTTATTAGAAGGGAAAAGCATTACTAAAGCATTATATCAGCATTACATTTCCAGTCCCAAAGGATACATAAAAAAGCTAAAAAGTTTTTCGAAATATTTCCTCATTTTGTTAATAGACCTCATTTGATAATAAATACATTTATAAATTGAAAAATTTTCATACAGCTTTTTTTATAAGGAGTTTGTTTCTTTAACCCTTTTGTTCTGTTTTTAACAGCAACATTCTTTTTAATGTATACATTTTCGAACACATTCCTGAAATAGTATGTTTATATTTTATAACATTCATTCAAAAGTGCGTCAAAGTTAGGGCGAAAAATTACTAAATCAAAGACGAATCAATCTATTTATTTATTGGGTTAAATTATGCGAATATAAGCAATGCTTCATTTGGAAGTACTATGTTTTACTAGTTATAAAATATCACACTTACATCCCAAATAAATGAATGGGCTAAATTCATATGACGTCATAGCCACATGATAATGATAACAACATGCTTCTAACCAATCAGTTCAAAAACTTATGTGACGTCAATCACACGATAAAAGCAATCATGCATTTCCAGCTATGTGTGTGTGTGTGTGTGTGTGTGTGTGTGTGTGTGTGTGTGTGCGCGCGCCTCGTAATTAGCAACTTTCGTACTTCGCAGAAGTTTTCTTTAAAAAGTACATATTTTTTAACAATAATTAAGCCCGTAGGTATACAAAATGCATCCTTAAAAATACGTGAATAAAATAATATCTTTTTATTTTTAATTTTAAAATCTTTTTGAAGAATTTTTTTATAACATTTTTGAACATTTTTACCCAATTATGAAATTTGAAATTTTATATATATTTTACAAATAGAACAACAAATACAATTAGCTTAATTTCTATTTTGGGTTCAATGAAGAACACTTAATTGTATGTATCATGTGACCCACATATATTGAGCCCATATGATAAATATTAGGTATGAAATAATTTATTTATGAAATCATATACTAAAATGATTGTAGCGCAAAGATAATTGTTAGCATCATTTTAAATCATACATTGACTTATCTCAAATAAGAACGAAGCATAAAATATGCATATATGTTCAAGTATTTAAAGGAATGATTAAGACATTCTGAATACTTCAATACATTATGCAAACTTTAATAAAGCTGTTAACATAGATCAACTGTATTTTGACACGTTGATATTTAGTAAAGATTAATAACATTGTAGATCAATATTCCTTTCCGAAACTGATAGCAAAAAACTTCACATATAGTTTACATGACTGAAAGTAATTGAAGAGAAAATAATTCTAAGTAACAGTAACAAAAGATTTTTAATGAGATTCAGGAATTTTGAGTATTTCATACAAGTACGTGCATTAATGACACTCCATAATAATTACATAACATACTTGTATAGTGTGAGATAATTGCATAACATATTTATTTGTAAGTTGTACGAGCGAAAATCTTTAACATATTTTTATTTGGTCTGAATTTTAGAACATACAACAAAAATTAAAAATTAGGGTAACTTGGAAGAAGATAGCAATTTCCCATTTTTTTTAATTGTAAATATTAAAGTTGGAACAAATATTAAAACTAAATAAATATTAACAATTATTGTGTTACAACACAAAAATATACTAGTTCTGATGTGCAAAGTTTGTAATGAAGTAAATAACATATTAAAATTCAAAATTAGAGATTGTGAGAATTACAACTTATAATTTCTAAAGGCGCTCTTTGCCTCATATCAAGGGAAAAGCACAAATATTAATTTTCAGTTAGTTAACAAAAAAAATAATATATTCACAAACTTAAATATCTTATACAATTATCATTAGCTACTATGTTACACATCTGTCTTCTGATCAATTCATTTTTTTAACAAAATCTTTTACAAAGTAGCAAAATCTTTTTCAAATTTTAACTTTCTACCTTAGTGAAAATTTCATATTAACTTTATATGCTAACTGAAAATTCATTGTCTCATTGAATTATCTTATAATCTATGAACAACAAAACAAAGGAATGTAGAAGTTACATGCAATCGATGTTAAATAATTCTATTCACTGAAAAATATATTCCCATTAATTTTAGGTTTATTTTTCTAAGTTCCATTAAACTTTAACTCAGGGATGCAACAACCTAAGGGCCAAGGCCTACCATGCCCATCTCAGTTTTCACTATTCAGATTCACTGACTTACCTCAGTGGCCACTCAGATCCACGAGCACATGTACCCGTCAGGTGGTCCGTTTGATACGAAACACCCAGTTATTAGTTTCTAAGAAAGCTTTACACTCATTTATCGATCCAATGAAGGGATGAAAGTCTGAGTCTTTGACCAGCCCGACCAAGCCGACTTTGCCCAGCCCGGAGTTTGAACCCTAGACCTGTGGCGTGGAAGCACGGTGCACTACCACTCATCCACTGGGCTCCATTAATGCCCCATTAACCCGTTCAGGACTAGGAAATATTTCCTGTTAAGCTTGACTCCATTTTACCTGCGGTCACTCGCGCCTGTTTTTGCTACCATCGTTACTCGTGGGGTGTAGAAAACACCCCAAACTTTTAACACGTGTATTTAAATATGAAAATAAAATTAAGTCATTATGATACATATTTAAAAAGTACAAGATCTTTTTTGTATTATACAAATAAAATTATTAAATTTATTGCATACAAATGAGACTGACATTAATTTAAACTAAACATTTAAATTTTTCATTTTAAAACACATAATTTTATATTTTTTCATAAACCAGTAAAACGTATAAACCAGTAAAAAATATACTTTATAATTAATAAGATAATGATAGTAAAAAGTAGAAAAATGATATTTTAATCATTTTCCAAACATTCAGAGCAGACTGTATACATATACTCAACTTCTCGCGGGAATTCTCAACCCCCTTCCAGAACAACTTTTGAAGGTCATTACATTCCAATCGTTCGAGAAAGAGGAATTGCATCATGCCTGAAGGTTCAATGACCTAAAATGTGCAGCTACAGAAAAAATCGTGGTTCTGCGCATTCTTTTTATAATCCTAGGTTGATTTCCTTGTTGCTGGGTTGTACAGAACACACCGCGCGAGTGACCGCGGGTTAAAAATTTGTATGAAATCATTACTGTGTGTGTGCGTAATAAAATGCGCCGAAATTTTTAATTTTTCATCATTTCAAATTTCATAAGTTCCGAATTCAGATCACACTCGGGTGTGAAACTGGGGTTTAGAACTGGGAAAAAGAAATTTCGCATGTGATATTATGTTATCTGAAGTGATCACATATGGTGCTGAAAGGGTTAAGGTGTCTTGTTTTAACATTAAAATGAATGTATATAGTACCATTTAAATGGATATATTCTTCCTCAATCCTAACTTAAATCGCAAGCATAAATTATGTAGCTTTTTAAATAAGTAAAACATTGCACAAAAGTTGTATTATAACTTTGATTTAAAGTTTTTATTTTTGTATGTAATCAACATAGTGTACGCATGCTGTTAATATAAATGTAATATGAGATGTAAATTTTTTCATAGGAAAGCACGTAAAAAGGCTATTTCTGATTATAAATAATGCATTCAAGTGAACATATTTTAAAACATTAATAAAATTAGTTTAATAACATTTGACAGAAAAGTGTACCTTCTCAATTTAAGATTGTTTTTTAACAGAAAACAAGACTCGATTACTTAATTCTTATACACATTTAAAATAGTCTCAAATTAGATCGTTTCTTTTCTCTCTCTCTCTCTCTCTTTACCTCAATATTTATATTATACACTCAGGAACATTGAAAATAGCGAAACTGCTATTTATGAGACAACATGTATATATATATATATATATATATATATATATACACTCAGGAACATTGAAAATAGCGACCCAAGAAGAAAGATAAGTACAATCGCGAAACTTTGCAAATAAGTACAGCGTAATGTGATATGCAAATGATCCGTTTTGTGCTAATACGCATTCTCATACACGCCGAGGTGACGCTACAATCGGGAAGAAGGTGCTATATAAGCCAGCACAAATCCGAAGATTCATAAACATGACGATTACCCGCCGATTTTAGCAAGACTTTGGTAAGCAAAACAAGCCAGGTAAACGTGCTAGAAGACATTTCTCACAGTTAAGCAAGTTTGAGAGAGGCCTGATCATCGGGATGAAAACTGCAAGCTGGTGGAAGCACCGTGTGGCTGACCGGGTGGATCGTTCGGAGTGTGCCGTTAGAAATTGTTCGGAGCAGTGGACACGAAAAGGTACCCAGGCGCGGAAAACCGGGTCTGGAGCGACCAGGAAGACCACGAGGAGAGAGGATCGAAGGATCGTGTGGCAAGCACTTGTGGACCCCACAGTGAATCGTTCAACGATACGAGCAGACGTAGGCGTAGCAATTGTTCCACAAACAATTTCGAAACACCTTGCAGAAGCAAATCTTAAATCCAAGCGCCCTTTCCGTGCACTCCCTTTAACACCGGAACATCGGCAAGTGCGTCTACAGTGGTGCCAAGCCAGATCAATGTGGAATGTCACAGATATGCTAAAGGTTGCGTTGAGTGATAAATCCCGGTTTGTTTGGGGGACAGGTACGGGTGTGGAGGCGCCCTGGTGAGCGGTACGATTCCCCCTCACTGTTCTACGTCACACTGCTCACACAGCTGCTGTAATGGTCTGGGAGCCATAGCCTATGATAGCCGGTCCACTTTAATTGTGATGCGTAGAACCTTAACTAGCCAACGTTACATTTATGATATTCTTCGACCACATGTAGGACCTTTCCTAAATGGTCTCCCAGGGGCAGTTTTTCCACAAGATAGTGCTCGTCCGCATACAGCAAGAGTTGCTCAAGACTTCCTACGTCATTTTCAGAATCTTTCATGGCCGGCCCGCTCCCCCGATTTGTCCCCTGTAGAACACGTGTGGGATCAGCTAAAACGGCAAATGCCATCGTGTCACTCTGTACATGATTTAGAGTTGTCTGTTCAAGATTTGTAAGCCCATCTGCCTCAGAACTACATAAGGTGTCTAATGAACTCATTGCCGGACCGTGTGGCGGCATGTATTGCCGCTGGAGATGGTCCAAGGCGCTAAGTGGCCCAGTATTTGTGTCGTTGCACACCCTGTATTCGTTTAATTCTCTTGTTTTTGAGATCAAGTGAATCTCTCATCTGTGTCATTATGTGTATTAAATTTCATTTCAATCCGAAGCTTTCTTCTTGGGTCGCTATTTTCAATGTTCCTGAGTGTAATTCAGAATAATACAAATTAAAATTAATTAAAACAAATCAATTAAAAAATAAATTGTTTTAATTTATCCAGAAATGCTGCGTTTAGTTTGTTCGAAATTGAGGTGTTTTTAATTCAACTCTGATTCAAACATTTTAATGTTAGGCTTCTAAAATAGATCTTACTAAATAGTGTTATTTTTTAAGTCTTTGACAATGCTTAATGTATTCAAATACTACTTTATTCGTTAAAAAAATTTTGAATTTACTCCAATGGCACACACAAATTTAAGTAAGAAATTCAAATCACAATATCATAGGACAAATTACAAATGGCATAACAACAGCTTCCAACTTAATTGCGTTTTAAATTGCTAGAGTTGAAAAGACAAATATAATTTCATTTACCGCATTTCGCCAGTAATTTACAAGCCAGAAATTTTAATTAAATTTACTGTGTGACTTTGGGAGTTTGTGAATTTCAGGTATTTAGCGAGAATAGTTTCGCGTAATTTGGATTTAATATAACCAAGTTTACAACATATTATCTAGCAAATGAATTCATTAAAAATAACCCATTATGCTGCATATTCAATTAAAATAACTCATTTGTTATAGAAGTTATTCAAAAATACTTTAGCCCTACAAATACCAGACACCAATGCATTAATGCGTTTTTTTTTCCTTTGGTAGAGTTGGATTACGTTTCTTTAACCTTTGTATAATTCATAGAATTTAGAGAAGGCTACTAACAAGCAAATTTTTTCACACATAATTTGAAATCGTATATTGAATTTTAAAAGAAATTGTTGAAGAATCAATCATCTTGACTTAGATGCCTGTCATGAAAAACATTTAATTCGATAAGAATTATATATGTAGCTATTAACTATAATAACGAATTCCAATACTATTTGTTTCAATACTTTATATAATGTGTCATGATTTTGAGATATTTTTTATATATAAACACAATCCATATTTCTTAGTTCTTCTTTTTTAAAACATATATCCCATAAAACTTTCAGAAAAGTAACCGAACACTCACAAAAAACATTTTTAATTTCTTTTTCCAATAAAAATAAGTTTAAACATTATTCTTTAAATATATATAAAAACAAACGTCATAAAAACAATGTTGTTTTTTATTACTTACACGAACTCATTTGTAAATGGAAAAAAATACACAAATTTGTAATTTTTAATATGTATCTTTGTAATAAGTAGATAGGATACTAATTAAAAATGCTTAATGAGATTTTGAATTCTAACCTTTAAAAAGAGGACTTAAATCTACTTCAAAAATTAAGTCATTACAAATTGTAACATCTCATGGCATCAAAATATTACGAACACGAAACTATTTTAACCGCAGATTAAGATCCTTATAAAAAACGAACTACATATTTTTACGAAAGAGAACACACAAACTTTCTCAAAATATTTTTAAAAAAATTATAATGACAGTCATAATAATAATGATAATGATAAATATTCCGATACATGATAAATGTTTTAAGGACTAAAAAATCATTCAATCCATAGCAGAGATTCATGAAATTAAATCTCAATTCTTCCAAAGATTACAGTATGGTTTAAAAGAAATTATAATTAAAATAAAACTCGTCCTCAAAGTCCTTGTATAGAAACTCGAAAAGCGATAACCATCTTAGTTATAAGCGTAGTTTCAATACTGATATCAAACAGAGAAAAAAACTTTAAGCAATGGGAGAATTCAATATTTTATCAATCGTATATCAAATAGTTTGTTAGATATTTTTGACAATCTTACAAGCGTATCATCCACTTAGTTCTTAACAAAAGAATTAACAGTCAAAGTATCAGGCTCTTAACCGATTTGCATCTTATATATACAATCCACATCTTTTAAACAAGTATTACTTTTTCCCTTTCGAGAGAGGTGACGAA
Source organism: Trichonephila clavipes (assembly GCA_019973935.1). Classification (NCBI taxonomy): domain Eukaryota; kingdom Metazoa; phylum Arthropoda; class Arachnida; order Araneae; family Nephilidae; genus Trichonephila; species Trichonephila clavipes. Next base: position 445,429 of record BMAU01016117.1, read on the forward strand.
GCGTAGAACATGCGATCGATGTGTCTTTAATGGTTGGGGGTTGGAGAGTTAAAGGCACCCGTGACATTTTTACTCAATGTGGCTCGTTAACATCGTTTAAACACTGCTTAATGGTCGTCGGACGTCAGCCCCAGTCTAGGAAATGAGAACAGTTCCCTCCCTCTTCACCAGGTGATTACAAAATTCCGAACTCCACGAAAATTTGCCAGCTACCTCGTTAACGGTTTTCTGCCGAACGTGGAATGAATTCTCAAGAAATCCTGTCTTCACTTCTTTTCCACCCTACATTCTCTGAAGAGAAATATTTCTTAAACGGTGTCCTGCTGGAAGTGGTAAATAAATTTCCACTTCAAGGAGTATTGGACCAGGAATTTATTGAATTTTACGATGCAATTAATTCATGTTTAGCTAACAAGAAAGTCGCGACTAATTAAGAATGAAAAATAAAGAGTTTCCTTCATTTTATGTAATCGTGTGTCGTTGTTAGCATATGTTATTCTTATTTCTAAGCAAACACAATTAACACCATTATTACTTACACATTATTCTTAATCAATCTGAATTGTATGTCTAGAATGCAAAAAATTATTTCACCATATTACGTTTAAATTGTGCTGTTTTTAATAGTGAGGTTGTAACTAAAACATGATGTGTGTGTGTGTGAAAGAGAAATTATTCATATAATATTCTGTCTTTACTTGTCTTTTTGCCTGCCTATAGCCTTTGAGGAGAAATATTAATCAAATTACTGCCAGGAAATTTAAATATTTTTTCCTCATTTCAAAAAGTGTAGTGAAAAAATTTCGTTTGAAATAAAAGGCGCGGTTCATTCATGTTTAGATAACAAAAGGATGTCGACTAATCCAGAAAGTTTGCTAGGACTGTAAAAAATTTCTAATAAAATACAATTCCTAAGTGTCTGAGAGAATATATCAACAATATTTTTAAATGGATTTTTTTAGAGATTAATGTATAATTGATACTAACTTATTGAATTATTTTTCACTGAATCCTTCCTTATGGTAAAACTCTTTACTAAGTGCGGAACCGTGATTTTAAAAAAGCGCATAAATAGATAATTTCTATGATATTTAGTGTCACTTTGATTAGCATACATGTATAAAATTGTTTTAAGGACATTTTGGTAAAAAATTATTTAAACACAATATTTCAGCAAAAAATTAACTTAGAATAACCTTTTTTCAAAACGTTCTCATTTTATAAAAAATGTTCCTAAAATAATAATATTTTGCTTATTTAACGGAAAGACTTCTCCAGAGAGTCTGAACTATAATTTTTTTTAAAAAATTCACTTTATTTTCAGCGTTGCAACCAATTAAAATAATTATTGGCGTTTTTTTCTTAAAATTTATCCCCTCTGTTGTCGTAAAACATGGATAAACCCACTTCTAAGTTATATATTTCAAAAATTCTAGTTGAGCCTCTGCACAGAGCGTTGAACTATATACAGACATAATATTATTATAAAAGAAGCATTTTTCACAAAAGGAGAATATTTTGAAAATTGGTCACTCTAAGTTCATTTTTTGTCAAAATATTGCACTTAAATAACTTTTTTATTGTAATACTATTCTTAAAACAATTTTATATACATTTTCTAATCTAAGTGACACTAAATATAAATATTATCCATTTACACGCTTTTGCAAAATCACTGTTCCGAACTTAGTCGGATACCTTAATTAACAACATAATTCTCTCATGTAATAAGCAAAATGTAGCAAAGAAAAATCTTGACAATTGTATCTCACTGTTCTTTTCATTAATTAAAGAAGTCTGTGAAAATTATTTGAAGTTATACTCCCTAAACGATTCCCATTAGTTCGATCATACCCGTAATTTTTTGAGATTAAAATAACTCGAAAGATTGAAATGTAGTCACTGTTCCTGGAGATTCTTATGCTTAACATTAGTTATAATATATTCAAATCGCATTTTTTTTCATTATTTACATCTAATAGAATGAATATAATACATAATACCAATATTATTAAAAATGAAAATAACTTCAAAATTTTAACTACTCATGAAATATTATTAGAATGAGAAACATTTTGATTTGTTTTATTGCAATTATAGTCCTCACTAAATAATTCCACATTATGATTTTTAAGTGGAAATATCATGAACTCTTTTATTACGTCTAAATATGCACAAAAGCTGCATTTGTAATTTCCATGAGTTCCATATACAATGCGCTAAACAGCGGTTCCCCTAATTATTCAATTCTGATAATTTTCCAAATTCATTGATAAGTTTTCCTCGTATTAAGAGTTTTACATACATGAAAATTATTGATTTAAGCTGAAAATAATAATATTTTCTCTGTATACAAATTGCCATAAAAATTTGCGCACTCAAAAAGAGTTATCAAAATAAAACGAATCTTTACTTACGTAAGTACAAAGATGATGTAAGTGATTACAAAATCAAAGTAAAATGATCATTTATTATGAAAAAAATTAAAAATGATTGCAAGTTTTAGTACCCTGTTAGGCCAATTCTACCACTAATACTTGACGTGATACAGTCGGGCATTGCGGCATAGAATTCTCATATGATGTCATGCGATATCTCGTTTCACATTTCCTGTAAACGCGCTTCTAATTCGATAAAACTCGTATACTGTCCAACTTGCCCTCCAAAATAATCCCAGGTATGCTCGATTGGTGACAAATTTGAGGATCTAAAAGGTCAGGGATGGGTAGAAAAGTGACGGAAGCTGTCCTATGTAAACTTTACTGTGTGCGAGTGAGCTTTATCTTGTTGAAAAATAGCTCCTGAGACCCTCCAAGAGTGGCAATGCATGCGGCTGAAGAATGTCACGAACGTGCCTCTAGGCCATCGTAGTATCGTGGATCAATATTAGAGGTGACTGTGTGCCGCAGCAATTTTTCACAGCAATTTTGTGAATGGTGTGCCTTTGTACACAGAAGGCAGGAATGAGACGTTTACCATAAGGCCTCCACACACGTACACGGTTGTCATCAAATTGAATCTTGATTCATCGCTGAAGACAACCGGATTCGATTCGGTTGCAGTCCAATCCCTTCGAGCGCGAATCCACTCCAAACGGAAGCGATTGTAAGTGGTTGTCAATGACAGTACACGTAATGGACGATGCGATAGCAAACTGTTATTCAGCCAGGCGATGGTACCAGACCTTGCGAGAGACCCGTAGTGAACGCTCTGCCTGAATGACGGACAATGAGACAGCTGGCGCTATGCGCGCGTGTCATATGCTACGACAGTCTTCTCCACTATTGGTCTATCAAGGACATCCTATGTCTGATCGCCGCGTAACAGATCTCTCTATCTCTCTCTTGTAGACTGGTCCCATCACCTCCTCACAGTAAAGTCAAACTGGTCTAGGCAGCGAACCACTCGTTGAACTGACCACCTGGTTTCCATCTCACCCCTATATTCTTCCCTTTCGAACTCAGACAGCTGTTCATATTGTCTCCGTTGGCGGTTTAAAGTCTTTGCTAGTTAAGAAGCGTCCATCTGCAACAGATTAACTACACGCAAACAAGATCTGCTTACCTGTTTTATAATTTCAGGAAAAAGAAGCACAAGGCCCTCTGGTGGCGTTAAGCAATGCTCAATAACGTTGAATTTCTGATCATTTATATATCTAGCTAACACGTACTTCATGCTAAGTTTTGTTGCAATCCTATTCTTCCTGCTTGGTACGCATAAATTTGTATGGCAATCAGTGTAAACGGGTAAAATTTACCGTATTGAAAAAGTGTGGAATAATTATGAATTTGCGGCAAAGCACGTGAGAGTTTAATTATTAATATCATGTAAGTTTTAGCACTTTAGTTTGTGCACACTATTTTAAAAAAAGTGCATAAAATATTTTTAAGTAAAACTAATCCATACATATTCGCGTATACATGAAGACTATACTACGTTTTAGATATATTTGGATGTATAGATGTAGATAAAGTGCAAAACAGAAAATTATAATATTTTAACAAATAAGTATGCTACTTTATTTTTCTGCGTTAGACATTTTTAGTTACATATGTTCTTATGTGAATACATGATACTTTTTATGTGTAACTTTGGATTTGGAAATAATCACAGTTGCCACAAATTTTATATTGCTTTAAAGTTTTTTTTTTTTTGTTTGTTTTTTTTTGAAATTTTAATCCTACAGTCATTATTCATGAATTACAGATTAATATTTTCTTCCGATTTATATAAATATAATAGATAAATTGTTACGAAATTATTTCAGAAAATTGCGCAGTAAGCTTAGAATTTGTAAGAATAAAAAACGGAAATATTATGAATTTCAAATCATAAATTAATAACTTTACTTAAAAAATAATTCAGAAAAAATTAGTATTAGGGATACTTTTGTAATTTCTATTTAAGTTATAACGTAACATTTTATTTCATAAAAGTGTGTGAATGGAATGAAAGTGTTTATAAATTTTTGAAAATATTGAAGAAAATTCTAAATTTTAAAAAGTTTATCTACGAAATATCGATGCATCATCTTACCAAGAAACAAACTTCAATTCATGCGTTGATAGAAAAAAATTCGAGCATCTAAATAAGAATAGAGTTATTGCGAAGAACAGCGATGAAACTACTAAAAACGAGAAATAGTTTTTATTATATTTAAAAAATAAATAAATTTTTCACAGCATTTAAAAATTATTACTAAGGCAAAAATCAGAAATTTAAATCAATTATTTAGTTTTAAATCAATCACCAAACTATAAAGAAGTTAATTTTCAAAACAATTACACAATACGATTTCTACTAAAAACTTGTCCCCCATAATTTTGAATTGTTTTAATTGATACATGTTATATCATATGAAACTGTGTAAAATTTTAAAAAATGGCTTTTTTAAAAGTGAGATTTTTTTATTTAAGTTAAAGATTTAAATTAAGTTTGGAAGTTAAGTCAACTTTTACTTGGCATGCTTTCTGATGTCTTCATTACAAAAATTAATCATTAATTCAAAACTTTGAGTTACTAACCAACTGGTAGATGGATTTTTAGCTAAAACAGATCAGCAATCGCAAGTTAAAAGCAATCAAAACTCAATATCCTTACGTTGGCATTGTGTGGAAGTTTGGAGAGTGAAATACTAATTTATGTGTCATTTTCTTTACTTAATCATAGTTCCATTTAATGATGTATCTCGCCAATTGCCCTCATGTAACTACAAAGTCCGATATTTGTATAATTAATTCATTCGTTTAGTTATACCAGGTGTATGCATATCAAATGAGACGATTGCTAACAGATGTCGCCACGCGTATATGCAAACAATACGAAACCGTGACACGCGAATTTTTTATAGTTTGACATTTTATACTTATGTTTAGTTTACATTTGGACGAGTTTCAGAGTGAATTGTATATTTTTTTAATTTTTTGAAAATGTCTAATTTTATGCCTTCCGACCACAATTTGCGAACAGCTTTAATTTTTTGTTACCATCTGAAGAAAATGCTGCCGAATCGTATCAAATGATTGTAATTAGAAGCATACGATGGCAATGCTCTGAGCCGTGCGCAGTGCTACAGGTGGTTTGAAAAGTTTCAAAATGGTGATTTCGATGTGAGAAACGCGAGGTGCGTGGCAGACCAGCAAAAATATTTGAAAATGCTGATTTGCAAGCATTACTTGAGGAAGATGATGGCCAAACGCAAGAACATCTCGCAGAACAATTGAATGTTGATCAGAGCACTGTTTCCCGTCGTCTCAAAGCAATGGGCAAGAAAAAAAAGGTCCGTAGATGGGTACCACACAAGCTAACGGACCTTCAACAGGAAAACCGAAAACTCGTGTGCGAAATGTTGCTTTTCCGCTACATATGCAAGTCATATCTCCATCGTATTTTGACTGGCAAAGAAAATGGATTTATTTTGAGAATCCCAAACGTAAACGATGATATGTTGACCCCGGACAGCCTTCCAAATCGACCCCAAGGCCGAATCGCTTCGGCCGCAAGACAAGGTTGTGTATTTTCTGGGATCAGGAGGGACCAAACTATTTTATGAGCTTCTCAAACTCGGCAAAACCGTTAATACTGATCACTACAAGCAACAATTACTTAATTTGAACGATGATATACTCGAAAAACGTGAGCAATACAAGAAACGTTCGCACAAAGTGATTTTTCTTCATGACAACGCACCTAGTCACTGTACTAAACCGACCAAGGACATCATTAAGGCTCTCGGCTGGGAGCCCTTAGTGCATGCGGCTTATTCGCCAGACTTGGCTCCTTTCGATTACCACCTATTTGCATCATTGGGACACGCATTGGCTGACCAGAGCTTCACTTCTTACGAAAACGTCAAATCTTGACTTGATGACTGTCTGGCCTCAAAAGATCGATCATTTTTTTTTCGTGGTATTCAAAAATTGCCCAAAAGATGGGGGGAATGTGAAACTAGCGATGGATATTATTTCAAATGAAGAAATATTAACAGTTTTCGCAAATTTATTGTGTTTTTTTTTTAAAAAAACAATCGTCTCATCTCATTTGCATACTCCTGGTAAATAGATGTTACAAATATCTTGATAACTTAAATTTAAAGACTAAGTGAGATTTCTAAATATTCTAAAAAGAAAGGAAATAATATGCAGAATGACATTCCACGTACTAATACAAATAGCCATTAAAAAATTTACAAGTTTCCACTCACGTAATGTAGGTAGTTTAATTCATTACTTTTGGAATACAGCATAAATTTATTACGTTTGGAAAAAGTTGTTGTTTAAAACTATCTGATCTTAGAGTATAATATTAAAAATGTAAACATTTCAGAATTTTTGTTTAAATTATTTGTTATAATTTGTTTGTTCTCTCAAGAAAAAAATCAAAATAAATAACTTATGTAAAATAAAAAATTCCAAATCTTAAAAACTCATCTTATTCTTGAAACAACAGATATCTCAAGTTATATTTTTTAAGCAAGTTTTGAAATTAATTATTGAATCACATTTATTAAATTATATAAAAGTATTTAGATAAAACTTAATACTTTTTTTCAGATATTAAGTATATGTCAATTTAATGAACTTTTAGCATTTATGAATGCAAAAGTTATAAATTGGAAACGATTATTTCATAAATTAAAGTTAGTGTAAAATCTTGTGTAAAATGCGCACTTGTTACACAAAAAATAAGATCAAAATTTATGGATGCGCGTTATACGCCGGGTATGAAAATGACAACTTTAAAAATAAAGGGATGAGCATAAAAAAATTAGGCTTCTATATAGATCGAAATACTGATTATTTAAAAGAAATGACATACCTTATCAACTTTAAAAGTTGTAGTTCTAGAACTATAATATTTTTTAAAGATACTAAGATGATAGTTCAAATAAATGAGAGAATTGCTTACTAACATTTCAGGTTCCTTCGTAAAAGAATGGGTGTGCGTTATACGCCGGATTTTATGGTGTATGTTAGTGAAAATTATGGAATAGTAAAAATTATTCAAAAACATTCAAAAGGGATTCAGTTAAAGTTAAATATTTTTTTTCCACGCAGCAGTATTGAAATATAAAGAAAATATTTCCGATTAAAAATTTTAAAGTAGAACAGACAACTTCGGACAGATTCTTAGCCTCAACTGCATGTATACACTAATATATTAGGCACGGCTCTACTAGCAAGCTAATTTTGACGAAAGAAAGAAGAAATAATTAATTACTTCTCAACACCATCATCATTCTTCCTATTAATTGACATCATATATCGAATATTCTCATTCATATGTCAATCAAAAGCTTTTTCAAGCGTAATATCAAACATGTTGAAAAGTCATTCATAACTTTCAAAGTAAGTATTGATGGTTCTTTCTCACCCTCTACGTGTGCATAAAGCTAAAAGACTATAATTTAGCTTTGAGTTTAGAAATTTGTAATGAATAGCTTTATAAATAGAAAACTCTCATTGAAATGTTCCTTATAAAATAATTATTCTAAACATCAAAAGTTTCTAAATATTACTTTAAAGCTTTATAAGTCAAAAAGGAGATTTATAAAATTTAGAATATTTATTACTAAAAATATGTTTATGATATATATATATATATATGTTTATATGTTATAAGAATCGAAATTAATGTGGTTGGATGTGAAATAATGAATTTTGAGTGAGACATGGGTTATTTAAAACTTTATTTGAATATCTTGCATAATAAATACATTTATCTTAAGGTATCCGACTACGTTCAGAACCATGATTTTGCAAAAGCGTGTAAATAGATAATATTTATGATATTTAGTGTCACTTAGATTAGAAAATGAATATAAAATTGTTTCAAAAATAGTATTACAATAAAAAATTATTTAAGTACAATATGTTGACCAAAAATGAACATAGAATGACCGATTTTCAAAATAGTCTCCTTTTGTGAAAAATGCTTCTATTATAATAGTATGTATTTTGCCTGTATATAGCTCCGACCTCTGTACAGAGGTTCAAGTAGAATTTTTGAAATATATAACTTAGAACTGAGTTTATCCATGTTTACCGACAACAGAGGGGAGAAATGTTAAGAGAAAACGCCGATAACTATTTCAATTGGTTGTAACTCTGAAAATAATGGGAATTTTTCAAAAGTCATAGTTGAGCATCTGTACAGAGGTCTGAGCTATATACATTCAAGATATTATTATAATAGAAGCATTTTTCACAAAAGGAGAATATTTTGAAAAAAAAAAGATTATTCTAAGTTAATTTTTTGCCGAAATGTTGTATTTAAATAACTTTTTTAATCAAATTGTCCTTAAAACAATTTTATACATGTATTCTAATCTAAGTGACACTAAATATCATGAAAACTATCCATTTATGCGGTTTTTTAAAGTAACGGTTCCGAACGTAGTCGAATATCTTAAAAAAATAAGTTAACTTGATACTTGAAACATCAATTGTCTTTATTTTGTACGTAGGAACATGCATAATGTAACAAAACATAAAAACATTTTTCTACATGTAATACTCAGAATTGCGACGAAATGCAAAAACTCAACAAAAAATACCCCTTATATATTGATTTCGGTTAGTAGGAATTAATCATGACTTCAAAAGCGAATTTAAACTTTTTTTTTAATAACACGTAAAGTCAATTGAATTCCACTGAATATTTCAGAACAAATTTCAACACAGAAAATGAAAAAATATTTATTTTATCTTCAATTTATTAACAGGATGTAGTCAACTTTAAATGAAGTATAAGTTCTAATTGCTATGATAAGTTAATAAAAAAACCAAATGTTTAATTATCCGCCTACTTTCATAAAAATAGAAAATTAATTATACAATGCCTTCCACTTACCGTACATTCTGTTTTACAACGCGTACTTTTAACTCAAAAACTAAGATTTTAAATATAAGAATATTATTGCATATGTACACTTAAGGTTTCTTTGAAAAAAGAGTTGCGAGTTACATGGCGAACATACTTAAAACTTAAGAAATTAATTTAAAAATACAGGTGTGCGTTATATGCCGAAGCTCGTGATTCATCGAAATATACGGTAATCGTAAACACATAATTTCCATGGTTGTTTTGAAGAAGCTAAATGACATCATTGATTAGTAAAGTTTAAACAGGTATTCAGCAATTCCTATCATTAAAATTCTGCTCATAATAAACCGTTTATAAGAAACCTAAGGCTGTAGTTTTTTTTATAGGTTGTTTATTACTAAGCATATAATTTTTGTACATTACTTCACGAAGCATTCGCAACACTTGTAAAAGTAGCCATTTGATCAAAAATTCATTGTGCAGAGGTCCATATTACAAAGAATCCTAGCACAAAAGTTTCTTAAAATGTCGTTCCAATGATAATACAGTTCGTGAAAGTATGAAACGAATATTATCTTGTCGTGTTTTAAACAAGTCTATTTCTGGACTCAAGATACGTGATCTGGCTGTTCTATACAACAAAGCTGACCTTTCAATATGTTTTTTTACTCAGTGTTAGCGGCTGAAGGTAGTTGAGAATCTTAATGATGTTCAGTTTGACCCACCTGAACCCATCGAATCCACATTGCACGACAGTCATTGGATTCCCACCATTTCAAATAGAAATATCCTGGAACGATAAAGAGCACTCTCAATAATTCATGACCATGCTGATATGGAATACTGATCCGTGTTGGCAATAACTTTTCTCCCTTATCCGAGTTATTACACGATCTCCTCACAAACAAACAACATTCAAATTCTATTTGCGAGTGAGGAACACCCTACGTATAACTTTCCTTTTTTCACAGAGTTTGTCATTTATCTTTTCTATGCCGTTTAATTGCGTTTAAATTCTAATGAATTGCAAAATCCAACGATTTCAGTGTTTCATTAAAATTAAATGTCTGTATTGATAAGAGAATCAATACAGACATTTAATTTTAATGCTGTTGCAATTTTAAAGACCATAAACATTAACAAAAAGCAAATAAATATGTAAAAGTTGTTACACAAAGGTTATATTCTGTACTTTTTAAGACCTCACAGGACTCTTAAATTGCAAATGTTTCAATTTTTTGAAAAAAATATATGTTAAAGCCTCAATATATATTTCTGAGTATTTTGGTACCAAAATTGTGTTGATACTGTGAAAGCTTCCAAAGTTTTTGAGAAATAAGCAGTGGAATTTAAACGAAAACCCTATTTCTTTCTTATTTTTAACTTCATTTATCGCAAAACAAAAAATTTTAGTTTCCGCGCAGGATTTCTCAGAAGCTATTTATGATATCACTTTGAAATTTTATACACGTGCTCAAAATAAGGCTCTTCATAACTTATACATCAATTTTCAAAAATAAAAAATAATAGAAGTTTTTTTATTTTAATTTTAGTTTGTTTTTTTCTTAAAATTTTAAATTTTTCGTTATAATTGCATTTAAAAAATATTTTTTCCCTCTGAATTTCATAAAATGTAGTATAACTTCAAAAGTGAACATTTTTATACCAAGTAAAATAAAATTTGTAAATTTGGATCAATTTCGTACTTAGGATCCTGCGTGGTGTAAAATGCTAATGTTCATTTTTTTGTAAAACTGTCCAGTTTGTATATCTTTATAACTTTTTAAATTTTTTCTCAAATTTCCTGAAACATTGAGAAATATTGTAAATGTATATGATTATTATGTGGTAAAAATTTCAAATTATTGTTTGGTTTTATTGCTAAGTTACTTTGTTTTGAAGAAGGATGTTTTTTTTGAGTGCACGGATATCTGTTAGGGTCCTGTGAGCCTTTAAGTAAATCTAATTTGCACAAAAAGCACCAAACATTTCAAAGAAAAGACATATAATAATGCAAATTAAATTTATTCGGGTATCATTTTGCATGAAAGTCATTATTATACATAATTCTATCATCCCTTTTCAAAATTGGATATATAAGGCCTACTCAAATATGATTTCGAATTTACACAACAACAAATTACTGAGATATTTCAATAGCTATAATTCAGAATTTTTCAGTAATATTTGGTCTTTATAAGACATGCATTACGAGATGCAAAATTTATATGTAGGAAATACCATAATTATATGTATTTATTCATAGTAGTAAGTTATTGTGTCAATTTTGTGAAAAAAAAAGAATTATAAATTAGTGTGTAAAAATCTTAAATCTTTCATATTCTAGATTATTTTAAGCATTATTTAACATTATTAACCTCATTAGCCATTAAAATATCAAAGGATCATAAATTTGAATTAAAATTATTGATATAAAAACATATTGTACAGTAAAATAGCTTCATCCAGTAATTTTTAAAATACTTCGAAAGATTATTTTTTATGTATAAGCAAGGCAATAAATATTCCATTTAATGTAAGACAAGACACATAATAGCGTAATTCATATGAAAATAAATTTGTTACTTGATAAAAAAAACAATGGAGATACTCTGTAATAATATATATTTAATTTAAAACTTATTTTAATAAATATTTCGACGAAAAGATGTCTAACAACTTGCTTAAGAAAATCCTTTGTAAGGATTAAATCCATATTCTACGTTTAGTAGTAAAAAAATATTGGTACACATATACCCACAGTAATTTCAAAATATAAAATCTTTTAACAAGAATATTTCTTATAGCCACTTAAGGAAATCCGATGTCGATTCCTAACAGATTCGCCTTGAAAAAGTGCTTACCATCCAATCCTTGAAGGTGAGGGTTTGTTCCGTAGGGTCGTTAGAAACGTTAGTTCAAATAGCGTGCATCAGTCTCTGTAAACAAACAGTCGATATTGCCTTTTCCTCGGAAGCGCAAACCAAATTTCCTCTCATGGGAATGACGATTTCCACTTCAGTGACCGTTTCTCGGCGCGTAAAAGCGTCTCAAGAAGAATCCTCGGTTATTTGTTATGCAACAATAGTGTTTCTTTTGAAACTGAAGCAGCTTCGTTCGGTCGAGAGGGGGAAAGTATACAATAAGAATAAAAGTTGTGCTTCGCCTGCATTTTCCCCTTTATTTGACTTTTGATGCGCAATTGCCTTTAACGCGAAGAAATATCAGTTACATTAGATCTCTGTTACGAATTTAATAATTTTTGAAAAATTTATTGTACAAAGAATTACGGTCCTTAAAGTGTAAATTTATTGTTAAGAATCCACGTTTTTGGAATATTAAACTTTTTCATCCGAAGACACGTATAAAATCATGATATTCAACAAAGATCAGGTGAAGAGACTTCGTGACGTCCCATTTTTTAAAGCTATTTTTAAGCCACGTAAAGATACTTTCAGAAAAGAATTCTTATTTTTCTCATATTTTTAATACAGCGATTTTCTTGCAAGAAAGCTTTGATAGCAAAGTCTTACAACCATATTCCAGGACACTTCATATATATCATATTAAGGGGAGTTTGTATCATATTAAGGGGAGAGATGTAGCTTATCCGTGATAATCTATACAACATTTCGTTCATTGCAGCTGTTGGTATTTTAACATCAATATGCCATTTAATTTTTATGGTCTTCTAACACAACATGAAACTCTTCTTTAGTGAACAATCATATCAAAACTATTTAACAGAAGTAGTTAGACATTCAGTGCATTTATGAGAACACTATGAAAGCATGACTCTCGCCCTCAACAAAATAAAATATGTCGACTATGATTGGACCATTTTGAGCGATTTGAAAGTTATCTCCATGCTTATTGGTCAGCAAGGCACATAAACAATGTCCCCATGTTTCATTTGTGAGCGAAGCAGCTATGATAGTATTCAGCATTACGTATAAACAGAATGGCCGAAAAGTCAAAATCTTAAGCCAGGCACCGAGAATGTGATACAGAACTGCTTATTTAAGCCAAACAATTATCCCTTTTGCATATAGAATTAGGTGTAATGAAGCAGTTTGACGCTTTTCTAAAAGATGGTGATTGTTTCAAATACCTGTGCAAAATGGTTCCATGTTTATCTGAAATCAAGTCGAGTAAGAGGGAATTTTTGTTGGTACAGATTTCCGCAAGCTTAAGGATAAAAAAGTTGAGACTACCATGACAACAAAGAAAAAGAAGCTTGGACTGGTTGGGTCATATTACGTTTCCTTCACTCATACGTGGACTTTTCTCCTGAAAATTTCAGAAGTCAGCAAAGAACATGGTGAAAGGTGCCTCCATCAGACATGGAGTTCAATTATCTAGGAATATAGTACAAATATATTCTCGCTGACTACGGATCTATATTAACACGAGATATGTCTGAAACTTAAGAAGAAATAAGAGTGTCAAAGAAGTTTTAAAGAAAAATAGTACATATTTAAATAAAAAAAAATTTTGCTTTGCTTTTGATGGAGTTTGAATAATTTTTCCATAATATTTGCTTCTCATAGTCAATCGTTTATTTTATGTAAATAACATTACTAAAAACAAATTAAAATAGTATGTTGGTGATGTTTTCTAGAAAATGTATCATAATGGATGCAAAAAGTTTAAACATCGTAGGAGCACATCTTGTTTTTCTCTCAACTAGGTAGTTCATCAGACCAGGCAATAGTGGTTTTCATCAATTTGGTGAAAAATCAATTTGCTCATCAAGAACCTATATTTACATAGATTTAACTGGATACAAACGTCTGTTGCTAGATAGTACGTGCAAAATAGTTCGAGAGAGTTCTTTTTCAAAAAGTATTTTAGCAAAAATATCAAACTCCGATTTCACAAAAAGTCCTGATATGATGGGAAAAAATGGTCCCTAAATTAGAACACCAAATTACATAAAAATCAGCGAAAACTTCTTTGGCATTTTTCAAACACTTCAATTTTGCAGGCATGTTATAAAACGTAAACAATATGTTTTTTTATCTCTTAAAACATTTGAATGTTCTAAGGCAGTAGTCCCCAACTCCACCTAAGGAATATTAAATTATTTCCGTTTTGCTTATTGTTGAATATTTCTTTCCGATTTATGTAACTTTCCATGAAAATCTCTTTGTATTTCATGTTAAATAACTTTATTTTTAATTTTTTGGTGTAATTGTAATTTATCCCTAAACCATATTTCAATGCAATTAAATTAGAATTATTAAATCAAAACAATCTAAAATATAAACAATCAACCACCTCAATGAGCCGCTGTAAAATTATCAGTTGGCCGGTTCGCAGTGACAAAAAGGTTGGAAAACATTGTTCTAAGGGAGGGTTTCTAACACAGTATCTCTATTTCTATTCAAATAATCTAAAATAATTCAGTTTGTTTTGTAGATAAATTAAACACGTAAAAATCAAGAAATATAGTGTTTACATCTTTAATGTGAATTTTAAAAATATATCTATTATATATACACTTATAAAAATAAAATATACACAAAAATATATTTTCTACACACGAGATACATAGTATACACCTTATTTTTAATACAAATACCTAGAAATGCGTTATAAATTTCATAGAAAATAATTCAAAATGTATTATATATTGTATCCTTTAATATATTTCTTACTCATCTGAACCATTGAGAAGATCTGTATGTGTGTAGGGAAAAAAACAATAAGAATCCTATTTTATCTGAGCTTTTTCTCGCAATATCAGATCTAGTCGCCAAGTCAGCATTAACCCTTTAGCAACAATTGCTCCTTTAATTTGTTTTGACAACTTGCCCATTACATACTACCCTGGCCTTGGGCTTCTGTAAGTGGATCAGGGTTTTTTTTAAGTATTTCAACAACTCTCCACCAATCAAAAGCTCGTGGGTACTATCCACAAACGACAGATAAGCTAGTATATCGATGTATTGATCTTTGGTCACAATGTTCTGCGGGTTCTTTCCTTTAATGGTGCTTTGTTAAGTTATATAGGTTTTCTTTACTTCAGAAAAAATAAACATTGCTCTTCGAAGCATTTCACGACAGTCATTGTATCATTTTTCTTACTTAGCTCACTGTATTGGATCTTAGAAAACTATAAGTGCATTAGTGTCCGATATACTCGTATATATCGAGAAAGAGAACATTCGCTGGAAGTTTTTTGTTCTGATTGAAACCAAATATGTATTTTGTTAGATATATATTTCTAAGTTAATGTTAAATTATTGTACAAAAAACATTGACTTAGCATAGATAGCAATATTTACTAGATTAACTTACTTTGGATTTATAAATATCTTTATGAACCAAATATAAGAAGAAAATTTTAAATTAATGATTTCATGCAACGAAGTTAATTATCGATTAGATTCTACATAGAGTAATTTAAAGTTGAATAATAGTAGTTTATGAGTAATAGTAGTTTTAATTGAGTTTAGTAGTAGTCTCAATATGAAGTCTTAAAAAATTTAAACTATATTTCAGAACATGAACGACTGTTTAATAGGCAGAAATGCCGATATGATGCTTGCTTTTATTCAGAATAACATTTTGCTCTTGATACTATAACGCTTTATGTATAAATTCTAAAATATATATTTCACATTGAACAATCATTTGCACTCCGTTCTCATCTGTGTGGTGACAGAAAAATTTATCAGGAATTACTAAATATCCACTTACTTCTGTGCAACTTTATCAGGAATATATGCTTCCCTAAATAATTTTATTGAAAATTACAAGAAATCAAGTACAAATATGATGTAGTCAGTATGATATACGAGCATATAAAAATGTCACCCGGTTTTGCCAAAGATGGAAATGTGCATCATCAACTCTTACATACGAGTAATTTACCTAACTTCATAAGAAAAAAATCCAACATCAAAAGCACATTACAAGTTTGTTAAAACTCAGATCTACCTGAGAGAGGAATTTTTATGGAACCAAGAACACATGCCCATCCACATTCTTTATGATCAATAGACTGAACAAAAAACTACATATTACCATTGTGGAAGAAAGGAAATGAAATTGTATTGTTTGTTCCGACATGAAAAAGCCTGGTAGAAAACGCGAAAAGTCTTATTATTGTGAACCATGCGTCTTATTATTGGGGAAAGCTACAAAAATTATACTGTAAAAATTACAAAAACTAAATGCCGATTGCTTTTGCAAATATGTGTGTTTTTCGATACGTATACATAAGTCATGTAAATCAAATAACATAATGATATTTTATTTACATTGCTAGCCATACAAAGTGCTACACCAAGAAGGACCAGAGATATCATAGCGATATTTATTTGGCAAATAACCTGTCGTACTAAGATCAAACGACTAATATTACAGTATCTGGTGACGTGTGAATAGTGACAAAATCAGAAGTTAGTGTAGCCGCCATTGTTGTCTATAACCGTTGCCACACGCCTCGGCATAGAATCAAAGAGGCTTTGGATGTATCCTTGGGATGTATCCTCCTGCTAATAGAGGCTTGGGATGTACAGAAGTTCATACGGCTTTCACATACAGCTAAAGTAGATCTGGTGTAGCTGCGGTTGTTGTATCCCGGGCCAGTCGTTGTGCAAGCATGAATCACATGCTTTCTATTGGTGATAGATCGGGAGAACAAGCAGGTCAAGGAACCAGTTCAATCTTATGGGTAAAGAAGAACTCTTGAATATTACGTGCCCCGTATACTCACGTATTATCCTGTTGGAATATAGATTATAGCAAGCACTGAATATCTGGGAGGACCACCGGCTCCAACACCTAAGAAATGTAGAACTCGTTGTTTAGTGTACCGGTAGCGCGTGCTAGAGGGGTACGGCAGAGAAATCCAATACCACTCCAAACCAAGATACTGGGTGCAGGACCAGTGTGGCGATGCACAACGCAACAGTTCAACAGCCTCTCACCACGGTGTCTCCAAACTCGAATCCATCCATCGGGTTGTTCTGGTAGAAGCGGGATTCGTCAGTGAACACAATGTTGTTTCATTCCGTTGTCCATGTCCAGCAGTCCATTGCACCATTGACGGCGCAAACGTATGTGGTGAGTTCCAGTTAACGAAGCAATGCATGTCTTGCAGGCATTCCATAAAACTTCAAATGTCGTCGAATGGAATGAGTGGACACCGGCTGATGCGTAACAAACTGAATCTATTGTTCTATGTTTCATGATGTTGCTGCGCGAAACATCACTACCATGTGCACAATCCGTCTGTCATCAGAGGCAGTGGTGCAACAAGATGGGTCTGTCGTGCATCCGGTTGTGACAGAACCACATCACAGTTGCTTGGTTTCGTCCAACACGTTGGCCTATTTTTAAACCGCAATCCCTATAGGCTACTATTCTTCCTCGGTCGAATTCAGAAACTTGAAAAAGATAGCCGATGTCTTCCACGAGGCAAAGGTAAACAGCTTACGCAAGAAAAAAAATCTTCACCCTGTTCTTCCCTTATTTAGAGCTTGCAGGTGGCACTACGGTCACCCGTGATGTGCATCCGCGCTACAATGCTAATGATTTGCATATTTCATCACCGCCAACGCATAATGTAAATTTCACATGCTTCCTTCAGGGTGTTGCATTTTGTGTGGTCAGCCGTGTAGCTTCAAAGCTATACTATATAGTATGGTGGTTCGTAAGGGCATGTTTTCGGTACAAAGTGGCGCCGAGTTTCTGGTAGTTAACATCCGAAAAGACTCGAATGATTCTATTTTATTAATTTAGAACGAAATAGCAACAATATTTTTTTTTATAATTAGAAGTATTTCACGTGATATATACTTTATTAAATAAATAAAATTTCTTCAAATGTTTATTTAAAAAACAAGCAATGACGCGTTTTGCATAATTTTATTTACTGTAACTTCTCTAAAAGCCATTTCTACTATAAAACCAAAATATTTGTAAAATCAAATAAAACAGTACATTTGAAATTTATTTTAACTCGCTTGATAAAGTTAAAGGTATTAATTCTGATAAAGTTTATAAAGGATGTTCGAGATCAGAACTAATTAATTTTAGAATAAAAATAGAACAATTTATACCAAAATTCTTTTTCTACAATGTTAGCCTTTAGAAAATATTCAAAGGTTTAACTCTTTTTTATATTAATTCAAGTATATGTTACCGATACATATTTAAATATTTACCTTTGCTTAGTAAAATTTATAAAAATTCTATGATTTTCTTCCTTTTTCTTCCAACCTAATCCGTCAAACACATTATTCATATAAAAAAAAATATCAAAAATTAAATGTTTAACCAGTCCCTTTAGTGCTCCAGATTTCTTTTTTTCCCCTCGCATCGAAGTTCTTTACCCAGCTGGGTTTGTCAAAAGACTGGCATAGAAAAAGAAGTAAGTCGCAGGTCAAATATTTAAACTAAGGTTCAAATTTAAACAAGTGAACAACACATATAGTAAAACTTAATCCAAATATTCTGCAGGCCATCGATTGGGTAGAAAAAGAATCGGCTGTCATTCTTCAGACTGGTTGCGTCCCGATAGCCGCAACACATTCTAAGAATTTTGGAATCGACATCGGTTTCCAATAAAATCGGAAAGCAGTGTGTTCCAAGTAATAGCAAAAGTAACCATGGTTGAGATCGAAATGTTTTTCCCCTCTTCTATCTGTCGAAAACTATATCAGTTGAGTTCCAAACTTTTGGCTTAACATCAATGGAGATCTCGTTTTTTGTGTGGAAATGATACTGTTTTGTAAGTTAGGTATTAATTCTCATAATTTGATATTAAATAAGTTTTGTTTTATTTCGAGTGCAAAAATAAGGAGTTGAAAATGAATTTCTAAAAAAACAATTATTACCCAAAGCATATGTTATTCAGTTTTGATGTTTCAAAATTCACTTGAATTATTAAACTTACCTTTATGTAAGGAATTTAAGTATTCAAATTAATATTTTCAGAGCATTAAATATTAATCATTCTTTATTTATTTCGCGCACATTTATGCGACGAGCTTAATACATTTTTAAACATATGCTTATTTTGCAGATAAATTAATTTTTTTGTATATATTTCTCTTTAATTAGAAAAATATTTGTTTAAAAGACATATCGAAGGAGCGCGAGATTTGTGAATTATAATTTTTATCCACATAAAAAACCCTTAGTAATTAAGTATTTTAAATTAAGAAGAAGATCTTAATTATCAGCCATTATTTGAATCAATTAAAATGGATTGTTAAGTATGAGTGCTTATACCGGGTGTCCATAATTAAACGACCCTACTTCAAAATTGTGTACAGACGAAACTATTGTTCAGAAAGTTGTAAAATTATGTGTACGATATAAAGAAGATATGTGGGAATTTGTTTGAGCGAATAAAAAAGTTAGTTCAAAATTTCGCCACTATAGGGCATTTTTAATGGAGATCATATTTATCATGCATTAATACTTAGCACACATTTATAACAGATTACAAATTTTGTTACAACAATAAAGGCTCAACATGATGACCATCGTTTTCAGCTACTATTTGAAATCGTAAGATAGCATGTTCCACCGTTGACTGCAGTGTGTTCTGGGAAATGTTAAGAACATGTCGTGAAATACTGTCTTTGAGATCAAGTAAAGTTCTTGGTTGATCACAACTTACCAGCTGTCTTAAATGACCCCAAAGCCAAAAATCGCATGGATTGAGGTCAGGCGATTGGGTAGGCCACAGATGAAGAAATTAGCGGCTGAGATCACACGTTCTTCTGTGAAGTGATGTTTAAGAACGTCCTTAACACAACGTGTAATGTGTGGAGGAGCTCCATCTTGCATAAAAATTATGCGTGAAAGGCACTGACGTGCTTGCAGATCCGGAATAATTTTATTCCGTAATAACGATGCATATCGCTGTCCAGTGATAGAACATGTTACTGGACCTCCAGCACCTAATTCCTCGAAAAAATACGGGCCAAGAATAAAAGACGCGGAAAACCCACACCACACCGTTACTTTTGGTGAGTGTAGCGGAACTTGTAAGGTGGAATGCGGATTGTCTGATTCCCAAATTCGACAGTTGGGAGTATTCACTGAACCGTCCAAATGAGAATGTGCTTCGTATGTCCAGAGGATATTCCAAGGTCATTCTGGATCAACTTCCAAACGTGCAAGAAACTGCAGTGAGAACAGATGTCGGTTCTCGAAATCATGTGGAAGCAATTCCTGCACAAGTTGAAGTTTGTATGGATAGTAACGGAGAATGTTTCGCATGTCTTCTGGACAGTTGAACGAGGCAGATCCAATGCTTCTGCTACACAGCGAACACTTGTACTAGCCTGCACGTTGGATGATTTGTCCTCTTCCACCTGAAGTGCAACTTTCTCTATTGCTTCCGCAGAAACACGTTTTCTTCCTCTTCCAGAACGAACATTCAACGATCCTGTTTCTTCGAATTTGGTTTCCATTAATCGAAGATTTATAGCTGTCAATGGACCTTTTTGCATCCCCTTTAAAGTCCGAAATTTCTGTAGACCAACTATTGCGGAATTATTGTTTTGATAGAATAACTTTACTAACAACGCTCGATCTTGTAAACGTAATGGCATTCTGATTAGCAATACCGAGTACACTGAAAATATTCTAATCTCCCGTGAAAGTGTATTGCTTTTATAACAGTTGCTGTGTGACGTCGAAAAAATTTGCATATTTTCGTCTTCCTTCGTGTAAATCCTTTGAAAATTACTCATCGAAGAAGTTTAATTAAAGTTTGCAGTTCATTTTAGAGATTGTGTTTATTAAAGAGTATATCAGTTATTGTGTTACCGTGTCCTGTGGATAAAAAAGCGCTAAAATACAAATAGAAAACCGGTAATAAATGTGGCCTTCATTCAAAAGCACCCTCTAGTGGCGAAATTTTGAACTAATTTTTTTTTATTCGCTCAAACAATTTCCTATCCCCTCTTCATGTCATACACAGAATTTTACAACTTTCTGAACTATAGTTTCATCTGTAAACAATTTGGAAGTAGGATCGTTTAATTATGGCCACCCGGTATATATATACATAGTTTTGAAATGTCCGATAAGGTATATTTTTACTAATAATGATACTGTTGAGAAAATTCAGCATTTATTACAGAGTACCATAAAATACGACGTATAGCGCGCACTTAAAACACAAAAAATAAGCTCGAAATTTACGGGTGTGTGTCATACGCCGGGAATAAAAAGGATAGTTTTAAAAATAATAGAAAAAATGAGCATAGAAAAAATTAGACTTCTATATATATCGAAATACTGATTATTTAAACGAAATAACATTCCTCAAGAAATTAAAGGGTTGTAGATCTAGAATTATACGCACATGTTTGGCATCACACATGTGTGAAAAAATATCATTAAACTTGTAAGAAACACACTTTACAACATAATTTATAAAATGTAAATTTATTGCTGCTGGAACAACATCTTGCAATTATTTCAAATGGGAAATTAAACTCAAAGTTACAAAAAATTCAACATATTCATATTTTCATTTTTTTCTCTATTATGGAACTCACGAAAGCATTTGGTTCAAAATTAAAAAAAAAATACTGCGCCTGATTTAAGTCGCTCTTAAGTAACAAGAGGGTTAAGAGCAAAGGATCATATAATTCCCATTCCTAGTATTAGTTTACTCTCTCCAAATATATATACATATATACAGGGTGTAACTAAACTCTGCAGCAAAACTTTATGGTATGATAGTACACATCAAGACAAACAATAATAAATAGGAAACTTAGGGTCCCAAACGACTTCCAGAGGAGATAGGTGTCATTGAAGTTTAAGGTCCGAAATTTCAAATGATTATAAAAAAAAACCAGAAAATTGGGTTGATTTGTTAGCGGTTTTCGCTAAAATTATTCTTTTTGACAGCATTTTCTTGAAAAATAAATTTTAAAGATAAAGCTCAAAAAATGTTGATAGAGGGCGCTTTAGACTTTGGAGTAACGAACAACCATTTTTTACTGTTATTTTTTGTATCATATTAAATTCTTTCAAAAGCTTAGACTCAAACTTAAATTTTGAGCTCAAAATCTGATTCATTCGGGGTGGTTAAGTAGCGCAAACGGAATTGTGTTCAGGAGGTAAAATTTGAAACTCCCTTCCCCCTGAACAGAGTTCAGTTGTCCCCGATCTTGGTTCGTAGACCAGGCAGCAACTACTATCTCCTAACGTAAAATAAACCAGAGTGGGATGACAAAATTTTAAAAAAAAATATTCATAACAGACATGAGCAACTTTTCTGCTCAAAATAAAAAGAAACAATTTGATGTACGCACGCAGTGCGTATGAATGAAGGTTGAATGAATGATGACACGTAGAAAATGGTACACGCATGATTTTTTTGCGGAATCACAAAAACTGCTCACCCACCAGCAAAGATGCAGGCCTCACACCACCGGCGGACGGACTGTCGAACATTAGCAAATACCCCGGGCATCTCCCGGATATCGCCTGCTACTACGGTAATCCTCGCAACCAGGACCTTGTCGGAGTCCACGGATCTTGCGTAAACAAGACTATTCAAAAGGCCCTAGTGAAAGAAGTCTAGACAGAAGAGGAAAGGTCAGCGTGCCGGCCAATTTACCGGACCTCCCCTGTCCAATCCATCTCCCTGGATATGCTGTATCCAATGCACTTCATACATCTGCACTGAAATGTGGAGGTGCTCTGTCATGTTGGGATCACATACGAGCCTTTATGTTGGCTGGATCACTTTGCAGTAGAACTTTACATCCTTACGTACAGTTAGCAATATACAAATAAATCCTTGTGTACTACACTTTGCATGCAAATCGGATGATTTACATAATCGGGTATTTTGCGGGGAGAAATTGCTCATGTCTGTTATGAATAACTTTTTTATTTAATTTTGTCATCCCTCTCGTTTATTTTATGTTTAGTGGGTAGTAGTTGCTGCCTAGTCTACGACCCTGTTCCGAATATCGTGAATAATTTAACTGCGTCAAGGGAAGGACGTGAGTTTAAATTTCACCTCCTGAACACAGTTGAGTTTGCGCTACTTAATCACCTCCAACGAATCAGATTTTGAGTTCAAAATTTAAGTTTAAGTCTAAGCTTTTGAAAGCATTTAATGTGATACAAAAATTAAAGAGTAAAAAATAGTTGTTAGTTACTCCAAAGTCTAAAGCGCCCTCTATCGACATTTTTTGACCTTTGCCTTTAAAAATTATTTTTCAAGAAAACACTGACAAAAGAATACTTTTAGCAAAAACCGCTAACACATCGACACATTTTTTCGTTTTTCATAATCATTTGAAATTTCGGACTCTAAACTTTAATGGCACCTTACTCCTTCGGAAGACGTTCGGAACCCTAAGTTTTCTATTTACTATTGATTATCTTGATGTGTCCTATCACCCCTTAAAGTTTTGCCGCAGAATTTAGTTACACCCAGTATGTATATATATATATATATATATATATATATATATATATATATATATATATATATATATATATATATATATATATATATATATATATATATATATATATTAACATAGCTAGTTGCTATACTCACGAAGTAAGTCTTACAATCTACCTTATTGCATCGACTTTAAATTTATAAGTGTGAATACTAGTAGGCTGTAATTTCTCATCGTTATATTTTAATAGTATAGTGTTTTTATTTGTAATATTTAAATTTATCGTAATGTTATTCTTTCCATTCCCTTTGGCTCAGTGGCTTAGAAAAATTACAGATGAAGTTTAGCTAGCTCTAAAACTTGTTTAAACCTGCAATCTTGGTTCCTCAGGCCAGGAGTTTTTATTGTACTATTGTGCCTAATATTTGGTTATACTAATTGTGCTTAATATATAGTTATACTTAGGTTTTATAGCTATTTGTATACATTTATAGATTATATATATCTTCTCTATTTCTATTGATCCCTTCAAGTTCAAATACATTTTTTAAAAGTTGTAGTGGATGACACTTGATGCTAATACAATTTGTTCAAATATTAATTCATTAATTTAATTTTACTTTTTAATTTTAAATTTCTTCTGCGTTACTTCTGTAGAAGTTACAACTAGCTGTAACAGATGGTACCAGTGCGTGTTTCTAACGAAGTAGGAATTGATTTCAAAAAATAATTTTTATAAAACTTGTTTTGAATTGCAATCATATGATGAAAATGTATGAGATTGTTCAACATTTTCTTAATTTATTGACTATAGGTTTTTCTCATGGTTATACTGAAATATCATGACAAGTCAAAATAATAAAAAGCTGTCTAATGAAATTACTGGATGCGAGAAGAACTTGCATAGACCTAGAATCCTATTATAAAGAGAAAACTTTTAATAGAAAAACTAAACATACAAATCTGCTGCATATATGAAAGGAATACTTAAATTAATTTATAAATTTATAACTCTTCCTTTATGTTAAATTCGTATTTAAATGTGATTTTAAGTAAAGTACTTATAAAGTTTTTTTGAAAGCCTATAAAAATGTATTTCCCACGAAATTCAACGATTTTAATACTTCAAGTATAGAGTAATCTAATAAAATGTTGTTGTTTTTTCCCTACATTACTAATGAATCAGCTAAAATATGCTATACATGCTTATTTCAATTTACTATGCGGTATATATGTTTCAAAATTTTATTCCATATTACTGAAAAATTCTTATTTCTGAGGTGCAAACGAAATGATTTCTTTCTTTTGATTCTTAGAGAATTCTTTTTTTTACAATGTAGAAACAAAAAATACATAAAGTTATTTTGGGAATCAATAGAGAAGATGTAGAAAATCTTTATATTCATTAAATCTGAAAAACAAATAATTGAAGATTACCCTCATTCAAATATTGCGGTTAAAATAATAGAACGCTATAGCTTTCAAATTTCTAAAATAAATGTTTTCAGGATTTCAGGCATCTTGTCATAGTACTAAAATAAACAGAAATTTCTTTCTTAAGAATAAGATGGAGTTTAAATAATGCATTTCCGAGAGGAAGGTAGTATTTTCCCTTCTTTTAATACAGAAATACTGATTTGAATACAGGGTCTAACTTATGCATTGCTATTCAGTTGGATGTGTCTTATTTTTACATAAATTTTTATAAAATATTTCTAGAGTATATTTATAATCGGAATAAAGTAAAAGAAAATATTTTAAATAATTCCAAATAAATTCTGTTATTTTGCTTTATTTATTAATTTGAAATAGCTTTCTCATGGTGTATTACAATAATATGTATTTTTTATATCTATTACAAATAATAAATTACAACTACTGAATCATATTTTATAATTAATTTAATTTAATATAAAATAATCACAAATAAGTTTAACTCTTAGGAATTTATTAGGATACATTATTTTTTCTTCCCGTATATTAATACGAATAAATCAAAAAACATATACTGCTGGCAACGGTCGATGTAAATTCAACTATAATAATATTTTTTAAAAAAAAAGATTCAACGAATAAAGTAATTATTGTAATTATAAAGGAAGTTAATATATTAATTGCTGAGTTTAAACGCCAAAAAATAAAAAATAAAATATATAAAATGGCCTCAACACACAACTTTATTTTTTTTAATAAATTAAAAGTGGCTTTTTGATGTAGTTCTTGGAAAAAATAAATTTGTAAAGAAAATTCTTAAAAATTCCTTTGAAAACATATAGTTTTATTTAAATTTTTAATTTTGGGAGAAACCTTTTACAACCATCAGGTTATTTCCCCGTATATTTTTTATTGAAAACCAAATAAATGTCTTAAAAGTAGTAATTTATTTTGGATGCATTTAACTACTTTACATTTGATGCTTTTGTCAGTTAGTTGTAGCGGATCTTTACGCGACCTACCCACTAATCCTCTTGGGAAATCTTTGGTCTAGCAATCACGTTTAATTCACAGCCATTCCTCTCAAGAAGAAACCGTAATATTCATATTAGTTCGACTATATAAAGTCAGAGTTTTGTAATTCCAGAAAAGGAGGTAGAAGGCAGCTACATTGGCAACTCAGATGAGATTGAATAAGGTTTACTTTCACATGTAAAGATTAAGAGTGGTGTTTTGCCACTGTGTTGAATTAGTAGATTTGAGATTAGGAATCAACGATATATTACGTTAAGTTAAATAAGTTGATTCCTCATATTTGCTTAATAATAATTTCTTTCTCCGTGCTACTCATTTGACATTCACTTTGAGAATAGATTGTTGTTGGTTCGTTTATTTGACTATAAATAAATAATTGTGATTGTGGAATTCTCTGGTACTGCTTTCATTTCTCACACACCTTTAGGTGGACAAGACGGTGGGAGAGAAACTTCGGGAACAAGTTTCTCACAAAGTGTTAGGTGTTATCTCGCAGAAAAGAATTTGAAGTTTCATTTGCGAAAAGAATTAATTTAATTAGCTAAAAATAATACAGTATTATCAAACTCATGCACATTGCAGCATATAATTTCTACAATTTTAATGATTCTCCTTCTGTATTTTAATAATATTTACTTACAATACTGAGAAATAACATTAAAATAATATATCTTGACTCTACGTGTTGCATAAAGTAATATTCACTGAATTCAAGACCATTTACAAGGCTCCAATAAATGTCAGGGAGTCATCTGCAGAGTTCTCACATTAGCAGAAGTCTTCCAGGGAAACTGGTGGTCATCACACTTAAAAAACTTCCCCCTTATCGATTCTCTTATTATGTACAAACCAATAGCTTCAAAGTTTGTACCGAAACAGCACTCTGGCAAACAGAGGTGAAAAAATCCATGTATCGATTTCACTTCGTTTGAATTCTAAGCACGAATAAAGTTGAAAAGAAAGAGCGGAAACTGCTAATAGAGACATTAGCAGAATGAACAACCATCAGTAACTTCATTTCCTTCTCTTTATAGAAATAATAATAAAAATAATCTTCTCCCCCTCAAAAAAGAACCTTTGCATATATATATTTTTTTCGGAACAAGAAAATATAACGGGTCTGGCAGCAGCTATTCATAGATATAATATATCTTTCTCGTCTTTCATCGAACTAAATAAGAAGCTGAAAGCACTTGCAAATGGAAAAAGCATGCTTCATAGAGCTGAAGGCCTATGCCTTTTATGTTTCATGTTTCAGACTATTTATTCAGACTGAAGTCAGGATAGACGTGCCTGAAATATGAAACTTGGAAAAATTTTATTAAATCTTTTTGTGTGTGATGTAACAAAGAAACTGTAAACTTTATTAAAATTAGAAAGTTGCTTTACTTAAAATCTCTAAATGATGCATAAGTTTCCTTAGAAGACTCTTTGAAATTATTTC
Source organism: Trichonephila clavipes (assembly GCA_019973935.1). Classification (NCBI taxonomy): domain Eukaryota; kingdom Metazoa; phylum Arthropoda; class Arachnida; order Araneae; family Nephilidae; genus Trichonephila; species Trichonephila clavipes. The sequence continues at coordinate 473,077 of BMAU01016117.1, forward strand.
TATTACATAAATAAAAGAAGTACAGTAACATACGATAGAAGCAATTTCCCCTTTATTTAAAGATCCAGTATTAGTATATGTCTCACTCTGAAGTCAGTTATTATGATGATAATTTTGGAATGCGAGAAAATTTAGGTATGGTATAAAATATATCAGCATTAAGCTTTTTATGAAGGTCATTTAAAAGAATGTTCTCTGGAAAATATGAAGTATGAAATATTTAATTAGGTTTTAATAACCTATATAAATGAGTATAACAAGTTATTTTCCTGTATAAAACACATGAAAATAATACCACTCATTGTAAAGTAAAATTAAAACAGAAAATATAGCAGTTTCAGATCATTGTAATTTTTACAGCTGATTACGATATTTTATTTTTTGGAAAAAGAAATAAAAACACTATTTTTTTAAAAAATCCGACTTAAGATTTCTTGACATTTTTAAGCAACTCATATTAAACTGTACATTTATATATTGCAGCTACCCAAATATCAATTACTTTATAGGTGAAAGATAAGTTTTTCCGTGGAAGGGATTTGAAACAATCAAGCCTGTAGATTTTTCGAATAATGTAGTCAATAACTTCTTATATGTCAATTACAAATCGTAAAGCCTTTTTCTAATAACTACCGTAAGTTCCACTCATTGTTGTATTTTACAGTAAAATTACTATTTGGCTCCAAAATTCCTAAACAAGCTTTTTTCATATATTATAACTTTTAATATAAATCTTTAACTTAAAATATGAGCAATGAGTTGATTGATTATAAACTTTTAGGATAAGGAGATTTGATCACTGTTTAGTGTAACGTTCCAGCAACTCTTCATTAATTACTGTTTTCATATATTGAAAAAGTACTGGATTTCATAAATTAAGGAAAAATGACAAAAAGGATTTTAACTCAAAAAGTTAATTTAATAAAAGCTATACACACACGCACACACATTATACAACACAGAGGAAGTATAAAATAGTATTAACAAAATTCACCAGACAATTATGGTATTAAAGAAATTAGTATATGTATACAATGAACAAAATTCATGTGCCATATTGGTACAGAAAAATTACTTTTAATACGGGGTATGATCTCCCCAAGAAGAAATACAGCACATGCAGTTACGTGGTTTTTTAATTCTGTAGGAAGTACGAGGCAATGCTCTTTTAAGGCAGTTGAAAGCGTGGGCGAGGACTTTGAAGTAAGACGGAGAGCGGCTACACATCGTCATCAGCATCCCAAACATATTCGAAAGAGTTAAGGTTGGGTGATAAAGCTGACCATCTCATGTGTTGAATTGTTTCCTGCTCAAGAAAATCCTTCACAATGCGAGTTCTGTGTGGTCTCATAATACCTCCTGTAGCATGAAAGCATCTCTCATTGCCCTGGCATAAAAGTTCACTAAAGCATTCAGGATGTCAACTCTGTGGGTGCAAACATTAACATTTCCCCTGAAAAATACATGGAGGTCTGTTCGTCCATCCAAAGAGATACCACCCCAAACATAGACACTGCCAGATCCATATGCCTCTCTTTGACGGATGTGCCATGGACGAAAACTAGAGTTCCAGGTTTTCTCCAAATGAAAATATGCCTACTATCGCTTTCGAGACTAAACCTGGACTCATCCATTAAGAGAACAGCTCTCTATTGAGCTCTTATGCGTTCAGTGGAGATTTAACGTGCCCACTGCCAACGTACCCGCCTATGACGTGACGTGAGGGGCACGTAAATGCCTGGTCACCTCGCATAAGGACCATGTTCGTGAAGTCTTTGACACACGGTCGACCTTGATACCAACCTTCTGGAGCTTGCAGCGAGGGAAGATCTGATTTCAAAAGGTGTTGCGTATTTATTCCTTCGTGCGCATAATGACAGATATCGGTCACTGGCGCTCGTAGTAGCACGTGGCCGCCCTTGACTGAAACTCCTGAAAGCCCAATTCATTGTTAGAAATTGTTGCCAAAGTCTATGAATCACAGAATGACATACATTCAGCCATCTAGCCATTTCTGTCTGACTTTGTCCTGCCTCTAGACTCCCAAAAGCACGTACTCGCATTTCATTGGACAAATGATGCCTGAAAGTCATTGTTACCTTTTCACCATACCGGATTTCTAATCTCAGACACGCACAGATAATTGCCGCCTTGCTCTAAGATATCCATTTTATGCTCCTCGCAAATGATGTATTCCGAATGCATCGCAACTATTTTGCATACTGTAATATCGTTCAGAGCTCCTTTTACTACCAACATGTTCAAGTTTTATTGAAATTAGCTTATTTTTGAGCGAATTATCACTTTTTTCTGTGTGTGTGTGTGATTTCTCCTTAATTTATGATAACCAGTGTAGTTCCGTGAAAAATAAAATCCAAGCCTAAAACTTTGCGTGCAATGATGTAGCTCCTAAATCTGATGACGTGTTCGATCCCAGTACCACTAAAGACCCGCCGTGTAGGGCAGCGATGCACGTTAAATCTGTCGAGAGCTGAAACGTCCTCCCGTTGGTGTGGTGTGGTAGTTAGGAGAGGGGGTGCCAGCTCAGGTGTCGCCCACGTCCCTTGACCATGGTTCAAAATTACGTGGTCCGTCGCCAAAAGCCCTCGTGTAGCTGAACAGTGCGACGTTAATATTTAATCAATCAATCTGCACCATAGCTCGCAACTACGGCATTTGCGATTTTGTATTTCTCTGTGATTCCGAGTCATCTCTGCCCCCCTCCACGTCCTACAAGTTTGTCGGTCTATTAGCGAATCATCCCGTATATATATACATGTATATATATATATATACATATACATATACACTGGCCTCAAAAAGTTAAGGTACAACCGGGTTTTTGTGTCTAATTTGCAAATGAATGAATGTAAAAACAAAAAATTTGGAGGATATGTGCATTAAATAGTTTTTTATTGAATGCGTCATAGAAATTTGTATAAGTGTATTGCAAAAACGATTTATAACAAAAAAAGCAATCTCTGCGGAAAAGTTCATTCTTGGAGAAAACAGCACATCACAGTGTTATGTGGTAAAATGGCATAAAAACAATACAAAAATGGGTTCTAATAAGGAATGTGTCCACCCCTAACTTGAATGCATTGGCGGCATCGATTTCCCATGCTGTTTATTAAGTTGTCGGACACCGGAATAGGAAGCGAAGACCAGACACAGAGTAAGCCTTCTTTCAGCTCATGTAACGACCTTGGAGGAGGATTTAAACCAGCAACCTCTCTGCCAAGATAGTCCCAAAGATGTTTTATCGGATTCAGGTCTGGAGATCTAGCTGGCCATTCCATTCGTTCCAAACCGTGATCCTCCAGATACTCATCAACAATCCCAGCTCGGTGAGGTCGTGCATTATCATCCATCAGAATGAAGTCGTTACCAATAGCAGCAGCATATGGGCGAACATATGGATCAAGGATCTCATCTCGATATCTAAGACCAGTTACGGTTCCTCCATGGAACACATGCAGGTCAGTGTGGCCACCGAGCGAGATCCCTGCCCAAACCAGGATTCCACCACCTCTATAACTGTGTCTTTCAACAGTGTTGGATTGATGGTATCTAGTGCGCTGTTCCCTCCAGATCAGTAGACGCCCTGAATCACTCTCCATTGTAAATCTGGACTCGTCTGTGAACAGCACAGAAGCCCATTGTTGCTGCGTCCAAGAAACTTGTTCTCTTGCCCAGCATAAGCGGTTCCTTCGCTGTCGTCCGTTGAGGGGAACGCACACAACTGGTCTTCTTGCATACAGACCTGCATTGTGAAGACGATTTCGCACCGTAGTAGAGGAGATTCTTCTTCCTGATGCTTGAAAGTGGTCTTCAACGAGCTGCGGCACAGTAGTGGTTCTTCTCCTTCGTGCCGAAAGAGCTAGAAAACGGTCTTCTGCAGGTGTTGTAGCTCGTGGTCGGCCTGGAACAGGTCTTCTGGACACAGAATCTTCGGATTGGTATTGATCCCAAAGTCGCTGAACAACACTACGAGACACATTGAGACGTCTAGCAACATCAGCCTGCGACAATCCCATTTCCATCCATCCAACTGCCCGCCACCTTAACGAATTGGGTAAACGACGTATCTGAGACATTTTCTAAACTCTATTGACTATTGTCACCGAAACTGCCAACAACTGTTGAAAATCAACACAACTTACACACAAAAGTACGAAAGCTTGATATTTGCATATTTTTCTCTCACTCATAAATATACGTTCTTTTCTATAAAATAAAAGTTGTAGCAATCGTTTTTGCATTAATGTTTTTAAAGTTCGTTATTATCATTCATGTAAACTATGCATTTTATTGTTACTGCCATTTTTTTTATGGTGAGCTTCGAAAAACATGTTGTACCTTAACTTTTTGAGGCCAGTGTATATATACATATATATGTACATATATATATATATATATATATATATATATATATATATATATATATCGAGTATATATATATATATCGAGTATAAAATTAAACAGCTAATACTTCCTCGGAAAAGATCATCCAAATATCAGATTCCAACCCCTTCTCATTGACTTTTATGGTCTTAGGCCATATTTTCCGACGTCTTACTCTTCAATCGGAGCCCAACTGTAAAGAAAGTAATGATTTAGCACTTATGAAAATAAATGTACAATCCAAGTAAAAATCGAAACAGTTGACGTTAGTTCGTTTACCTGTGAAGAAAAGTTCGAAGACTGTCTCAACGAATAAAACCTGTTTTCCCGAAAAGTTACCAATGCTTCCTTCGAATCATTACATATAGAGCCGTTGGAGTTAATCTCCTCAAACCCTACTTTTAGCGAAACTCTATTCAACAAAAGAAACATGTTAAAAATATTTTTAAAAAAAGAATTCCATTAAATATAGCATTCCCATAGTCTATTGGGTCCAAAGTATTTTCTTTGTGGATCTCTACTCAACAAAAGAACCATTCTTACGTAATTTCAAATGTGTAGGTCTAGTAGTACAAAAAAAGGGTATTTTTTTTATTTATAAGTTCTCATTAACCCCCTTGGTAGTCGATTTTTACAAAAACTGTTCTTAGTGGATCTCTAATCAACGAGAGAGAGAGAAAGGAACATACCTGTCTCATTTCTCTGGTCTAATAGTTCCGTAGGTCACGTCATGATGAGTGAATGAGTCATACTCGTATATGTCTCATTTAAGTATACATCTCATTTACTCATAAAACAATTTAAAAAGTACTTTCAAAATCAATATAGTTCATAATCAAGCCATTACACTGTAGTATTATAACTTAATTAAATAGATGTGAAATATAATTACTCGCGTATCTCAATTGTATATTATTAGTATTCCTTGGATATTCAATGCATTTACCGTAGTTTAATTGTATATAAAATATTATTTATTGAAACCTTATGTCATAGCTTAAACTCAACTGACAGTATTAAACTATTAACACTAAAAATTTCGTTGAATGCCTTTTTGTAGTACGCTAAATAAATGAGAAGAAATATTTAACAATCTTAAATAAAGAATTTCCTTTTCGTTTCAGTCCTAACCATTGAAAAAAGACTTGGAAAATATATACTCCAAATAAACTGCTTTCAGAAAAAAAAAGGTAGAATCTGAAGAATCAAAAACTTTTTTCAGCTTTGAATTCTCAAATTTTGAAATATCAGAATCGTTACTCACTTCAGAATAAGAACTGCTCTTCAGGATCGAACGCTTAACGATGGCCCCTATTTGCTAAATTCCCAAGACCCTAGCCAAAAAGTGCTCCCCTTGTTACACGTCTGAGGAAAATATTAAGCAACACATTCCCAGCGGACCGATTCTTCTTTTCGGCGTTGATTTCTCTGCTTCATAAAATGTTCCAGAGGGTTCATTTATCTTTATACAGTAATTCGATCCGCAGGTCACATCCACACTCCAAAGTTGTTATTGGCAGGGATTTTCAAAACGACCATTTCTTAGATGTTGTATGGCTCCAATAGATAAAGCAATGTTGCCGGGGATCAAGTATTTGTTATTTAGGGTATTTGTTTCGGATCGTTTGGATCTATTCTCGATGCCACTAAGCTATGTAATATTAAATAAATCATTTGGGTTGGTTTACTTTATTGTTCACTACAATTATTTTCTGCTCTGATGAAACATCAAAAGAAAGTGCGCAAATGTATTTTTTATTACTTGTAAATACATCTCTTTTGATGCTAAAATGCGCCATTTTCTTGTATTATTATTTGTTTATATCATTTGGAATATATTTATATTGCATACCCTCAATATTTCTATTTTGTTTTGTTCTATTTTAGTCAGCACATATAATAAAATATTTCTTCACCAAATATCTTTCTATAGATGAAATAAAAGCATTTTTTTCATTGAACTGTTTAATATTTTAATAACAAAAACAAAATAATATTTAAATTAAAATAAAATGAAACATATTTTAGTATGGAATTGAAACATAAGTAAATCCATCAATATAGCCAGTGAGGGGAATTGAAAAAATATCAATCATGAAATAATATCCAAATAATTCATTCAATAATAATGAAACTGCTCTCTACAGTTAATAGTGAATTCATTTATTAGTTATCGGTGTCTAGCATATTTTCAATCAGAATTAAAAATTTACAAAGAAGGAGAAATGTAAAAATACACGAAACAACTTTTCAAAGCACGCAAAAAACTAAAATATCAACTTAGCAAGTCAACTAAGACATTTCTTCTATTACATCTACATTTTGACACCTAAAACAAAGATTAATGTATAATTGTAATAAAATTAAGCCCTAAATTTATATTGTAACACGTGCAAAAATCATATGCTAAAAAGAAACAACAGTTCAAAAAAATATTAAACTAAAATGTGGCCCATTTATTAAGTGTGAGTTTTCTAAGGAATTCCACGATATTTATTTCTAAGCTGAGACGGATCCATTCACGATCATTCTACTAATCCTCTTGGGAAATCTTTGGGCTATCAATTCGCGTTATTCACAGCCAACCCTTCGGAAGAAGATAATCATGAAATGTAAATTAAGTTACTATATATAGTCGAAGTTTTCTAGCTAGAATAAAGAGTAGGAGAGGAGATAAACCAGAAATCAGGTGAGATTGTTACTGACAGGTATCATTATTGAATTATTGTGAATAAATACTTATTAGAAGAAAGATTTAAAGTGAAGATTGATCACTTAGATTAAATTAATATTAGATTAAATCGGATAATAAATTATAACCTATGTAAAGTAAGGATCAAGTTTGATAGTCTCCTAATCTTACTTGCATTTCGTTATTGTTCCACTTTCGTGGTTAGCACTGAGACATTCTCTTACTGTTATAAACTGAATTTGTGTCGCTGTATTGAGAGATCAATAAATAGATTGATTGGATCATGGTGAGTGTTTCTTCCCTACATCCTACATATCTAGGTGCCCAAGAAAGAGGTGAAAACTTCTCACAAAGTTATATATTTATAAATAAACTCTTGTAAGTAATATTTTTTTACTGAAATGTCTTACTATCGGGTAACTATAACGTAACGAACACCACCTCCTCGAGGGAGGAGGGGCAAAAGCTATATTATGTTATAGTTTTTCAATCCTGTGTAAGATCAGCTTGAGGCCAAGAACCTGATTTTACAGGGGGTCCCACATATTTACCGTTACGCCCCCGTCTGGTAATGGTAATAAAAATTCCCCTCTCTGATATTATTTTTATATTAATATTTATATTATTGAGAACATTTCAATTAGTTAAAATATAAGATTTAGTTTTCATAACTATGACATCTTTCTATTGTTCTTTAATATGCATACGTCCTACTGCGAGCTAGATATTGCTAAGCCAAAGTAGAATACGCTTCGTAATCCATGGGTAATGGGAAACGTCGGTCTTAATAAGGTCCCGAATATTCTAAAAGTTAATAATTTTGTACATAAAACATGTGATGATCCAAGAAACGAGAAATTAAAAAAAAAGTCAAAAAGTATCATTATAAAACATCAAAGATCACAAATATCAAAAATACGTGTAAAACTTGCAATGAAGCAACCCAAATGGATTTTAATATACCTTATCTCCTTTTTATGACACTATTCTTAATACTCCAAAATACTATTATTTGACCATTCAAAAAATACAAAATTTGGAAGAGACAATTATGAAAATGCAAGCCAAAAAGAGCTGATAAAAAGAATGTCAGTAGCGTCATCAAGGTGTATTAGACAAACAAGTTAAAAAAAGGAGTTAATTAAAAATTTAAATAATTAGACAAAAGGTAATACACATAAATATACAAATAAAACAAAAATTAAGTATAACTCAAAGAAAATGAATTTTCTAAAAAATTGACCTGAAGAATAAATACACTAGGGAAAAAATTAAATAAAATTTTTCTTGTGCTTAAAAAATTACTGATGATACAAGATCTACAAAGTGTATCAGTTCAACGGTTACAAATTTTCAAGACAGATAGAGTACACCTAGACGATGCGAAATCACATAGGAATGCATAGTCGAAAACTATTTTCTGTCGCAGTAATGAAGACACAAAACACAGAAAGACAGTACAAGAAAAAGAGGAGACCACATATTTATTATTCTTAGAACAGCAAGTATACTGGGAAATTTTCGGTTGGTGTACAATATAGAGAGTGCTAAGTATTCCGAAGCATCAGATGATGGTGCATGTGCACAAGCGGTTTTTACTGCACTCTCGCTGTGAAGCTTCATTTCGCCCGCCGACAAAGTGGTAATACGATTGAACGTTACACGAACGTCGAAATCGCTGATATTCATCTGGCATACGGGACCAAAGATTGCAATGAATGAACTGCACATCGGTTAAACTCTTAATGTTACCCAAGGACAGGGGTGGCCAACCCACATGACCTTGCGGCCCACTTCGGAAAAACTTTATAATATTGCGGGCGCACATAAAAATATGTACCTTTATATCAGATTTAGGAAACAAAGAAACATTTATTGGAGTGAAAATTTGAAAAAAAATGAATTGTTATTATAGTTTTCATTAATTTTCATGTATACAGACATAGATAATATAATAATGTTTATATAATATAATAATACAATGATCAAATAATGTTTAAAATACTATTACAGTTGCCATTATCTTGAAAATTACGGTGTTCCTTTTCAATTGATCTTTCGTTACTCGTTGTGGATAGTTGATTGTGCTGTCATTCGCAAACGATTAAGTATACATCTTAACTTTTATCTTAACTATCGTGAATATTTTTTAACTTTAAAAAACATCTCTGAATGCCTCGTGCTTTCTGGGCTCCAAATAGAAAAGAAGAAAGAGAAATTAAAGTCGTACACACATCATTACATCGCAGTGTACCATCCATAGTAAAGGATATGCATAATGCAATTCGTAATAGATTAAAAAAGTAATTTATTATAGTAAAATCAAATGTAACTCTCTCTTTGATAAATTATAAATCTATTATAATATAAAGGACATTTCTCTTATCAAAAATAACAGGCAAATACATCGTAGATTTATATATATATATATATATATATATATATATATATATATATATATATATATATATATATATGATGATTATATCATAACACTCATATCACAATTTACATCTTTTCCACACACATCTTGAACATCTTACACATTTTTGACAACCAACCAAATTACAGCCTACCATATTTGACTGTCATCTCTTTTGGTATCTATCTTTGCTGGCTAATTTAAAAGTTAGTTCAAGAGATGCGTTTATGTATATTCGAATTTTTTAACTCGGTGAATAATTGATTTTCATTAATTTCAAGACGCTTGATTCTCTTGGAAAAAGCTCTGTGAGTGAAGAAATTTTGTTAAATTATTTTTTGAAAATTACTTTTCTTACGTAATTGTTTTAGGATTTTTCTATTTTTCTACTTTTCTTACGTAATTGTTTTGGGATTTTTCTGCATTAAGATTGAAGGAGAGTTTGCTGCAGAGTAGTAGTCATTGGTTTTATCATACTCTCTGTGAGTTTTTACATACTTTGAATTTTTGTTTATTTTATTTGGTTTTTCCTACCGAGTTGCACAGGGGAAAGGTTGGCGCCTTCAAACTAGTTTAACCCCATTTATTCGGTCCTAAGTCCGAAATTGCTTTCTGACTCGCTAGGTTCTTTTTTGTAGTTCCTTTTTTTTTGTATTTTTCTATAAATTCAATCTTCATGTTTAGCATTTATAATTTTATTATGTTATTTGTTGTTATGTTCCTTATCTGTTATTTCTTGTTTTTGATATATTATACAAATTTCTTTCATATATATATAAATTTCCCCTCAAATAAATTTCAAAATGAAAAAATTAACAACCTGATATTTAAAAGTTTTTTAAAAGAGTCGGCGGGCCGCGTGTTGGACAACCCTGTCCTAGGAGGCAAACTCCCAGCCATGCTATCTTTGAACGATTGCACAACAGATTGTCCAACACCGGATTCTTCATCGTGGACAGACAGAAACGCGTTCAAAGAGTAGGAACTCCAAACAACGAGAAGACTTTGCTTTTGATCTGGTATAGAACAATCCCGGTATCAGTATGTGGACTATCGCCAGTCACATCGGGATTTCCCATATGATCTTCTGGTGGATCCAGCATACTAACAACGTTTATCCTATCACCCCAACATACACCGGTAGTGTCCCTTTAATACTCTTTTATTTTAAATTTTTTGATGTTCTAAGGATAATAAACATATCCCTCCCCTTTTTCGTATCCTGTCTTTCTTGTGTTTCGAGTCGTCTCTACCGCCCCAGGAAACCGTTTGAACTATGCATTAATATGGGATTTCCCCCGTCTAGGTATACTCAATCTGTCCTGAAAATTTGTAACCGATAAATTGATGCACCCTGCACAGGTATAAGTTTCAAGTAAAGAAAAATATCTTCCTCTCCAAAAGAATAAAGTGTCATTAACAGTCCATTGAACTCGGGCGATGGATGGTACGCGCAGACACTGAAAGATGCGTTACAGACTCAATGTGCTGTGTTATGGTTCATGATGTGACTGAGCGATCCATCACTGCCATGCGCCCAATTTACTTGTCCTCACGTGAAGTGTTGCACTGTGGTAAATGCGATCGACCACGTCAGTCCGTCGTACCTGCCTGCATCCAACGGTCACATATCGGCATTACAGTTGCTTGGTTTTGTCCAAAACGACTACCGATTTCCCTGAAAGATAATCCACAATCTTGGTAGGCAACAATCCTTCCTCTGTCGAACTCGGATACTTGATCAAAAACTGACCGCTGTTTTCTTCGAGACATAACTGATCGTTCTTTGAAAAACCACAAGAAAAACACAACTGCCGAACTTGAAATCGTCCAAATCTCCAAGCATTAAATAGCGCTTTGAGGTGGCGCCGCAGGCGCGCGTGATGTATGTTTGTGCTGAAATTCTAATCATTTCCATACCTCACCTCCTCTAATGCATGTTGTAAATTCCGTGTTATTTACAAGCTTCCTTCAGGGTGTTGTATTTATGGTGGCCAGCAGTGTACAAAAGTTCTGAATTATATTAAAATAAACTATTCGCGAAAAAAAAAATTATCTAAATAAAAATATTTCAGATTACTAAGCATCATTTATTAGTAAATGGAAAATTATTCGTTATTTCTTGCTAAAAAAATAAGTCTGTTTACTTTATTTTGCATTTCACGTTTGAACATATCCTATAAGAGTTAATTAAATATGCGTACATGAGTTATAAGAAATGAAAAAAGTAATCTATTTAGTACAGCACATTTACAAAGAGATTGCATAATTTGTGTTAATACTAAAAATAGCTATCATTTAAAAATAAAAATATACTGAAGATTTTTAACGATGTTTAAAAATATATTTATTAAAATAAGTCATGACAACTAATACCTATTTAATGGAGCATAAAAACTGAACTAAATAAAAAATATATTATCTTAATCTAAGTTCATATCCATTACCTTTACTTATTTTTTTTTCATCAATAATAAATCTCAAAATAGATTCAGGTATTGAGTTTGATTGCATGCATGAGTATGTAAGCTAAAATGAATATTTGTAAATATTTCAATTTTTTAATTTGAATGCAAACTGTGATAGAAAAAACAGATACTTTTAACCAAGCAATATTTTTAATAAATAATCCTAGAACAAGAGCAGTTTTATGAATTATACATTTCAGGAGAAAAGTATTCTTCTTTTAAGAAAACTTTGTTTAAGCTTCGTATCCGAAAAATTGAAGAACAATAAATTTACATTATTTTTTTCTCGAGTAATAAAATATAAAATAAAAACGAATTCGAGAGGTAATAAATAGATTATACACATGATTAAACTAGAAATAAATATTTAAAAATATATATCTATATAAAAAATATAAAATAAACTTTTTTAATACATTCAACACATCAATCCTTTGATCGATTGAAAAGTTTTGTTCCATTTATTGAAAATCAATGCAACATAACTAGAAGGACATAAATCCTCTTCTGTCCAAATCGAATTTTCACATTCTCAAAAATATAAAACAAAAACATTTATTGAATATTCGTTATTTGTTATGTAAGGTGCAGGTTTGTACAAAATGTTCATGCTTATTCAACTGTTTTTTCAAAATATCTTTATAAATCAAAATATCTTTATGAATCTTTATAAATCAGGATTGTTAATCTGACATTCTTGTATGAAATTCATCATGTATTGTGTTTTTTAATTATAATTGAAATTTTTACTGGAGCTTATTTTTCTCCTTAGATATAAATTTGTTTCGATATTTTGCATATTAATGTTTCAAACATATTTTTTTTAATTATACAAATTAATATTTTTGGTTTGTGTGTATCATTTTCGTATAATAATACATTTTTTCCGATTACTTATACATTTAACGTAACTTTTGTTAATAGTTCAAAATGAATGCATGAAAGGACATGTTTAATTTAATCTTCAGTCTTATTTAAAGTACACAACGCATATTATTTTTAATCTTCGTCTAAAGAAATTATAAACTAATATAAGTTCAAACAATTTCAAAATACTTTCTACAGTTTTTTTAATCGTTTTAGGCACTTGTAATTTATTCTCTTACTTATTTTTATTTTTAATAATCTCAGTTTCTGTCTGTATAAAATAATACAGTAGCACAACATTTTATTAGTATTTACATTTATAGTGCGTATGAACCGCGGGAGTTTTAGCGATTATATATAACTGCACACTTTTTTTTCAAAGCTGTTTATTTAATCAAAATTTGCTTTAATACACGTTTCTCAAAGTGCAGTAGCACACACAGGAATTTTTCAGGGGGAGGGTTCCGGGTGCAAAAGTTCACCTTTCTTGTATCACGCTCCTATTGATTTTGTCAATTTTCGGGAACAAAACACAGTAAAAAACTAATAACTGAATAAATAATTAGCATTAATTAATAAAATTAATCATTAATAACAAATACTTAATTAAATTTTAAGTACTATATACATTGAATTATAATCAATCGGAAAAAAATCAAGGGCTTTGGGAAAGTCCAGACCCCCCTTGTGTGCGCCACTGCATAGATGCTTTTCTTAAGTAAATTCTGATTTTTAGAATCAATGAGCTCCAATATGGAATTTTTCAAAATGACGTCATTTTCATACCGTTAACACGTAAAAGCTGTTCTAAATGCTTAACAAAATGAAAGTGGATTGGCGAAAGATCCGGTAACTAAACAGTGTTGCAAAATTTCATATTTTAGTTCATTTAATTGAAGATTCTTTTGTTCGATGTATGATGTCAAGCCTTCATATGTAAAAGTATTGGGCCACACCGATTAACAAGTTATGGACGTATAGCTTTCACATTTTTATACATTGCTTCAGTAATATATACAGTAGTGTAATATATACAGTTGAATTCGCTTCCATCAATGCTTTCAGAGCCTCATTTTTCACAGATATTTCGAGTCTTCCAGTGGTTTATTTTATGAGAAAAATCACCACATTGAAGTTTTTCAAACCAATGCTACGCTTTTCGGTTAGTTTTTGCAGCATATAATTACCAAATTTATACTCGTATAAAAAACTTAACAATATCCGTTGAATTTGTATCTTTACAAAATTCAAAATAGGTAAGAAAAAGGAAAACTTTTGAAAAATTCTTCTTTGATGAAATGTGACATTGACAATGAACAACCCGACTAAAGTTCTCTAGGGTGTTCTCCCTAAAAATTGCGATGGAACGAGCCAAAACATTCTATCACCTGTATTGTGCTCAAAGTTACGGCTAAGGACAGGCGTGCAACTAGCCCTTTCCCGCAATGAATTTTGTGAGCCTCAATCTGACTACATCAGTGAGGTGGCATTAGCAGGACAGCAACAACAACGACTAAAGTTTATGCCAAAAATAAGGAAAATAAGAAGACCAATGTTCAGATGTAAAGAAGATGAAACATTTCATATGAAACAACATGTTTCTATATTATATTGTTTTTATTGCAATTTACACTTATTTTATTTTCAAGAAAGTTGTTTTCGATCTTCTTTTTAATAAACGAATGCCATGAAACATCTTTTGAACGTTTAGTAACACAAGAGAAAAAATTAATGAAAAACGTATCTCATTTTAGATAAAACCGAGAAAATATAAACACTTGCTCCAAATAACCTTTAGCTGAGCCAGAACGAGAAACCCTCTTAATTAACAGAGTAAAATATATGTTTTCTCCGTAGTTTTAAGATAATGTTTTCTCATGTATTAGGTTTATATTTATTTGAAGGAAATTTAGATGCACTTTTCTCTAATGATAAAAGCAAGACTTTCTGAGGAAAACAATTACAGATGGAATTTCTGACAGATTCTCCCAGGAGCATTATATTAAGACATTCCTTCCATTTAGAGAGCAGAGTGCAAATGATATTTTGAATTGATTTTTCTTTTAGTTAAACTCTCAAACTCTGGATAAACAAACGTTAGTACACCAAATAACCTCGCCGTCGAGGTACATTGAGTGAAACACATTTCTGCACGCAAAAGTAAAGTAACACATACTAGATGCCCTTGTAGTAGAAAAGCAATCCACTTACACAGAGGTGCATTAAGAAGAACGCGCAAGAAGATAACACGAAAGAAAAATGTGCATTACTTTTATATGATGAGATCCGTGGGTTTATTTTTACTTTCCTGCTTTTCGTGCTATCTCTTCTTTCTGGAATAAAGCGTAAGAGAACTAGTTTGAATGAAAAGGGACAAGAGCATGTATTATGCTAACATATTTTTCTTGCGTTTTCATTTTATTCTTTGAAAATATTCTGAGTTTTTATGCATAGATGTAACATGAAAAAATTATGTATATATATATATATTTTTAAATATTTATATTTTTAGATTTACGAGGGTTGAGGCAAAAGTCATGGCAAATACTTTTTTTTCGTGAAGATACCAGTCCAGCTGGAAAATGTGACACATACAGACGAAAGGACAAGGTGTTAATTACATGTGTGGTCAATGAATAGCACTGAAATATTGTAACACACTAATTTATTACGGTAGTACAGAGCTTCTCAAACTTTCAATACTGGCGACCCAATTTTCAATCCTAATTTTTTATCACCTCCTTCCCCCTTTTATAATAATAATAATATATTGTATGCAATAATAATGTACTTTGACGCTAAAGCTAAAACATGATCGTATTTATAAATCCCCCCTACAAATTAATTAGATAAGTATTAAATTTTTTATATATGATACTCTTAAGTAATATATACATTTTAAGTAATAGGTTAATTATTATGATATTTTTCTTTCTCTAATTTTTAAATTGAAACAGATTGCAAAATGATGTTTGATTAAAGAATTATTTCCTTCATCATCCTTTACTAAAAATAAAAATGCCATTAAAAATAGTCTAATATGTTGATCATTATCATATATCTTACATCTCGCAAACGTTATCTTATTCTCGCAAACGTTCACATGAGTCTGGGAAACCTAACGGACGTCTGCACAAAACATGTAAAAATGCTGTACCTCATTTAATTCCAGTCACTCTTGGTTGAATCGACTAGTTACTGAATCTATCTTGAATGTACATATCCTAATTCACGCGTTAGTTGTAATCCACGGTATTAAGTATTTACGGCAGTCGATTAAAACAAAATAATAGATATATTTTTAAATCGCAGCGAGCATTCGACGATAATAAAGCATCAACAAGTACACAGACGAGAACAAATTGATAGCAAGTTAGGAAAGGGTTAGGGCAGTGTTTCTCAAACTGTGGGGAGTGCCCCCTGGCGGGGGCCATAAGCCTACGAGGGGCCGCGAGCATATCGAAAATAAAAGAATAAAAAAATTTATTTACTCCAATAAAATAAAACAAAATACTTTCTGGCATAATAAAAAAATACACATTTACACTGATATAGTTTATGTATATCATCTGCGATATTACGTCATCAAAAATAAAAATTTCTACTTCAAAACCTCATTAGCTATCTTTGATACTATAACCAAATAAAAACTTTTTATTTGATTTGCTGTAATCCCATGATGAGAGATTTTAATACGTTTCCTTTTCAAACCTAAAATACTACTCTTTCATATAAAAAACATACCCAGACCCATAATCAAATAAATTTTAGGAAGATAAAAAAATTTCAAACACATTTGAAACATTTTAGTTCAGTTTTCTTGGATTTTTTCCTAAAATAATCAAAGAAAAATTGAAAAGTCTTTGAAAGTAGGTAAGTATATTTTCTCTTAAGTAAATTATTCACTGGAATTACGATTTTTACTGTGCACTATAAAAAAACTATAAAAAAAAAAGGTTTGAGGTGACTCAATAAATTTGCTCGACTATTAGTATCGAGTGCGCGTCTGCTCCCGGGTTAAAATATGCTGAAGTCTTTCCGCTTTAAATTTTAAAAAGAAAACCATTATTCTTCATTGGAATTTTATATTATTGTTCATTATTTAACATCAATTCTAAATGCTAATTCTGTGAGGCTTAAAATTGCAGTTAGCTTAAAATTAATTATAATTTGAGCAATCATTTAAAAAAAATCATTTTACATTTTTGTAAACATTGTCGCACACTTGGCTTTACTCTCCTTACAATTAAGCGATTATATCAATAATGTTTTATTTTCTTATAAATGAACTTGTGCAAAGAGCGGGTACTTCGGCCGGTATACTTTTAATGTATCAGTGATGCACACAGTATTTTATAACTAATTAATTAATAATAAATTAAGAACAAGTTTAATAAGTATCAGCGACTTTCATGGGCTTGTCTTGCAGAGCAAAGTTTTTCGAAGGAATACTTATGATTAGAAATTGACCCTCTAAGTTATTTTTCTATATTTAGCTGATATCTATATTTTGTCTTCTAAGCAGCAACCGCATTTTGCAATATGGTCAATTTAAAAATTAGAGAAAGGAAAAATAACATAATAATTATCATATTACTTAATTTTTTTTTTTTTTTTGCTTAAAAGTAACGTATACAAAATTTAATACATATATTATTAATTTCTATGATATATAATTAAGATCGCGTATTGTAGCTTTAGCGTCAACGTGCATTATTACTGCATTGAGAACATTATTAATGTATAAGGGGAGGCGCGATAAAAATTGTGATTGAAAAGGGGGCGCCAGTAGTGAAAGTTTGAGAAGCACTGAGTTAGGGATGCATTTCAAAATATTTCAGAAGTGCTCTCAACTGCCAAAAAAGAGATTTTCATAGATTTCATATCTAGTGACGAAATTAAAGGGCAACTTTTTAATAAATTACTCTTTGAATTTTGGGTAGAAGTGGATGCTGAATTTTCTGCAATGAAAACAAAAACATTTCGTATACTATTAACGTTTTCAACATCATACCTTTGTGAATACGTATTTTCTGCGACGGCTGCTTTGAAGACAAAATATAGATCTCAGCTAAATATCGAAAAACAACTCAGAGTTGTCAATTTCTAATTTTTAGCCTTCCTTTGAAAAACTTTGCTATGCAGGACAAGCCCATGGAAGAAGCTAATAATTATTAAACTTGTCCTTATACTGGCTGAAGAACCCACTCTTCACGCGAGTTAATTTTTTTTAAAAATATAATAATACATTATTCTTGATGTAATAGCTTAATGGTAAGAAGAGTAAAACCAAGTGCATGACAATGTATACAAAAATGTAGCATGGTTTTTTAAATAAATGCTTATATTATAAATAGCTTTCAACGAACCGTAATTTTAAGCTTCGCAGAACAAGCATTTAGAATTAATGTTAAATAATAACAAAGAATATAAAATTCCAATGAATAACAATTGTGTTATTTTTAATATTTTATGCGAGAAAACTTCAAAATGTTTTATCCCGGGATCAGGTGTGTACTCGATAAAACATTAATGGTCGCGCGGAGTGACTCACCCCAATTATTTTTTTTTATAATTATTTTAATATACGCGATAAAAATCACAATTTCACAGTGAATTATTTATCTAAGAGAAAATATACTTACCTATTTCAAGTATTTTTCAAATTTTCTTTGATAATTTGAGAAAAAATCCAATAAAATTTAACTAAATTGTTCCAAATGTGCTTGACATTAATGAAGGACACAAATCACAGGCACTTCTCGCTAACATTACAGGAATGTTATTTGCAAGCAAAACTTTCACATTTTGTTCACATTAGTGTAGTTATAATGTCCTTTGATGATCGACAAATATTATGTTGAACTTTTTCTTGCTTGTGTCTTTTTGGCAGGGCGAAGTGCATCTTGCGGTAGAATCATGGCTTTATATTTTTCTTGATGGAATACAAAATGTAGCTGTTCAAAATGTTCTTTTCGTTTCATGTTCATTGCTTTTCTCAAATTTACTTTCGCTATTATGATTATATGCATTTCAGCAAGTGTTTCCCTTCTTTGATCAATTTCAATTTCCTTTCACAGATGCCCCTTTCTTTTTTTATATTCTGCTCATTTACATTCATAAACCATAATCAGTCGTACAGCATCACATTTAAAACCACTAAGTTATTTATAGGATAAAATGCAGCTTGTCCAAGAAAATATTTTTGAACGAAACTGGTCGCGATGGGAACTCGGTCAAAACAAGTACCTTAAGATTCTAAAAAAAAACGCTTGCCACTCCCAAAAAAGAAAGAGATATGTGATCAATTCATTTAAGTTCCCATTAAGACTGTAATATTGGAGGATTCTCTGCCAAGGTCATTGGTAACAAACAGTTTTACAAGGATTAACGATTTCGTGATCCTAAATTAACTATGCGCACTCCCATGTTAAAAGTGTATTCATAATAAAAATATGGATATTAGTTCTAAAAAAATTGTGCTAAACGTTTTTCATAATGCATTGTATGTTTGAGAATACTCATAAAAATAAATCTTGGTTAAATAATCATTCAAAGTGCTCAATATACTTATCCACATATCATAAAACTCTTTCACGTTGAAAAAAGCGCAACAGAATTATATAATTTACCACTTCCCTAAAAAAAAAGAAACGCAGGTAACCATACCATTAAGTTCGAATGTCAGCAAAAGCAATATTTTAGGTTAAAAGAAACGTAATAAAAAAATCTCTCATCGTAGGATTACAGCAAAGCAAACAAAATATTTTTTTTATTTATTTATAGGATCAAAGATAGCCAATGAGCGTTTAAAGTAGAATCTTTTATTTTTGATAACGTTTTTTCACCAGATAATACATATAAATCACATCATTATAAATCAGTATTTTTTATTATTTCAGAAAGTATTTTGTTTTACTTCATTCCAGTAAAATAATTTTTAACATTTTATTTTCTATATGCCCGCGCCCCCCTCGCATGGTCCTCGCGTCCCCCTAGGAGGTGCACCCCACAGTTTGAGAAACACTGCGATAGTATACAGGACAATACGGCCTTCACTGTGCAAAAGAATGATAACATAGTACACTTAAAGTTGACTTGTGAAAACTGATCCTAATGACCCACAATGTAGTCCCCTGCTACTGTCGCCACACGCTGCCAAAGGTGTGGGAAGCGTTTAATACCATCAGCCTCAGCATTTGCCGCACCATGTGTGAATCGGGTCACCTGTTGGCGCACAGCATTAGCAATGTCCTCTCGAGTTGCAAACCGCCCACCACGTATTGATTCCTTAATCTTAGGAATGAGATCAAAATCACAGAGCAAATTTCTCCCTTGGCGAACTGCTATTTTGATGTAAGCGCGCTGCTCAACGAGGGTTACTTCCATTTCACACGACAATCACCAACTGAATGATTTTACAGCCCTCGCTGCGCTACTATCAGCTATCGCAGTATCTCTACACGTTAATTACTTCCCTTTCGCTGCCATCGTCTTTTAAGTTTTACAAGCCAATGTAAAAGTATTGAATAGTATTGCAAATTGAAAAATTGGATTATTATTCTGAAGGAATACCATAATTCAATGGGCTAAGACTAGAATAACATATTTAATCGGTATTTTTTGCTAATAATTAGAGTAAATGTAATTCAAAAGTTTCATAAATTTGCGCGTTTATAATTTAAATATAAAATGTTACACTAGAGATCATTAAAATTTTTCCACCAAGAAGGCGATACGTTACACACGTGACATTTACACAACAATAAGATGGTGCTTTGGTATGTATATATGTTTTTCAACGCATTAAGGTGAAAGTATGCGTCAGTGGCAACACCTACAAAATGTTTAAATGAAGAAATTGAGTTACAAAAAAGTTTATCGTGCAAAAATTGTGAATTTGAGCATTGTTGCCTGGTAAAAAGCTTTTGTGATACCCTTGTGTAAGAAAGAGAAATTCTTACCAGCATATTTCTGACTCTGATAGAGGTCGAATTGTAGCCGGCATTGCGATTTATCAATTTGCAGTATTGCTACTTGTTACGATCAGAATACCATGACTGTCTGCAGAATATTGAATCGATAGGTTCAGTGTGGTTACATAAAATGCCGTGCAGTATCCCAACAGCTCACTATCCATAACAACTAACAAATGGTAGCATCATGGCTTTATTGTATTATAAAGCCACGTCACGACCCCCAAGTCAAGAAATGGGATCATTTGTGACTAATCTGTACGGCACTTTATCACTAATACGCTGGGGCGTCTTTGAGGATTGTAAATTCGCGTTTATTTACCACCTGCTCTAAAAGGAGAAAACGGTAAATGCAAATGAATCAAAGTATTTAAGGAGAGTGTTGTAAGTTAGCAGTGAGAAGGCTATTGAGCCCAGAGATACATTGACGGATTTCTAAGAAGATTCAAGTGATTGTGTGATTAGTTTCTGGCTGATTATCAGGCAGTGATCTACATTTAGAAAGTTTGAGCCCACTGGAAAGGAGTGAAGAAGTAAAAGTCAGGAGATATTTAAATTTCAATTATCGGATTACAAGAGTAAATGTATAATAGAGTTAGAGGAAAGTTAATGGTTGTTAGTAATCCAAATTGCGATATATCTCTCGGTCCTCTTATTCCGGTAAACCCGTTCGATATTGAGTTTAATAGTTGATTAGTATCATATTTCGTGATTTAATTTAATAGTAAAGTTCAATCCCATTGACGTAGACATATTGATTCATCTCTGTATTTAGAAGGTTGATAATTGATTCAAGTGAATAAATATAATTTGTTATTGTAAAAATGTCGTCTGGTAATTCTGTGCCTCAATTCAATCTTGGTGTCCAGGGTGGAATCCTGGGGCGCTCTCACACATTTGCAAGAAGACAAGTGCACTAATAGTTTTCCGACATTTGCAGCCACATGAACAGCCCAATTGCCATTATACAGGGAGGCCATAATTAAACTGCAAATGTTCAAGGGGTGCTGGAGAGAAAAGCGCTGCGAATATTCCAGTGAAATTTGCTATCTACACGTTTCAGAACATGCTCAAATCAAATATGCAAAAAGAATCGCCAGTTTCACTCAATAGAAGACGCTGTACCGTATTCCAACGCTAAGCGGAGGCATATATAACTTCCAAAACCGATAAACAGAGCATAATGACCCTCTAAGAGGCATATAAACATTATAAAACAATACTTACAGTTCATCAAAATTCCATATGATTCGCCTCAGTAATTAAATTTTTACAGTATCATGTAATCAAAAAGTACCGTAAATTAAGATCATAAATTAAACAATCCATAAGGACGCTTAAAAAAGCAATTAAACCATTATTTATTCAATGAAGCTATCATATGATGTGCTAAATATGCGAGCCACCAAATGCACCCACATGCTGAAAACGTTAAGCATCATGGTCCACCGTCGCATTAAAAATCTCTGTTGTAACACACCTCACGTGTCTTGTTATACTAGATTTCAATTCAGCAGCAGAAATTTGAAGTTCTCTATAAACTATATTTTTCAAATGTGTCCACAGAAAAAAATCGCAAGAATTAAGGTTCGGTAAACGTGGGGGTGGGAGACAAGCGTTTTCGAAACCTTTGCTTATGACTCGGTCAACACCAAAGGTATCATGTAGCAATTTTTTAAAAGGTTTAGCGATGTGAAGGGGTGCTCCATCCTGCATAAATACCACGGTTTCCAAACAATGTCTCTCTTACAATGCTGGAATCAATTATTCTCTCAACATCCCACCGTAGCTAGTCCCTATAACTCTACAGAATTTGGGACCACTTGGCGCTTGGGTCTCAAAGAAATTCTGGCACACAAGAAAATTTCAAGTCTCATTCCACACTATACAGTTACATAATCGGAATGGAGGGGGTTTTCACGTTTAGCGTATATTGGTTGCTCGTTCTCCATACCCTGATGGTGTAAAATGTGCCTCGTCTGTTCACAAGATCCTCTGTATCTAAGTGTTTGCAAAATCAATTCTTAGGGTGCCATCATGAGGTTTCAATTCTTGAAGCCTTTTAATTTTCCACAGATAACGCCGAAGAATGGGGCGCAACACCTTATGCACAGTTGACCAGACACGATATAGTATCCGAGCCATACTTCCTGCTCTCGCTTTTTGCAGCATACTAGCTCCTGAACAGCTACTCGTAGTAGCAATAGCGTCACTAATTTATTGCGCTTATCCCACGTTTACGGGACGCCGGTGCCCTCCTCTTGTGCCTGGAATAACGCCCAACTTTCCTGTTTCTTCAAATTTAGAAATAATACTTTTTAATCCATTGACACTCCTTGGACATCCTCTTAGTCAATCTTTTCATACGCCGTTATTTTTTCTGAGTAGTTGAATAATTGCTACCATTCTGAAAATATCTTCACTAACGATGCACGTTTTCCTTCTTATTCAGTCATGATTGACCTTTACTCAATGTGGTCTGGTTTTTATACTGTTGGATGGGCTTAAAATTTGCACATATACCCTCGATAAGCATTGAAACAACGACATCTATCGGCTAAAACTGGCAATTTTTTTAATTTATTTATTTATTTTTTTAATATTTGACTTGCGCATGTTCTGGAACGTGTATATACTAAATTTCACTGGAATATTCCAGGTAGTTTTCTGAACACTTGCAGTTTAAATTATGGCCACCCTGTTTTTCTAATGTGTTAGGCACATGGTTCTATACTTTCATCGAACCCTGTGTAACGATGCGTTTCAGAAGGATAATGGACGACCACATATTACTGGTACTGTACGGACTTTCCTTGAAACATAGAATGTTCATCAGCTACCCTGATCAGCACGTTCTCCAGATCTTACTCAGAAAGAAAACAATGACTTTGAAGCGACTGGCTAGTCACCATACGCCATTGACTATCGATGCTGTGGCATTGTGTTGTAGCTGCTTTAGCACATATACCTATGCATGCCATTCAATCTTTCACTCAATTCCCAGGCGTATAAAAGTTACTATGGCTGCCAGAGATGGGTATTCTGGATATTTATACTTCCAAATTTCTTGAAAATATAATCACCTTTTATTTTCAGTATAATGTATTTGTCCAATAAATATCATTTTTTTTTTTTTATTTTTCTGGTGTAGCAGTCTTGATAGACCATAAGGTATATCCACAAAATATGAAAATCATTGAATTTGTTCCAAGTAGTCTAAGAAATCAATTTTTAATATTTAACTTCAGATTTCATAAAAATATTTTCAAACATTTATAATGCAATATTCAAATATTATACAATTTACACAAATTAAAGCATATAAACATTTAAGCACTCGCACTACCTTACAGTATTCCGGTTGATATTAAATAATCGTATCTACTAAGAAAGAATTATATTTTTTATTTGCAGAACAAATATATAAAAAAGAAAGAAATATTAATTATTTTATTCTTTCAAAAAATATATTGAATAAATATTTGAATCTCAATTTGCTAAGAAAATATCTTTGTGAAAATTCTATTTAAGAGCTCTTTGTTAAGAGGTTTTAACTATGTGTTTATTATTCCACACAGCTCTTTTCCTGCGTTTTTTTTTAATTTTTATTTATAAAATAATTAACAATGTGAGGAAAAAAATAGAGCAATCAATAGTTTTTAATCATTTTCGTGTCTTATAAAAGTAACTAAAGATCATTTTCCTGTTGCTCAAAGGAAGAAAAAAATCATGTTTAAAGCATTTAGCAGTTCAAGCAGAAAATAAGCCTCGTGACATGAAAATTCTACACCGACATTATATTTTAATTAGCTAATTATTAAATGCTATTTTATTCTTCTACGTTGTTGTTTGACATTGTGTGAACCGTAAAAAAAATTTGTATTGCTGTGCTAGACATTTTTTGTATCACTTTAAGTCAAGCATTATTTTAGAAAAAACTTCTGTTGTCTAAGAGATATTTTTTATTTGCTCATCTATAAACGGAGATTTTCACTTCATAATCAGCATTTTTCTTTTAATTGCTCTGTTGAAAGATTAGCACTTACCTACGAAGGCCAACGGGCATATTGTGCTGCTGAATATTGTAATTAGCATTCATCACGTCGCAAAAAAAAAAAAAAAAAATTTTTAATACAAAGTTAGTGATTAAATTATTTTTTCTACCCCATATTATAATAGGTTTAAGTCTGCGTCATAATTAAGAAAAAATATTGTTTCCAGTGCGAAAACACTGTTATTATTTGTTCAAATATATTTTTCTGTGTTGAACTTTAATGAGAAACAGTTATTTTAATTTTAAAAAAATAATTAACTTAGTGATATGGATTCTTAAATTATTAATATTCAAAGAATCGATTGAAATTAAAGAATCGAAGCACAGTAGTTGTAATATTTAAAATTATGAATAAAGATTTCTTAGTTTTTTTATGAACACACACACATTTTAATTTATTAAATTTTGTAAAAACATTTTTGTAGCCAGATAAAAAAAATTGTTCGGTGATTAGTAGATTAGATTAATATTAATGACTTTGTATCTACAAAATTTAAATACTGTATAATCCGTCGTATAACGCACACTTTTTACACAAAAAATAGGATCAAAGTTTACGGGTGCGTGTTGTACACCGGGTATAAAAATGATAGCTTTAAAAATTTTAAAAAAATGAGCATAAAGAGAAAATTAGACTTCAACATACATCGAAACACTGTTTATTTATGAGGAAGGACGTACCTTATTAACTTAAAAGGTTGTATATAAGGGGGGAAAGAGTCAAAAAGTAAGATGACTTTTGCAATTCGTTTTCCCAAGGCTTGGCAACAGTGCTAGTATCCAGCGCTAAACGAGAGATTGTCGGCAACACTTCCATACAACGGGTAACTCGTCTTTCCTCGTAGTCTTTGGAGTAAGAGACCGTTCAATATGGTAGCTCCATTACCGATCTGCATCAAGGAGGAAAGGAGGGAAGTGATTCGATTTTTGATTGCGGAAGGTGTAATACCTGCACTAGATACTGTCATCCCTTCTTTAGCTATACCCTCAACAACGACGAACCTTAGAGGTTGAAGTAATCGGACTGTCCTATCTTTCATCGCCATTTTAGAAATTCTTCCCTGTTTGAAGCGCTCTATACATTCGTAGACCCTGTTTTCAGATAAACAGCTGTCACCATATTGCTCTTGCATACGACAAATACTTTCTGAAGGATTCACACCTTCTTCAAACAAAAAGTGAATCACTGTCCACCTTTCCTCCTTGGTGCAGATCGACAATGGAGCCGCCATGTTAAACGGTCTACTACATTTAACAACTACGAGTTAAGACAAGTGACACGTTGTATATAAGTGTCGCCGAGCACCCCTTGTTTAGCGCTGGATACTAGTGCTGTTGCAAAGCCTTGGGAAGAGAAATTGCAAAAGTCCCTTTACTTTTTGACTTACCCTAGCATATTATACATAGTTCAATTTTTTTAAAGCCTAGGATAATACCTCAAATAAATGACTTCAAAACAGAAGAGCATTGCACAAGTAGGTTTCATGTATCTTCGTAAAAAAGGGGGTGTGGTGAATATACCTAAAAATTAAAAAACCCAGTTTTAACGTATAGGTGTGTAGTATAGTACTACTGTTATGAGAAGTAGTGCTTTTAAAACAAATTGCTACGATAAAAAGATTATAATAAATATATATTGGCTATCATTTTAATACCTGAAGTTCATTATAAATCATACACATAACTAGATATTAATAATTAGTTCATATTTAATCACCATCATAAGTTTTCCAAATCTTCTCTCTCTCTTCATATACATGTATACGAGTTTAAAAAATAAAATAAATTTATAAAAATTTTCGAATACTCTGAATATAGAATTTAAATAACCCATTATTTTTTTCTACAAGATATCTCAGTCTTTATTGTGTTAATTATTCCAAAATCCATAAAAAGTGCGTAAGTAAAACTACTAATATTTTTTTTTTAAATTTTTCTTTAAATTGGAGATTTGTGCTTGTATGTTACAAATGAAAATACTTAATCGCTTTAAATTAATCAAAGAATCAATACTGTATCACAGCAAACCGCAACCATACAATCTAACACTTATCATCATTGAATAACACAAGAAAGGAAAAACTATTATTTATTTATCCAACGCCCGTGCGTGCACGCTTGGCTTCTTGGCCATTTGATACCGAGCCTCCCAGTACCGACATACGACGCCGTCAGTCGGATATTCATCAAGTCCAGTGCATTGAAGCAGGTGTTCACCATCCTTTCTGGCATGGCCGCAGAGCGAGCAAGTCTTGTCAGCAGTCATCGCCAAGTCATTGGAAATCATGTCCGAAAGTCATGTCCGGTGGTTAGGCTAAAGCGGACAACAGCCTCGGCTTTCTCCAGGTGCCTCAAAATAGGAATCACAGTGATGAGGATTTCCCATGGCTTTCCAAGGCTCTTGGTTTTTTGGGTCACAGCAATACATTTGTCAGCGGCCGAGCGGTAGCGAATCGCGCTGCCACACCACAGGTCTGGGACTCTATCCTCGGGCTGAGCAAGGTCGACTCAGTCTTCCATGCCTTCAGTGGGTCGATAAATGAGTACCAAGCTTGTTTGGGAACTAAACATTAGGGGTTTCGTTTCAGACTGACCACCTGATCGGAACATCTGCTCATGTACCTGAGCGCACAAAGGACACGTATACTGAGATGGGCACAGTAGGCCTTGAGCCCCATGGGCTGTTGCACCACTTTTAGTTATATGGATGTAATGCTCCTTTCTCTTCTAAGGGTCAAGGGAACATCCGGTTAAGACGACTCGGCTAACTGCTTGGATTTTTGGTCACCTGTCTCATTGCCGGGGATCCCAACATGACTTGAAACCCACTGTAAGATCACAGTCCAGCCTTATAAAATTACCTCATCAATTTTAGTTCGGCACTGAATTGTGTTATGGCAGGTCAGTGTATTAAGAAAGGAAATATACAAACAATAATTTTCATTTAATGAAACTTTCAAATTTGTAAAAAATGCCGAATATATTTCGCAATTAAAATACTTTTATTATTGTAGAAACTCCTGTAAGAAAAAGAGAAGTATGGATTTGAATGTTAAATAATACTTTAAAGGCTTATCAATTGATCCCAATTTTTATACAGCATTTAAGTTTATTTTTCTATATTTTTCTCTAAAAATATTCATGTACGAAATATTATAAATTTTTGATATTTCCAAATCTTAGAGAAAAATGATTTTTTAATAGTAGTATCTCTGTGAAAATATTATTTTACATTAGATACAATTAAATATAGTGTGTGTTCAAAATATAGGAAACATATACTATAAACTAATATAGTTTTATAAAATTAAGAAGAATTGTTACTAGTTTATATTACAAGGTATGTAAGTTAAACCATGAGAAGTATTTTTATTACAAATGTTATTTATATTATATAAAGATACTTATATTTATGTGATTTGTACTGTTCACACATTTACTCATTCTTGGGAAAAGGTTCCTAAAGTTGTGCTAATATATTTCATCAGCCATAAATAGTGATTCAAACGACTATTTCCACAGATGAAGATCATGAAGAAAATGTTGTTCTGCTTAATCGTAAGAGAAAGCAGAAAAAAAAAATGAAACAACTTAGCACGAATTACAACGATCAGGAACCATTATATAACTATTAATATCCCTTAATCGACACATTTCTTCTGCATGCTCACCAAAAAAAAGTACATAGCTCAAGAAATGACTTAATATTTTTACAAATGTGCTATACTTGCGATATGTTACTTAGTTTCGTACTGATTTTGATACTTTACTTTCCATCCAATACCTTTTGAGTATTTCAAAAACCGCAACATTAAATCTCGTTTAAGTGAATGGTCAACCATATTAAATTAAAAAGTAATAACTTCAGTAGTTTTAAATATTTATTTTCGAAGTAGTAAAAAAAAATCACAAATAAGTTTAAAAACTAATTTTATTTTCATTTATATTTTAAATGATTATATATAGATATAGTACTATTTTTACACTTACTTAAAAGTTTTTATTTTTAAAGGGCGAATTATATTTAAAAAGGTGCACGTAATTTTTAAAAATTATAATGATTTGATGCCTCAATCTTTTTTTATATAAAATCGAAAGCTATTTACAAAAATAATGCATAAAATCTTAACGTTTTAAAAATTTTCCTAAAAAAAGTCATGGACTAAGGAAGCGTTGTACAATTTCATAAAACCACTAAAATAAGTAATTAAAATATAACTATAGATTTAAATTGTAATGTTTTTTTAAATGTATAATGTTCATTTTTACATTATACAAATATTGTTTTTCACAAATTGCAAACATCTTATACGCTCAGGAACATTTTTTATTTTATTAAAGGGAGAAATACGTATAATGAAATGCTGTCTCTCTTCTTTAAGCCAGCATACGAATTTGAACAACAAAATTTTACTTAAAAAGTAAACAAAAAGAAACAAGAAAGAAATATTTAAAAGGATATTTCTGAGCTCGGATCATTAAACAATTTTTTTTTACTTTTAATAAGCAAGAGAGAAGAAAAATAATACAATAAAAATACAGGCACTTTATGTTAAACGAACAAAAAGAAATTGCAACCTGCCACATTAATTTATAAGTTTACTAATGTCGATTAAACTTTATTTCCTGTTAAATAAAGACAAAGAGAAAAATAATTTAATGCCAAACCATCGATAATGGTGCAATTTTTTTTTAATTACACTCCAGAAGATAAAATTCCCCAACGCGAAAAACAAATAATTTTAGTGTTGTCTGAAGAAAGGCGTAAAACTTTACACCCTCCCTCACTTTTGTAGTCTCCATCCTCTTTACCAACAACAGGAAGTCGTTAAGCGAGGACTGAGCAAGTGGGGCTGCATCCGGCAGCGACAGACTCGCTCAGTTCCTGCAATGAACAAAATGGATCTATAAAATGCTCCCACTTGAAGGCGGATACGTTTTTCGCTTATAAAACTGTCTTTCCCTACTAAGTTAACCTAAGGGATGATACCATTTCACAGTTCAGGTCCATTGAAGAATATATCTGTGTTAAATCAGGCAAAAGGCTCTGATGTGGGGAATGCAGTCTTGGAAATTTTTAATGCGGATAAACTAAATATTTTTAAATCATTTATAATTGGATTTCTCTCTGATGAAATGCGTGTTCTCAAACTTTAAGTGGATCGGTCTTAATGTGGTCTCATTAACTACCGTTGCTTTCTAAAGGAGTGAAATCTTAGTAAGCAGATATTAATCACGTCTAAAATAACAGGAATTAAAACGTCACTTTTTTAATTAACATCCTATAACAGCCATATCCAACTATGTTCAAAACCTTGATTTTTTCAAATGCGTACAAACAAATATTTGTTTAATATCATGGGTCACTAAGATTAGAATACACGTATGAAATTGTTTTAAGAATATTATTACAATTAAAAATGATTTAAATGCAATATTTTGGCAAGAAATGAACATAGATTTATTTATTTTCCAATTATTCTTCTTTAACTGAAAATACTTCTGTAATAATAATACTTTTTCCTATAGATAACTCAGACCTCTGTACAAAGCCGGAGCTAGGAATTTTGAAATAAATAACTTAGAAGTGGATTTATCTATATTTTAATGCATCTGAGTGGAGAAACTTTAACGGAAAAACAGTGGTAGGTGGTAACTTTAATTCGTAGTAATTCTGAAAATAGTGCGGATTTTTCAAAAGTTGCGGTTCGAGCCCTCTGGAGAAGTCTTAGAAATATATAAGCAAAATATTATTATTATAGAAGCTTTTTTCTTAAAAGGAGAATCTTTTTAAAAAATAATTCTAAGTTCATTTTTTTCTGCCAAAATATTGCATTCAAATAATTTTTTAAACGAATATTTTTCAAAAAACAATATTCGTTTGTGCAGTTTGTGCACTTTTGCAAAATCACGGTTACGAACGTAGTCGGATACCTTAAAATAATATTTTATGCATCGAAACAACAAATATATACACTGACTGTAGTTATATGTTTTAAACAAAATTCTTGTATACTTAAAACTATATATCGTACATAAAAGAATTCTTGCTCACTGAAGTTTTCAATGAATGTAGAGACTTACTTGGAAATTAAAGTTTAACTTTATAAATCAATCCAAAGAAATCGATTTTAAAATAGACTTTTAATACATCATTTAAGAGTGTAGATTTTCTTTTGAAAATTGCTATTCCTATGACCCATTATATATATATATATATATATATATATATATATATATATATATATATATATATATAACCAACTAATATAATTCTAATAAAATCCGTAGTCTTAAAAAAAAAAAAATTTTAAAAATCTATATCACTCTATTAGTTTTAATGTAGTTCAACTAACAGCTATGCTGAGGGAAAAGATCTTTACTTTTCACTAAAACGTTGAAATAACCCTAAAATTATAAGGTATTTTAATTTATTTTACTTTTTCATAAGGAATATAACTTAGTTTCTTGACAAGAACAATTTTCCCTCATTTAGTAATTATTTAAAAGTACATTATGTGCATTTGCTTATAATTATAACCTACTCAAAATACTTAGATGAATGTAATTTAATTAAAGCAATAGAACTTTTTTAAAAATTAAAGCAAAAAGGTCTGAAAAGAATTAACTCATTTTAAATGTATAATACCTAAATTTAATGTTCATATAAATTAACACATTGAAAGTTTAACTTTGAATTGAAAAAAAGTGACTCATTTATTTACATTCTTTATGTTAAACTTTAAACTTTGGTTTTTGTTTAATGTCCAAATCGATAAAGCTTCATAAGTTACGCATTTCAGAAAAGTTTCATTTATTGTATGTTGAATAAATTTATATCAATTTAAAACAACTAACTATTCTTCAAATCATTTAAATCATATTTCTTTTTTAAAGATTTATCACAGTTTAAATTTATCACGTAGTTTAAAATATTAAATTGAAAAAAAAATAAAAATAAAAATAATAGTTTTTTTTTATTTATATACACACCAAGATTCTTCCTAGATTAAAACATTTTATGTCTGTTCGATATCTATGAGTACAAATGCTTTCAAAAAACATTTTTCTTTATGTTGATCTAGAAATCTAACAAAGCTATCAATTTTTACAAGTTCTACGAGCTAAAACATGTGCTATCTGCAGCAAAAACTTCTTAAAAGACTTTTTAGAACAATTTTTCGTAAAACTTTTGTTACCATTACCCGAATGACGATACAATATCTAACTCCACTTACCGAAATTAGTAAAAATATTGATTCTTTGGTCTGAAGTTTGTTTCTTGTTTCCAATGTCTGGTATACTTTCACGCTGAGAAGAGAATCGTATAAACTCGAAATCACTTTTTATTATTAGAAACTATTTTTAGGATAGTTTTAGTTACATGACACGTTCAGTTAAACATTAATAAGTAATATTACTAGACATTTTGAATAATTAACAACATACATCAAACGCTTACGTAATTAGTGGTCAAAACACAGTTGAACCCTTAGGCGTGAGGTGATCAATTATTCTAATTATTCTTCCATTACTTTTAGTATTCGAATCACATTCCATACTAATTTTCATTATTGATTAATCTATTAAACTTAATACGATCAAAATCGAAGCAGTAATTTCTCTTTTCGTAAAAAACAGAAAATCGATATATTAAATGGAGATACTCGTTTAATGATTAATAAAGTTAAAACTTAAAGCTTTTTTTCTATGTTTAAAGCCTGAGGAACACATAAAAATTACTAAAAAGTTCATTCCATAGAATACGAAAAAAATGAAAAATATAAAAAAAAATAGAACAGATCAGAGATTTTTTTAAATCAAAAATTTGAGTCAACATTTTTTTTTTTAAAAAAAATCTGTTTGAAAAAAAATATCCATTTAAATTATGTAAATACTTATTTTTAGATTAAAATGAGATTAATGAAATTATTACTTCATTAGATGCAGTCAGGTCCAAAAAGAATGAAATTGAATTGACTTTCTGTAGAAAAACAATTCTTATTGATTTGTTTTTATAAAGTAGCATATAATGAGAAGAGATCTTAAAGATATATATATATATTATATAAAGAGTGTTTTTTTTCTAGGTATAGAAGTTTAAGTTGGCATTACTTTCCAAGATTTCGACCGATTTAACAGCTGTCAAGTGATTTATTCTCAGTTTGGTTTGGCAATTCATCAAAACGATCATCAAGCAAGGCATAGATTCGTCGAATGGGCCCAAAACGAGATTGCCGTAGTTACCGATTTTCATAAGCGAATTTTGTTTAGCGATGAAGCGCACTTCTGGTTGAATGGCTACGTCAACAAACAAAACTGCCGCATTTGGAGTGAAGCTAATCCACAAGTGTATGTTGAAACACCGTTACATCCAGAAAAACTTACTTGTTTGGTGCGCTTTATGGGCTGGTGGAATCATTGGTCCGTACTTCTTCAAAAACGATGAACGCCACAACGTTACAGTCAATGTTGATCGGTATAGAGCCATGATTACTAACTTTTTCATTCCTGAATTGAACAATCATGATGTCCAGGAGCTGTGGTTCCAACAAGGCGGCGCAACTAGTCACACAGCTCGTGCCACAATCGATTTATTGAAAGACACGCTTGGTGACCGCCTAATTTCACGTTTTGGACCTGTGAATTGGCCTCCAAGATCTTGTGATTTAACACCGCTAGACTATTTTCTGTGGGGCAATGTAAAGTCATTGGTCTCTGCGGATAAGCCACAAACGCTTGACCATTTAGAAGGCAACATTCGCCGTATTATTGCCGATATACGGCCACAAATGTTGGAAAAAGTCATCGAAAATTGGATGTCCACATTGGACTACATCCGAGCCAGCCGTGGCAGTTCTATGCCGGAAATCATATTTAAAATGTAATGCCGCAAGATTATCTTTCGAATAAAAAAATATTCATGTCAATCGAATAATACATCGTTGTTTTATTGCAATTTAAAGTTCTATACCTCTAAAAAAACACCCTTTATATAGACTGATTTACTAAATCTAAATAATTTTGTAATACTTTTTAACACATAATTTTTTTTATTCGTGGCTATTCGCTTAAAACAATTTGAATAGTTTACTCGCTTTCCCCGAAAATCAAAAATATTTTTCATAATTCTTTAAAATTATATAAAAAAAAGAATAAAGTTATAAAGAATACACTTTTATTTCAAAAAATAAAATAAATGAAAAAGATTAATTTTTTCTCTGCAACACATTTAAGAATAGAATATGAAGAAAATTTAATAGCTTAAATATTTATCATACTCAAATTATGACAATCAACATATTGTTTAGAATTAATTTACTCTATACTAACAAACTCTCCCATACAGTACTTTTTTTTGACTCCATAAGGTAACTTATTTGACATTTAGATTTAAAATTGAAGATTTTTTTTAACTTTGAAAATATTTTTATGGATCAAAATGCTATAATTTTATCAGGATATAAATGTCATATTATTTTATTCATAAAATATAGTTCCGAAACATATTTTGGGATAATAGTACTACGACATTTCTTATGCTTGTAAAATGTGAGAAGGTATAATTTCATATAAATGATTTATAAGCGTAACGTTTTCGTTTCACCCTACATTACATTGTCGCAGTCTTTTTACGGGAAGAGGGATAAAAGCAGTTTGTAACTAATGTTTTGGAACATCCCAAAGTGAAGGTTGTTCGCACGAAGAACGAAACACATTTGTCAGTCCTCCCCAGAATCCTATCAAGATACAAAAACATTTTTTATGATTGTTCATAGACAGACATTTCTTAAATTTCTATCCGGGTTTCTCGGTGGTCATAAAACGATATCACGTCCTAACGGCCAATCGTAAAAACAATCCCGGGTTTTTACAAAAAAAAATTCTACTCGTAAAAAGTGCTTTGACTGAGTATGGACAGTAAAGGGAAATGGAACTGACCGTCGTATACTGATCCTGTACGAAAAATAACTGGTGGAAGGAAGTCTGAAATTTTTATCATTTTGTATTTTACCATCCAGTAGATTAGCTGCATCTCTCTTAAAGTAGAAAGTGAGTTTATGAAGCTCTTAGTAACGCTATAGAATAGGCACAAAATAATTTTCTTTTGTTGCATTTAACTCTGATATATATATATATGTATATATATGTACAGTACATATAATTATCCTATACAAATTAAATAAATTTTATTTTCGACAAAAAATCTAATATTCATTTTCATAACAAATGTTGAAAAAAAATGGAAAAATACAATTAAATAACAAAACTTATAGTAACAATAAAACTAGGTATTCTAATTTAATAAACATTATTTAAAAATGAAATGTTCAGTCTTTTCTAAAAACATATAAAATTGCAACAGATTTTTAGGCATTGATATTTTTTTGCTTTGTTTTGTTTCCCGTCGTTCAAGGTATAAGTAGGAAAGTAAAATAAACAGCTTCAAAACTATAATTTGTTCTGTAACTATATTGGAGTGGGGGGGGGGAATTCAGTAGGAATTTTGATATATAATTACACTAAAACTAAACGAAAATCATCGCATTAATACATCATATTACAACTTTCATTTTGAATGGTATAAAGATAATTTTCAAGTGTTATTCTATGTTCTCAGCGTTATAGAAACATTAGTTCTGACTCCGGAATTCTAATCTAATTTGTCAATTGGAAATACACATTAGGAGATCACTTAACAAAGGTAGGTTTCAATGGCCAAAATTAATCTCAGTAACCTGTGGAAACAATGGCAGTAGCCTATATCCAGTAAAATATATACCCCAAACCTGAAGATAAATAACTTTAAAATAATTAACATTCAATAGATGAAAGAATTAATATATGTTTCTCAAATAAAGGAAAATATCAAAGGATAAAAGCATCTTGTAAAAGTACTAAAAAACAATATCTGTTTAGTTTAAACAATCTTAAAACTATTTGTCAAGGGAAAATATTTAGAATATAGATTCTGTTATCAAATGCTAAATTATTTTTCAGTATACCATTTTGTTAATTAAAATGAATATATTTTTTGTAAAATATTTGTTTTAGATTTATGTTTTGAGAAAATAAAATGCAAAATGTTTTCAGACATATAGGTTTTAAATACTTACTAAATATTTTGTATACTTGTCTGTTTCCTCCTTTCTTTAAAGAATGTTTCTTAATTCTTAATTATCTCATTTATTCCATTTACGTAATTTTATATTTACTTTGCATCAAATTTTTAGAAAATAATTTCTCGGTATTTATATACTTTTTTAAATATTTTAACAAATTTATATGCTAAAAAAAGAAGAAAAGAAACGCGGTTAAATTTTATCTTATAGTCATTAATTAAAGATTGTTAAATGTACCTTTTTTGTACAGATTAAAACATTCCCTTTTCTACAGTTACAATTTTTTCACTCCTCCATTTTTTCTTTTGACACGATTTCCATATTTCTTGAAAATATTCGATAAAAAGGGACTTTGCTGTTGTTAATTCTTTAAAGGTGTATAAAAGTAATTTAATGAATTCTTGCAGAACAATTAACCCTTCGCCATCAACTTTAGGTTTTTGAAAAATGAAATACCGAAATTAATTTAAAAAGCCGTGATAAATATTAATATTTAATTGACAACGGAAATTTAAGATTTCTCGTATCATGAAGTCATTGTAGCAACTTTAGAGCCAATAATTTATTTTAAGTACTTAAATAACAATTACAACTGCTTATCCATTTAATTCTAGGGAGCAATTTAATCACAACCAGATCTTGCACAATGTGACAGTTAAGGGGGTATTTATGAAACTACTCAGAGGTCATATTAATATTCACAGAAACTTTAGAGGAAGTGCAATTCTCTTAAAATATATTAATAAGACTCTCCGTTATTTATGCGGAGAATTAAGCATGTTCTATTAGTCAAATAAACGCAATGCATGTTTTTAGAACCAATTGAAGAGGAAGGTTTTTTTTTTTTTTTTTTTTCCATTCCTACTATTTATTCACTTTCTCCCTAAATATATTTATTTATTTATATGTATATATCTTGTTCAAATTTTCAATCGTTAATAAAATACTTTCAATTCATCCATTCAAGTTCAAATACATTTTTTTAAACTTGTAGTGGATGACACTTGATGTTATTACAGTTTTTTTTAAGTATTATTTTATTAATTAAATTTTATCTGTTAATCTAAAATTTTTCTGCTTTATTTCTGACGAAGTTAGAACTAGCACCAACAGATTGTGCCAGTAAGTTTTTCTAACCATTTTTTCTTGGCTTCAAATATATTTTTTTAAACTTGTAGTGGATGACATTTGATGTTGATGCATTTCTTAAACATTATTTCATTAATTAAATTTACTTAATTGAAATAAATTTGTCTTTGTTGAACTAAGCAGGAATTGACTGTAATTATTTTATGTTACTTGTTTCTTGTTGATTCTCGCTGTGAAACACAGAATGTGAAACTTTTATCTCTTTACATATCTAGTATTGTTTTATGTTTATTCTGGGTCAATCTAGCTTTTTATACTCTCTGTCTCTCTCTCTCTCTCTCTGCATATATATAATATATATGGGTAAGGTTAAGGTACATTGTACTACAAAGATTGTTAGCTAATGCATGAATCCATCAGAAATATCCTCCAGGGTATTTTTGTGTGATCAGCCCGGTCCTTCATCAAAAATTACTCGGATTTCTTGTGAGAAAAACGTAAACGCGCAAATAAATTTAGGGATGAAAAATATTGAAACACATAAAAAAATTGTGGAAAATATTTTCTTAATTCCAAATTTAATGACTCTGTACAATCGACAGCACATTAGTCAGAGAAGTTTCGTTTTTATTTTTGAAGCCACGGCTAAGTCTGTAAGTCAAATAAATACAGATTAATGCAATAAATCGAAATGCAAAAAAGGAATATCGGAAAGAATTTCGTAAGTTGCAAGTTATTGAAATTAAAGATTTATTTCTATGGAATGAACCTCAATTTGTATATTACGATGGTAAATTGCTGTCTGGTTTTGATAAAAAAAAGATTTAAAATGTGAAGGAACACGTATCATTTTTACATATAAAAATAAAGATTGCTGGGGATAATTAAATTAGAAAGTTCTTCAGAAAGGATTAAGTAATGACCGTCTGGAATATCTTAATAGATTAGAAATTGGAAGATAAGGCTCACATTAACGGATCCCATACAACCGGTTCCAACTCTGACCATTTCAATGGCGCTATTATACTTCTAGAGCTGTGTAGAAATTAGAGGTGACACATATCTTCCATGTTATTATAGAATTCACAAAGACTAGTAGTCTAAATATAGTTTTCTATAAGGAAAATTAGAAAAAAAAATTTGAAAGCTAATCGTATAGGCATGTAAAAATATTAGATCTTCACAAATACACACACACACACGCGTGCGTGCGTGTGCGCGTGCGTGTGCGTGAGCGTGTGCGTGAGCGTGTGTATGTGTGTAACGCAAAAGAAATATTGAGTGATATGAATAATATGCCAAAAAAAGCATGTTTATCGGGTTAATTTTGATAATTGGTTTATTAAAGAGTTCTACTTCGAAGCAACATTAATAGATTTTCGAAAGATTTAACATGAATCAGTCCTTCCGGATCGACTCCTGGATTCGAGCCCACGACTCGACAGAAACATTTTCAACCCCAAGTCCGTGATTATGATCACTTGGTTACTGATGCTTTTTAAAGGGACCTTAACTGTGGTGGAAGGTTATAAAAGCAATTTCTATTTCAATACGTCAAATGCCGTAGAAAATATTACTAACAGCAAAAATACTACTCTTAAAAGATAAAATTTCATAACATTAAATGTTAATTGATTGCCTCGTAATTTTTTTTAAAGATGTTATTAAGTAATTGTATGAAAAAACAGAAAATGTCTTTATATAAGTAACGAAGTTAAAATTTCAAAAACTTAATTTTTATCATTTTTCTCCTACATCGTTGTCCAATCAGGATCAATGAAGCACAAACTAACTTGTATATGCATGTTGTAGAACTATTTGGTATAAGGATGAAGGAGAAAAAATAAATGACGTGTACCCAAAACATGTTACGGAAATTTTCAAACTTTCAACATAAGACCTCTCTCTCACTCTTTATATATATATATATCAGGTTGAAGGTTTTGATCAATTCAGCGTGAACTGAATTAAATTTGAAGATCTTAATCTTTCTATTCTGAATTTACGTCATGTTTTATTAATTGAATATGTTGGTAAGGTTCCATTAGATATTTTCTCTTTATGTGTAAATATTATTAAACTAAATTGCTGAATATTGAACGTAGTTTAATTCATAATGTATTCCAAATGTGTAAATATAATAATGAAGGGATTATTATTCGTCACCTATCACTGAATAAATACTTTAAATTCATTTTAGAAATATTAAAAGTCCTCACGCACATATTTTAAATTTTTCAAAATTTCTTCTAAAGTTTTGGGTAACTAGTTCTATAATAAGACGTTTACAGTCAATTTATAAAAATACCAACGGAAATTTGAAGCATACATATGTAATTAGAAACAGCTTAGAAGTCACTAAAATTGTGAAGGATAAGACGATTTTTCCTGTACAAAATCTGATTTCTACGACCTTTTTAACTCCACACATACTAACTACATTGTTAGATTATGATTATATTTCTTATGCTTGTATATGAAAGGTATCCTTTGAGTAAAGCAATAAAATTGGAAACATTTAATATGCTTGTTAAACTTGTTTCCCAAGAAAAGTCCATTTCTTTCAATTCTAATTTTCACAAGAAAAATTAGGGGTTTGCGTTTGGGTGATCCTGGGAACAATTGCTTGGCCAAGCTATATTTACATATATTTTTGTAAATATACAAATTTAATGATGAGCTCTACTTTTTTTTACCGTTACATAAATCATTTGCTTATGTTTCGTAAAAATGGTAAATTTAAACCAAGTATTATATTTTATCCTGTCCAACTTATCTTTTGAAAAACTGATTGTAACTTGGATAAAAAATTGAATTTTCTGGAGTTGGATCTACAGTAATTTCATGGGGAAAAGTCTGTATTAATATTTATCATAAAAGGGATACACTCTCTTATATATTCCATATAATTAAACTCATTTTAGGAATATAACAACTGTCCTATATCTAATAATAGAAATATTGCAATATTTTCATTTACTTCGTAACAATAATTAAGATGCACACAAAAAAGGTAAATTCACCAATATTGTGTCTGTTAGTGATATTTGCATTTGTATAAAATAAGTAATATAAAGAAAATTAAGTAATATAAAGAAAATTAAGTCAATTCCTATATACTTAGGTCAACAAAGAAATATTTCATTTTAGTTACTTTTATCAAATAGTTACAATTATTTTAAATTTGTATATACATATGACAGAATCACAATATTTAGTGGCAATTAATTTTCATTGATTATCATTAAAGTATCGTATTGTCATCCGAAACAATCGTGTATATAAAATTTCGCTTCAACTGAATGCTTTAAAACGTGAGAAAAAAATATTTTGCAAGTTTTGACCTAAGTTGCTAAAGATGAAGCCAACGTGACTATGTCTGTAATTCTTTAAATAATTAGTTTCAGTTAATTAATTTTAATTAATTATAATTAAATTATCGCATTGCTACCCTAAGCAATCGTGTATAGAAGATTTAGGCTCAAATGAGCGCTTTAAAATGTGAAAAAAAACCTTTTAAAGTTTTGACATGTTGCCAAAATTATCGCTAAGTCGCCAAAAATAATGCCAACGTGGCGGAATCTGTAATTCTTTGAATACTTAGTTTTAATCAATTAATTTTTATTAATTAAAATTAAATACCATATTGTCATTCAAAATAATTGTGTATATAAAATTTCAGCTCAATTGAGTGCTTTAAAATGTATTTTATTAACGATTGAAAAAATATATATAATGAGAGAGATATATATATATACGTATATATATAAGGATTGATATATATAATGAGATTGTGAACAAATAGTAGGAACTAAAAATACAATATAACTTTCAATATTTCTTATATTAAATAACTTTATTAAGAAAAACACACCTAATCGATAATTATTCACGTTCATAGCAATTACATAATGTAAAGTAACGAACAATCTATATTAAATACATTGAGTAAGCTAATGAGCGATACATTTAGTAGGTAATAAGCTGTTAATACATTTAATAATTAATGAGGCTATTCATACATTGAGCAAGTTAATAATGTTAGATAATCTTTTACGCTAAAAATATTACGGAAAAACCAAATTAATTAGAGCAAATGTGTTGAGCATGTCATTAGGTAAAAATACGTTGCTGCGCCGAAAGTAATCAAGGATTGCTCATCATCATCCCTTTTCTGTACCATAATTTATTTCCTCTTTCCGCTTTATATTTTAATTTCGCTAAATCATTCCTTTTTTCAAGGGATTTTAAAATGCAGATATTATTCCTGAAGATTCATTTTTATTGCAAGTGTTTCAATTTTTTATTCATTACACTCTTATCATTTTTTCTTTTATTCTATATGTCATGTCAGACTCAAAATTACTTTTTAAACATAATTGAAGTTGCAAGTGGATATCGAAAAAGGAACGCGTGTCGTGGATCTACTCTTACTTTCTCTCGGATACTGACGTTACAAAGAGAAAAACACAAAAGGAAACATCATACTGACGTCCAATTAGTATTTTTTTCCCATTATTCCTTTTTCACTTGATGCATCTTAAGATTTTAAATCGCGAAAGAAATAAGAAAGCAAAAAGGATAATGCAGACAAAATACAAACCATCTGGTTCGCAAAGTATTGAACAAGACATTTTAATGAGTGAAGGATTGGAGATTTCGTTGCTATATAACTCTTTTTATTCTGCCATTCTTCTACACTTCTTTCCTTGGTTTTAGTCTTTTATTCTTTAATAAAACAAGCTGAAAGACTCAGATGATGGTAATTCTTTTTGTATTTTGTTAGAAATTGACACATTTGCTGAAGGCAGAAATGATGAGACACGCAGTCATGAAGATACATTGAAAGTTTCTAAAAATGATTAACGATGAAGTCAGCTGTTGCAAAGAACTGTTTTCTTGCAGTATGTAAGTTGTGTGTGTGTTTCAGCAATCTTTAATATTAATCTCTTTTTAGATATTAGTTTTTTAAAGTTTATATATCATTTGTGTCTTCGTACTCAAAAACTTTCGAACATTATATAAATATAATAAATGGAGCAACTTTTTAAATAGTACTGTAGTTGGTTTTCTTTTAAAAAGTGCATTAAAGTTCTAGTATTTTATACGAATTTTTTAATTACTTATCGTTATTTCATCTAAATCATTTCCTGTGAAGAAATCTACTTGTAATTCAAACCTCAATGAAACAGATTTTTCATAACATGTTAAACAATACCCAAATGTTCACTCAGTGTTTGCTGTTTTAAATATTCTCAAAATATTCTTGTATATTCCTGACATATATATATATATATATATATATATATATATATATATATATATATATATATGTTCGAATGATTAATTTTTAGCCTAAGCAAAATTCTATTTCTCATCTAACATTCTTTTCTCACCGTATATAATCGAGTATAAAGTTAAACAAGTAATACTTTCTAAGAAAAGATCACCCAGACATTATATTCCAATCCAAGCTCATTAATTTTTGTGTTGTTATACCGTACTTCCCCAAGCTTTACTCTCCAATCGAAACCTAAACTAAAGCAGAAGTTTATGCCAGTTACGGCAGTTATAAAAGAAAATATACAGGGTGGGGTGTGAGAACTTCCTTTTTTGAACAAGTTCCAGTGGTGTTCTTAGGATGGGGAGAGGCGTGGTTAGGGGTTCGGTGGAAAGGGTGGA
Organism: Trichonephila clavipes; assembly: GCA_019973935.1. Lineage (NCBI taxonomy): Eukaryota > Metazoa > Arthropoda > Arachnida > Araneae > Nephilidae > Trichonephila > Trichonephila clavipes. The sequence goes on from BMAU01016117.1 coordinate 515,854, forward strand.
GTAGGACAGTGTTCCACAACCCCTGGTCTGCGGACCGGTACCGGTCCGTGGAGCAAATACTACCGGTCCCCACAAGAAACATTAAATTATTTCTCTTTCATTTACTGTGGTATATTTTTCTTAGGTTTGGGCTATTTTTTATAAAAATCACTTAATATTCCTTGTTAAATCACTTAATATTCATTTTTTGGTGTAGCTATATTTTATTCAGAAGTTCCTATTAAATACAATTAAATTAAAATAATTAAATCAAAACAGTCTAAAATATAAACAATCAACATCCTCCCCCTCAGCGGGCTGTGGTAAAATTAACAAACGTTGACCGGTCCGTGGCGATAAAAAGGTTGCGGAGCACTGGAGTAGGATATTCCTGTTCACAGCCGTCTCAGTCTCAGACATGTTGTGGTCGAGGCAGCAGCAAGCTTTTGCCGTGAAGGCGCATTTCTCTAACGGATGGTCGATGCTTGCAGCGCAACATGCCTTTCGTCGACACTTCGATATGCCTTCAAGAGGACGTGTTCCTCATCAGAAATTTTTTTAATGAGGAATGATGCCTTCAGAGCAAAAGGGAATATCTCCAAAGAAAGGAAAGGACCTCCGCAGACCATTGGAACACCAACTGAAAATGTGGAATGAGTTCGTGTATTAATTCAGACCAGTATGTGACAATGAACCAACAATTATTCTTACACTCTGTCCAAGAAAGGGATCTTGGCAATGTGTAGTTACAAGATCAGGCCCCACAGCCCATAACTCCGGGGTTTCCATGATGATTTTAAGAGCAGACTTCCCCGAATGACTGTTCAATGTGCAAGGAGACGTAAACTTGCCTGAGTTCTCACATGATTCACCTCTCCTGATTGCTTCCTGTGGGATTATCTCAAGTCCCTGGTTTACAAAGATCACTCCAAGATCCTGGAAGACCTATGAAACCACATCCGAGCCGAAAATGTCATTATTCTCGGTCGATATGCTTGAAAAGGTGACTCAAAGTATTCGAAATCGACGGCATCAGTGTATTGATAATGGAGGGCAACATTTAACAGATGTTCTGTTTAAAACTGTGTAAATTCAAATTTCCAATATTGTGTGGCAGGCGGAAAATAACAATAAAGTTAAATGAAACATGTAGTGTGTTTTATTGCATTTTCAAAAAAGGAAATTCCCACGGCCCAGGCTAGGTATATATATATATATATATATATATATATATATATATATATATAGCTTTCAGGAAGACGAATTTTTATATTCGTTTGTTAAGACAACAGCTATTACATCTTCACAGAGAGACAACCCAATGCCAACTGTTTCGATCTTTAATTGGATTATATATATATACACATTTTAAAAGAGTTAAATTTGACATTTAAAAGTATTTTTAAAATAAAAACCAAAATAATAACAAAAAAAAGAAAGCTACCAAGGTATATAAATACAATTAGTACCCACTTTTTTGTCTAACAATTTTATGCAAATACGTTATTACGTCAAAGTGCTACTGGCAAAGAGCTTGGTTCTTATAAAAAAGGCTGAGTTATATCTCTCTTGTTACTGTAGTTTAAGAGATTTGCTTGAGAGTGAATGGGGAAAAACATGATTGGGCAAACTTTAAATGTGCAAAGACAGTAGGGACTTAAATGTTTACAGCAAAGGTTAATGTATAGGCAAAGAATCTAGGTTTGAACCAGTGATCACCAATGAGTAGTGAATGATCAAGTGGACAGTTTATCTCCAGAATTGTGAAGGAAAATAGAATGATAAACATTGCAACAACTTGCAGAAAATATTAATCAAGAATCATCTAAAAGTAATCAGATTGCAATGCTCTCTCTACTTGCATCGTGTGGAAAATACTCTATACCAGTGGTTCTTAAACTGTGATCCGTGGACCCTCCATCATGTAATGTTAAGATTTACCTCTTTTAAAAATTCTGAAAGACCTCGTGGAAAAATTGAAAGATGTGATATACTAGACTATACTTATAAATATTGTAAATAATGAAAAAACTCTACTAGAACATGTATTGTGGTCAAGAATATTAATTTGGGGAGGGATGTTCAAAATATTGGAGGTCCGTGATGACACGCTGATACATAAAAGGAAGACACGGCGATCGAAAGTTTAAGAACCGCTGCTCTAAAACATTTATGTCTGTAGAAAACAAGATAAAAGTCTCAAATGTGTGTGTGTTCAGGCACACAGGGTTTGGACATGGACAACTGAATAAAAATTATTATAGTCTAAAGATAATGCAATATTTTTATACATATTTTCAACGCATATTTGGGTCCTTTATTTCATATACCTGAGAATGTCTAAATAAGACATCATACCTAAGCATCATTAATGACCAAGAACATCCCGTAATATAGAGGCTTTATCCCATTGGCAATAGGTTCGTTTAACAGATTAATGCGTCATGCCGTAGAGCTGATATTATATAGGATTAGTTTGTGAGTTACATGAATTGGACTTACTTGTGAGACTTAACTTAGTTAAATTGCCTCCCTCCACAATACCCAGACCTCAGTTTGATGCATCAATTTGCAGGATTTAGTTGAATGAAGCATCCGACACCACACAAAATCTACAACGCTCACTATACAATGCAACACAATTAGAAAATACAATGCAAGCAGGGTTTCAGAATTCATAAGCAATCCATCAACGTCTCGTACGATTAATGCCCATAAAAATTAAAATTGTAATAAAGGAGGTAAGACTGAATGAGAGAGAGAGAGACATTCTACACCATTATAATAAAATATTGTTCTATATATAATATATGGTATAAGGTGAATTGTAATGAATCCGATTTAAGGTAACCGACTACGTTTGGAACCATGATTTTGCAAAAGCGTATAAATGGATAACATTTATTATATTTGGTGTCAATTAGATTAGAAAATGTATATAAAGTGTTTTGACTATTAAAAAACTATTTAAAACTATTTAAATACAATATTTTTTAAAAAAAGGAACATAGAATGACCAATTTTAAAATATTCTCCTTTTGTGAAAAATGTTTCTATTAGAATAATATTTTGCCTGTATATAGCTCAGACCTCTGTACAGAAGCTCAACTAGAATTTTTGAAATATATAACTTAGAAGTAGGTTTATCCATGTTTTACGACAACAGAGGGGAGAAATTTTAAGACAAAGACGCCGATAATTATTTCAATTGGCTGTAACTCAAAATAATGTGAATTTTTCAAAACTCCTAGTTGCGCCTCTTAACAGAGGTATGAGCTATATGCAGGCAAAATATTATTATAATAGAAGTATCTTTCACAAAAGGAGAACCTTTTGAAAAAGTTTATTCTAAGTTAATTTTCTGCCGAAATATTGTATTTAAATAAATTTTTTTGTCACAATGTGTCCTTAAAACAATTTTATACATGTATTTTAATCTAAGTGACACTAAATATCGCGAAAATTATTCATTTATGCGCTTTTTTAAAATCACGGTTTCGAACGTAGTCGGATACCTTAAAGCAAAACTATAAATTGAAGTCTAAAAAGACAGTATAGATCAAAGTCAAAAAGCCACAGTAATACAATTTGAAGGATTAAACTTAGTCTTGAGATCAGTTAACCTTTCCCTTTATTCGCCGGTACCAAAGCGCTGATAGGAAGAGAAAATAGAGTAAGAATGTCATTATCTAAAAGTACTACATGTTTATCTTAGTTTAGTTTTGAGGCAAAATTATCCCCTTGATTAAAATTATCCTTGATAATATAACTTCCCCAACTGGATACCATGAAATAAATATTAATCTACATACCAAAGATGGGAAAACTAAAAATCTAAGTACATACAGATTTTAAAGAAAATAAGCCTTTATAGAGCAATATGTGAAGATTCCTTCAGATTCCGTCAAAATCAAAACAGGATAGCATTTAAAGAAAAATTGTTGAAAAAATACTTTAAAACACGTCATAAATATATCTAAGTAAACATAAAACATTTTTTAAAAAAAAAAAACATTATTTTATTCGAAAACAAAAAGGTTTAGCATTAATTCATTAAGAACAAATAAAATAAACTGAGGCAAGCTTGTATACTTTTCTCCAACATATTATTAAAAAGCAAATATATGTATAATATACTTTTTAAAATTATATATATAGCTTGGCTATATACACGTTTCCTTGCCAAATATAATCAAATTTGGTAACAAGAAGAGAGAGATGTCCTAAGACTACTAATCTAGAACGATCTTGTGGGTGATTGTTTGAAGAGAAATAATTCCAGTAGTATCTAAATTATACTTCCCCGTCTATATAAACAACCCCCTAGATCACTAAAGTCAGAGTTCGGTAGAGTTTTTCAATCGATATTATAATTCGAATTTATATTTCTGTGTACTAATGCTTTTGTGAATATGTGTCATTATGAATGTATATTAGTACGTTAATTGTTTCCTGTTGAAATTATACAAATCATATTTACTAAATAATAGAGGAATAAAAAGGAGATTTATACTTTGAAAGAACCTACTTGTTTACGAGGACTATCCCTAAGCTTAAAAAGACGTTCAACCATGTACCGTCACGTTTCCTTTTGAAAATAACGAACATGACGAAACGAACCAATAACCCACATAAAAATAAAAAGAGTGCTCTCATTTATATTAGACAAAACAATAAGAAATTAACTTGTAATAAATCAAATCACAACACAAAATCATTCTTACTATTTTTCCTTGAAGAAAAAAGAAAGACTGACTGTAGTGAGAAACCATAACGTTCTTGTTAGGTTTTTATGTGCCTAATACCTCGCTATATATCATTTGCATTGGATATTAGAATAGAGGCCACCAGAAAGAAATATGAAACTAATTTGAAATCGGTACTGCACGTTTTTGGTGGAATTTTGAAACCTCGCTTAAAAAACTCTTCGATGTCGAGAGCTGAAACGACCTCCCGTTGGTGTGGTGTGGTAGCTAGGAGAGGGGGGTGCCAGCTCAGGTGTCATCCACGTCACTTGACCATGGTTCAAAATTACGTGGTCCGTCGCCAAAAGTCCTCGTGTAGCTGAACAGTGCGACGTTAATATTCAATCAATCAATCAATCAATAAAAACCTCTTCGGTGATTAATTTATTGTTAACGTATTGTAATATTTTTAATCTAAATTACGGAAATTTTGCAACTTTTTGGCCGAAAAATCCGTAGAGTACCGTTATAAAATTAGAGCTTGGCATATTTAAAATATACTGGAAAATACAGTTGAGTAGCGCGTTGCCTTCATGTAAAGGGTAACCTGGATTGTCATCCGTAACCACATTAAGACTGGATATGGATTTGTTTTTTTGAAGAAAGAGAAAAATTTTGAGGATGAGTATATTCTGCTTCATATCATACCTCGGAAATTGTTCTGGTTTTTGAAAAATGATTTTCGTTAGATTCAATTTCCCTGCTTCGACTAAGAGTAAAACTCACTTCTTTTAAAAAAAAAAAAATGGATTGCGTTCCAAACATGCTCCGCAAAACCTGCTTTATATAATTTACGAAAACAACAAGCGTAATGAAGACAATTTTGTATCGATTAAAGAGATTTTCTATGTGAAAAAAGAGGTAGAAAATATGAGAAAGTTATTTTGGGTACTTAAGTATTAACGTCACAGCATCCAAAAAAGCATTAGACATGAATCACACCACTTTCTACCAAATTCTGATTTTTTTTAAAATAAAAACACTTAAGATTTTTTTTTTAGTTTCTTTTCTTGTTATGATATGGCACAATTTGCATCCTGCTCATTTGACAACGGTGACGTTAATACTTAAGTACCATAAAATTCGGTGTATAACGTGCACATTTAACACCAAAAATAAGATCGAAATTTAAGAGTACACGTTATGCACCGGATATAAAAACGATAACTTTAAAAAGGCAAAAGAGATGAACATAAATAAAAATTTTACCTCTTCACACATCGAAATACTATTTTTTAAAAGAAATGATATATCATATGAATTAAAAGAGTTGTAATTCTAGAAGTATACTATTATTTAAAAAATATTAAATAATACCTCGAATAAATGACTTCAAAACATAAGAGCATTGTAAAGGGTGTTTGCTTAGAGGTATAGAACTTTAAATTGCAATAAAACAACGATGTATTATTCGATTGACATGATTTTTTTTATTCGAAAGATAATCTTATAGCATTACATTTTAAATATGATTTCTGGCATAGGACTGCCATGGCTGACTCGGATGTAGTCCAATCTGGACGTCCAATTTTCGATGACTTTTTTCAACATTTGTGGCCGTATATGGGCAATAACACGGCGAATGTTGTCTTCAAAATGGTCAAACGTTTGTGGCTTATCCGCATAGACCAATGACTCTACATAGGCCCACAGAATATAGTCTAGCGGTGTTAAATCTCAAGATCTTGGAGGCCAACTCACAGGTCCAAAACGTGAAATTAGGCGGTCACCAAACGTGTCATTCAATAAATCGATTGTGACACGAGCTGTGTGACACGAGCTGTGTGACATGTGGCGCCGTGTTGTTGGAACCAGAGCTCCTGGACATCATGACTGATCAATTCAGGAATGAAAAAGTTAGTAATCATGGCTCTATACCGATCACCATTGACTGTAACGTTGTGGCCTTCATAGTTTTTGAAGAAGGATTCCACCAGCCCATAAAGCGCACCAAACAGTCAGTTTTTCTGGATGTAACGGTGTTTCGACATACACTTGTGGATTAGCTTCACTCCAAATGCGGCCGTTTTGTTTGTTGACGTAGCCATTCAACCAAAAGTGCGCTTCATCTCTAAACAAAATTCGCTTATGAAAATCGGGAAGAACGGCAATCTCGTTTTGGGCCCATTCGACGAATCTACGCCTTGTTTGATGATCGTTTTGATGAATTGCCAAACCAAACTGAGAATAAATCATTTGACAGCTGTTAAATCGGTCGCCATCTTGGAAAGTAATGCCAACTTTAACTTCTATACCTGAAAAAAAACACTCTTTATATTAACATTTCAAATTTCTTGGTAAAAAAGGGAATGCGCGTTATTCAGAAAACATACCTAAAAATTAAAAAAATGCATCTTTAAAGTATAGGTGCGTGTTACATACACCGGTGCACATTATACTCCGCATTTTACTGTACCTTATTTTATGTGCGTGAGTGATGTGTTAGTACTCTAACTCCCAAAATTTGAATATAACTTTTCAACACATTGTAACATCCTTTAGACAATTAAAATCATTGTCAAAAACATTAAGCATTGCAATCAAATGATACATACTATGTTTGAAATTGAGTTACCTTTGAAGACCTTTCAATAAAATCACATTAGTACTATATGTGATCTTGAAATAATTAAAATATTCTGTGATTTATCTCCACGTTGAGTTCTATTTCAGTTTTACCAATGTAGTATGAATTACGAAAATTCTGAAACAAGTGTATCACAAACATGAATATTCGTTTAAAAGGATTCATTTAAAGCATATCTTTTAAATAAATATTTCATCTATAATTAGTTTCAAATATCTATTTTGAAACCCTGAGAAAAACATAAGTCAGAAATTTACATTCGCCAAAATTTATTCTACTCAAGATTGAGGAAATATTTTAATTACTTATACGTTAATGATGAAATCTAGATTCATTTTGAGTTTATATTGGCAAAAAAATATGATACTTGATTTATCAAAATTCAAATAGTATTTCCATATCTGATGTATCAGACTTCTTGTTTTCGTAGATAATGAATAAGTTTTGGTTTAAATGTAACATTCACTCTTCACAGAATTTTCTGGTTTATTGAAAAATATATTTTTGCATTATTTATCCTCTTGCATTTACATTAGTATTCAAATTTCCTTCACATATTAGTGAACATTAAGTGTATATTCGTTCACTTAAATATAATTAAATAAATTCTCATTTATACTTTCAAAATACTTTTGTAAAATAATTTTGATGTGATTTACTTAAAATGTGGAAAATTTATTTTAAAAGAATCCAAAACACACACACAAATTAAGTGTATATGTATTTTAAAAAAAATAATGAAATCAGTCCTTTGCAAAAACATATAAATTCCATTCAACAACCTCTGTGTTTCAACTGATCATTCTTTAAAATGTCGAATAAATCATAAATAAAATAATAATCAGAAAAACGTAAAGTAAAAATAAATATTAAAAACCTAAATGCTTTTAAACGTCTATATGATGAAATCTTGAAACGTTCTTACGAATCAAATGTAAAATATATTTATTCAATATTTTTTACTGCATAAATATGTAATTGCTATAAAACAATGTAACGTCAGAAATTATCTAAGTACATCTCAATTGCATGGGAAAAAAAGCAATATATTAAATATTTTTTAAAAAAAAATTATTTTCAGAACATCATGCGATGCAAAAACAACAAAAGAATCATTGGATAAATGATAGTACAATGAAAAATCGTCAGCACGCATAATTTTGAAACGAAATTCTTCTTAAGAATCGCTTCAAAAATGATTCTGTTCGCATAGCTAGTCTAATGAGGGAAGCTTCACTCGTTTTTATCCGAACAACCTGAAAAATGATCTTAAGAAGCAGACTATTCTCCTTTCAGAGAAGTCTTTAGAGGATCTATCGATTCAGTAGAAAACAGGGGAATGGAAGAGTATTCATGAATAGTTGAGGTTCACTGAAACAAGTTCTTTGGCTTTGTTTCTACCGCAAACGGCAGCGTCGACTTCTTACGCGGCTGGATAAAAAATTGATGACATACTCTCCACTTTCTCTCTCTATCTCTCTGCCTTGGAAATATTTTTCTCTGTGTAAAGGTATGGAGAGAAAGAGAGTAACCATTTAAGTTCAGGAAGAAAAATTAATGTGCTGTACAGTTGATGATTCGTGGAAAAGTTTTGTGTAAAGCGTCGGGAGAATTTCAGTTTTGAAAATGTTCTTATTACTGTATGATTTAAAAGGGAAAAGTTAACTACATTGGATTAGTGAAGATATAAGCATTAAAAATCCCTAGAAAAATTTAGTAGAACTAAAATACGATAGATTATTATGACCAATAGCAGTACATTCATTTCTTTTTGTTCAAAATAACGATGAAAATGAAACTGAAAGGGCCAATTATGTTTTAGAAATATATAGTTACGACTTTTAAGATTTTTGCATTAAAAAGAACTATTGTGTATAATTAGAAGAAGCTTTTTTACTTTATAATTCATCTTTTATTATAAATAAGTTATCGGGAAAGGTAGCTATTAAAAATGTAATGATGACAATTAAATGCACCCACACACACAATAGGAGTGTCACATAGTCTTTTAAGCTAAGTTTGTAAAATATTTATGTTAAAGTAGCTTACGATCATCATTATAAATACTTCTTTTGTCTTAAGTAACCATTAAAAACTAAACTGATTGACTAAATTCTGAAAAAAAATGTCTGAAATGCAACACTTCTGACCAATTTAAAACTTGTTTCTTTTCTTATAAGAAAATCAGTTATAACCATGGTTATTTTTGTACAGATATCCATTTGTAAAAAAAAAATGATTTGCTTAAAATAAACCTCAAAAACCTTTTATTGTGACAATTGTGTTTCAACTTAATATTAATAAACTATAAAGAAATCAAGTAACATAAAAATAATTAACTGAATTCTTACTTAAGTCTACAAAGAAAAATTGTATTTTAGTTGCTTTTTATCAAATAATTACATTTAATATAAATATGTATATACTTATCATTAAAGTATAGTATTGTCATTTAAAACAATAGTGTACATAAAATTTCACTTCAACAGAATGCCTTAAAACGTGAGAAAATATATTTTAAAGTCTTGACCCAAGTCGCTAAAAATAAAATCAACGTGACAATATCTATAATTCTTGAAAAAATTAGTTTAGCTCAATTAATTTTAATTAATTATAATTAAATTATCGTATTCTCACCCAAAACAATCGTGTATAGAAAATTTCAGCTCAAATGAACGCTTTAAAATGCGAGAAAAAAGCCTTTTAAAGGTTTCATACAAGTCGCCAAAATGGTCGTTAAGTCACTACAAATGATGTCAAATTGGTTGTATCTATAATTAATTGAATAATTAGTTTTAATCAATTGAATGTTATTAATTATATTTAAATCACCGTATTGTCCTCCAAAATAATCGTGTATATAAAACTTCAGCTCAATTGAGCAATTTAAAATGTATTTTATTAACGATTGAAAATTTGAACAAAATATAGGGAGATTGTGAATTAATAGTTGGAATTGAAAAAGAATTGAGGTAAGCTTATAAAGGGAAAATATTCTCCAAAAATAAATTTAATTAACTAACAGTATTTGAAAAAAAAGAAACAAAAACAAGATATTTCTTTTAACGTGTTGATAGTCAACTTATCAAATAAATACTTTAAAACTGAAAGATAGACCTATTCGCTTTATTAAGTATATATAGTCGTATTAAACTGTAAAATTACAAATATACTACCGTAATTTACAAATGAAATGTTTAAGTGTAGGGCTTTCGAATAAATCAATTATATAACAATCAAATGGATTATTTAAAAGACATTTATAGCTTGAATTCTTTAAATTATTTCTTAAACATATTTATATAAAATAAGAATGAGATAAAAGAGAATATATACATAAGTTAACTGCATTTTATTATGTTTTAATTCGAAATAGTTTATTTAATTTGCAACAGTACTAAGAATCAAACTAGGAATATATTGTATTTATCACATGTGATATACAAAGCTTCTGTAATTTTTCAAATCTAATTTTACTACATACGTAGTCGTAGTGTTCAAGGCAATGAACCTTGAAAACTTTTTTTGAACATTATTGTTAAAAAAAACTAAGAAAAAGTGAAAAAGTTTATTTTTCATGAAATGGGAATAATTGAAAATTCCAAATATAAAATTAAAACTCTCAAATGAGTTCACAATAAATAAAATAATCAGCAATTTAAATAAGAAAATAAACCTTTCAATTTCTGGATAAAGACGAATTTACACAGAATTGCAAAATAAATATTTCAATTAATATTCAGAGAAAAATCATTTAAATTCAAGAAAGTTAAAAATATTTTTTAATCAAAACTACACAAAATAATTTGCTCTGAAGTCTCAGTTTTAATGTATAAAATTTTATCTTCATTCAATATAAATGTATGCGTTTCTTAAAAAAATAGCTACCTAGATTACTAAAAATATCTATTGAAAAGGATGTAAGTGATGCGATACTAAACAACAACTTAGTCATAAATTCATTTCGATTCTAAGTATCAAATTTTTAATTAATAGGACGAAAGCACTTATCTTCCGTTTCTTTAATTGTTAATTACAAAAGTTTTCTGCTCAAAATGGAAAAAAAACTTTTCTGTGGTATTTAATGAGGAACATAGCTGAATAGCTTTTGTAAAAAATTCTTTTGGGAGAATCTAAACACACACATAAACTTTCAGTCATACTTTATCCATTAAATTAAAAGAAATGTTACTTTAATTATGAAAAAGGCTTAATTTTTCATCGCCTTCATTTTTTCTAATAAGATAAAAAGAACTTAAAAACGTAATGAGTTTTAAGGATCCAGTTAAAGTAATATATTCTAGAACACAATTAAGTACTTGATTATGTTAACGATTAAGTAATAAAATATTCAAAATGAGAAACTATTTTTGCCTTCTTGCTTAGTATTTCGCCCTGGATCCCAAAAATAGTTTATAAAATAATAATTTTCTTTTATGAACAATTTATAAAGTATTCAATGCCCACAAATTATTCATGCAAATATTAAACCCTTAAGCTATCAATTTTTTGACCCAAAATATTCATAAAAAAGAACATTTTCTTATTGCATATAACTAAGCATAAAACTTAACAGAATGTGAAGATCGAAGAATTTTAGTTTAATTTTTAATTTTAAAGTTTCCAGGGTACTTTTTTATGTAATGACTGTGGAGCACAAAAACTCCAAAATGTTTGCTTCTTATAAGTACACTCTGTATGCTATGAAGAATGTTAGACATATCTTAAAAGAATTTCTCTCATACCAACAAAATAAATTCCTGTTCGTACCTCTTTTTCGGATGGTTAATGATTTTTTATGTGTGTTTATATACATGTGTGTGTCTTACTTCGCAAGTGATTTGGCTGTAAATCTAACAAACACGAATACTTAATTACTCTAAATATCAGCAAAATGTTAATATAATATTAAAAAGTGATATATTTCTCTCAATAATGTGTGTGTGTGAGTTTGTGTGTGTGTGTGTGGAGAGAGAGAGAAAATCCTACTTTTAAATTAAAACAACAAATACAGTTGTTACGTTTTAGACTTTTCTGTGCTCTATTACACTAATGTCCATAAATTAAGAATAATTCATAATCCCACAGAAGTTGAACTCTAAAATAAAAATTTCACCTGTAGAATTATCACACACATCATGAAGAAGAATATACAAATTACAGGAAACCACCAGATGGCGCTGATAGTACGTCACAATGGCGAGAGTGTAAGAGAGGGGGGTATATAAGGAATAGTGGCAAAGAAGTAAAATTGTTCACAAGCGCTTTAAAAGCCTTTCACTGCAATAACCACATAGTTATGGCACATAGGAAACATTTGGATGATTTTTTACGTGGTAAAATTATTGGACGACTGGAATGTGGACGTACCCAGCTAGAAATATCCGAGGAACTTGGAATCGCCAAGAGTGTCATCTCCAGGCTTTGGCAACGATTTCAAGATGATGGTAATGTGAGTAGATGTTACAGCACAGGTCGCCCCCGAGTTACAACGCCGAATGAGGAACGGTATTTGGCAGCTACTGCCAAAAGAAGCAGACGGAGCACAGCATCAGACCTGTCTCGTCAGTTCTCTTCAGCTACCGGTACGACAGTTTCAAGGCAGACCGTGTACAGACGCTTAGGGCACATTGATCTATATCCTCGTAGGCCTGTCGAATGCGTTTCACTTACCACAACTCACTGTCACCTACGATTAACCTGGAATAGAAACCATGCATTGTGGACACCACAACAGTGGTCTTATGTGATGCTTTCCGCCGAGTCCAGGTTTAGTTTGCAGTCTCATTTTCACCGGACTTTATTATGGAGAGCGCCAGGTACCCGTTACCACCAAGAGAACACCATTGAGCGACACCGTTACGGTGGTGCAGGATGGCTCGTTTGGGGAGGAATTATTCTTGCTTCCAGAATTGACCTGCATGTTCAGAGTGTAACGATGACAGGCTACGTCTATCGGGATGTCATTCTGGAACAACATGTACGTTTGTTTCGGGGCGCCATGGTTGATAAATTTCTGTTTATGGATGACAACGCCCATCCTCCCCGTGCAAACATTGTAGACGAATGCCTTCAATCGGAGGATATCACCCGTATGGATTGGCCAGCATACTCACGGGACTTGAATCCAATAGAGTATGTGTGGGATATGCTTGGCCGACGAATTGCAGCTCGTCAACCCCCTCCTACCTGTCTACCGGATCATCGGAGGGCATTGCCTGATGAGTGGTGTAATATTCCCCAATATCAGATTGATAATTTGATAATCAACATGCCTAGGCGTTGTAAGGCCTGTATTGCATCGTCCGGGAGACATACTCCGTATTAACCATCATACTAATCATGTTACACTATTTTTGTAAATAGGCTCTTTTTTGAAATTTGCTCCAGGGAGTAAAAATCGCAATTTTTATTAATTATGTCAAACACAAAGCATCTTTTTTTGCTCTTTACCTTTTGATTAATAAATAGACTTTACAAATAAGTCAAATTTGTTTTGCTTCTGTCTCTTTCTTTGCCTGAACTTCATTAACCTTAATTTATGGACATGAGTGTATATGTTTTTATACTTTTATATATAGTGACCTTCGAAATCCATTGTACTGATCATAATTTCATTGTAATACGTTTTTGTACAAAAACTGGCTGTTACTTTTTCAAAAAGTTTATAGATAAATTCTACAAGATATCTTATTTATGGTTCCAAAGTTACCGATTGTAGTTTCGTACTTAAAATGTTAGATTAATTGAAAAATATCAATATTATGTTAAAAGTTGAGATGTGAATGAATTTATTGATTTAAATTTTAGTTCCTGATTGACTTAAGACTTAGATTATGCATAATTTTATCAAATTTCGCATTTTTTTCTAACTTCATCACAGAATGATCTAAAATTAACTATATATTTAATTATCTGGATGGTCTACGTGACTCTTTCTGTGGGTGCAGTTGCACACTTTGCATGCGAACAATTAGTTACTTTCTAAATTGTTAAAAATGCTTTTTAATGATATGCAGAAATTTCATTGTATTAATTAGTATACAATAAACAAATTTTAATTCAATTTTTAATAAGTCTTTCAAACATCGCATATATTTTGTATGGAAATGTAGAACTGTAAGGGAGCAAGAGACACAACGAACGAATTTTAAAAAACTCTAAAATAAATGAATAAACACATATATATCTTCCAAAAAATCTTTTAAACGCATTTAGAAAACATATGCAGTAGCTTTCAAAATGTTCGTACACTTATAATTTTCTGTAAAATTTAATTTTTTCGACTAACAAAAATTAATATCGGAATTAGACTTTTTTTTATAACATCTGCAACTTGTTCTTAAAGAAATAACATAATCAATTTTCGGAATATAGTATAATTATTATTTTAAAAATTAATAATCAAAAAACTGCAAAAAATATTTCCCGAAAAGTATCCGTACACTTAAAAAAATTTCAACCTTATTTAAATATTGTATTTCTTTCTTAATTTAGTGCTTAGTAGCAACTAAATTCTTAGGATTCAGTATCAGAAAATTTAATATTGACAACAAATTGATTGGGATGATAGAAAATTCAACAGTTTTACTTTGAGCAATGAAGTAGGGAGGTGGAGGTTTTCTTGCTTAGGAGTATAAATAGCATTCAGGATTAGGTAATTTGTTAATTTTTGATGTAATTTAGGATCATGCGCTTTATTTAAATACTTTAAAGATTAATTTGAAATAATCCACTCAAAATTTGGATACTGGAGAGGATTTCATTTTTAACAAGATAATGACCCCAATCGCACTACTCTCAACGCGCCCCTCTTGTGTATCTAACTATTCCCGAATTCTGAAAAAACCTTTTAAATCATCTGATTTAATTCCAGTTAAACATATTGGGTAAGAATTTGCAATTAAAGTAAGAAAATATGATGTATAAATTCAAAATGTGAAATAAAAACAATACGAGCAGAAAAATAGAGGAACACTGATGCAAAAATTACTATAAAAACTGATGAAATCTAGACCAAGACGTTTAAAAGTTGCTGTGGATGATAAAAGACACTAAACTAAACCAACTAAATTAAGAAAGAAATACAATATTTAAAAGTTTATTGATTTTTTTAAGTGTACAAAGACTTTCGTTGCGCAATTTTTTAAAAGTTTTTTGATAATTAGTTTTTCAAAATAATAGTTATGCTACTTTTACAAAGTTGATTATTTTATTTCAATAAGGACAAGTTGTAGATATTATAAAAATTATAATTACGATATATTAATCTTTATTGGTCGAAAACATTAAATTTTATACAAAATTGCAAGTGTATGAACACTTTTGAGGACCACTATATGATATAAAAGTTTAATGATACTATTCTATAATTTAATACCGTATTTTCAATGTTTGCATAAAATATTTAATATTTTTAAGAGCTAATGTTTGTTGATAATTCCAGCATTAAAAAACAGTCAATTGATTCTTAAGTTCCGCACAATTTATGTGAGGTGGATTAAGTTATTAATTTTTTCAGCAACTTAATAACTTTGAACAAGAATCAAGCAGATTTAAATATATCCTTATTCAGTTTTATCAAATAAAAAGCATTATGCTCATTAAGAAAAGGAATGTTTCTTCAGATTTCTTTATCTAATTTACATGAATAACGAAGAGACTGATTTAGTCTTTACGCATTCTAATTAACTACGATAGTTTTTCTTTCTTTATAACTAACTGATGAATATATTAGTTTTTGCATATCCTTGAATTTCATTTCTATTCGTTCAGTCATAAGAAAAGGAAGAGCCAGATCCTCTTCAATATTAAAATGAGGTAATATTCCGTTTCACCGGTGCAAGCGATGAAGTTGTCAAAAATGATACGGATGACTCCAAACAGAATATTCACGCTGGTAACCTTTTACCACGACATTTTCAAAACAAGGCGTGGTATTTTCTTGTCAGAAACGCTTTCTCATAGTACATCAAAAATGAATAAAAAACCAATGAGAACTATTATCTATTAATATTTTTAAGTGTACATTGTGTGTTGTTGCCAATAACGCCAAGTGGGCGAGATTTGCGCAGGCGGAACGCAAAAGTTCCCAAAATGTTAAGTAAAAAATCCTAGCTCATAAATAAAATTTTCATAGAATGGCATAGTATGCCATTCTATGGATTAATCAAAACGCATTTTTACTTAAATGTTTCATGTAGCATTAATTTGGTTAACGAGTTTATAAAAAACACATTTTTTTACCATATTAAATTTATAACACATGGATATTTCATACTTCATGAATATTGCTTTCAAAAACTTTTTTGAACAATGATTAGAATTTTACATAAAATGCTAAAAAAATAATAATTAATGTGTTTGATGAAGCTGACAGATAACTGAAATTGTAAAATTATTTGAACTTGCAATAAATGTTTATATTGTTTGGATTTTTTTAATTACCTTAAATATAAAATTTTAGAAATAGAACATTATATTACAGAAATTATTTGTTTAAAAAATATTTGAAATGTAAATGCCATATTATGTAAAAATAAAACAAATTATTTATTTTCCACAAAGTTAACTTTCACAATCTTTTGATATTGTCACAATTAAAAATGTATGCAACGTGATAGTTCATTGCAAAAATATATCAATCAATAATAGAATATATTCCGTTTGGAGTATCAAAATCAGACTAGAGATTAGTTTAGTGCTTTTCAAACTTTTAATATTTGTGACCCAATTTTTAATCATAATTTTCATCGCCCCCCCATACAATAGTAATGTTTTGAATGCAATAATAGTGTACTTTAACGTTAAAGCTACAAAACGATCTTATTTATGTATAAACCGTACAAATTATTAAAATAAGAATTAAATTGTGCATATGTTGCTTTAAGTAATATATATTTTAAATGATAGGGATAAGTATTATATGTTATGCTTTTCTTTTCAGCGCTTATATAGTGTAAATGCGTATTTTATTTTTTATTATGTCATAATGTACATATATTTTGTACTGTGCTTCTTCCTTTCAGTAAATTAATAATTTTTAAAAGTAATATTTTATTTTCAACTTTTTCATATGCTTGTGCCTCCAACAAGCCCCCACTTACGGCTATTACGCTCCCCTAAAAAGTCACGTGAGTTCCACAGTTTAAAAACCACTTGATTAGTCAGTGAAGCTATTGTTTGAATACCTCAAAAATATCACCCCAAAAAATATAAAATAGCGTAAGATACTCTAACAGTTAAAAATTATCTAATTATATTAGTGGTTATGAATTCTCTAAAAATCTCAAGAATAATGACTTAAAGCCATTTTTATTCTCATGCTAATTAGAACAACATAAAAACTCCACTGTTGATATTAGCAATTTTTGTTTTTCTACGATACATTGAAAAAATAATCCGGTAGAGGATCAACACCTGACACAATTCAATAAATTTAAAATAAGGTTGTACAATGTTATTGGTGCAAATTTATACGATTTTAAAAGTAAAATTGAGAGCTAAATACAGAGAACTTAAATTTATAATATTAATCACATATGCTTAATAAATGAATCTAAGTTATTTTCGATTATCCGTTTTAGTAAATCAAATTTCATTATAAATAAATGCGTATGTAGGTAATATACAATGGGCTCAATTCATGAGGACCACATGATAAAATCAAATCTCGTGTTCGAGATTTGATTCAAAACTGACATTAAATTAACTCGTACGTATTGTTTTATTTGTAAAATTTAGATAAATTTTAAGTTTCATAATTTGAGAAAAATACTCAGATTTTTGAAAAAAATCCATCAAGAAAATTTTAAAATTAAAAAACAAAAATCTTATTTTTTCGTGTACTCTTTTTTCAAGTTGCAATTTTTAATTTTTAGAAATCTCGACATAGCTCTGCTTTAACACAAAGTATAAAACTCAAACCACGCTTTAAATTTCGCTCTCTAAACCATAGCACTTTCCTAAGCATTTTGATACCTCCCCAATCTCCGTAAAAAAAGAACTAAAACTTTCTTCTCGAATTCGCGAAAACTTTTTTCTTCTCATTCCTATTTAATTCAGCTTCCTCATTATCGAAGAAGGGGTGAAAAAATTTTCACATCAAGGGAAACTCAACTTTTTTCACTCTCACGTTTAGGGCCAATTATAAAAATAATAGAAAAAAACTTTCTTTTCGCACTATCAGAATCCTTTACAAAGTGTCAGTGCAGTGAAGGGCTATCATAGGATGAAAATGATACGCTCATTGCGGCTTGCCAGACACATAGATTTTTTTTCCCACTTCAAACCACTTTTTTTACTCTTTATTTAATCTACTTTTTTTGTTATATAATTCGCTTTATTTATTCTCTTCCTTTATTGAACGTTTATGAAAGTTTTTGTCTCCATGATCCGTTAATTGAATCGTGGATGAGAATAATCGATGAGACTAACTAATTGAATCACCTCTAGAGGTGGTCGTGACTAATTCTCGCCTGAGGTTGCAACGCTTCACAACAGAAGGCATTTCCACTCCTGTCACACCGTATTAGTTCCTGGAGTTTGTTGTTATTAGTCAAAATCTGCAGTGAAACTGAATTAGTCTTTATTGGTAGATATTCAGTTTTATCACCAGTATATGCAAAGTAAAATTGATTTAAAATGCTCAACTTTCCACAATAAATCTTTAAATCAATCCTTAAATTATTTTGGTTGATTTAATTATGAGATGTAATGAAATCTATGCTGTGCCACGTAGACAAGTATTAAGTGAAACAATTTAATACAAATATTTTTTAAATTCTTTTCATTATTTATTTTTGTAATTATTTACTCATACAAAAAGAATTTTGTAGTTCAAAGAATTAATGAGAAATAACACGAATTATAAAAAAGAAATTATAACAAGTAAAATCGATCACCCCACGATTTCATAAGACAGCTAGCTGGTATACCCGTTCTTCGCACGGTTGAATTAAAAAATACAGACTGAAGGATAAAGAAGTTTTCAATGAGTTAATTTTACGTGAATTGTATAAATTAACCAAAAAAAAGCTTTTTACATATCTCAGCTGAACGAAAAAACCATGTTTGCTAAATTTTAAGTCTTTACATATAATTGATGATTTTTTTATTATTGTTATTATTATTTATGACGCCCCGTAACTTTCTTGTGGGTCGATTTTTGAAAACACCTACCTGCTCAGCAAAAATAGCACATTGTTACAAAATTTATGTTATAAACGTTAAAAATAGTGTGAATAATTTTTATCTGGATGTGTAATACGCGTTAATATTACTTTCTGATGCATTTATTTTATGTTAAATAGCTGTTACCCGCGACTTCGTCCAAGTGGAATTTAACAAATAAGTGTTTATTCACTTCGCAGAGTTTACGAAAACTTTTCTTCTACTTTGTGAATCTATGTTTCTTGTTTATTTTATTTTTTTTCTTTGCTTTTTGTTGAGCAAGGGGTGAAAAGGACGCATGACCTTTGACACTGTCGATGGGTGAGGACTAAAATCTTTAGGATCAAAATAGGTCTAAGTAGCAAGTAGGGTGAAACGCGAACACAAACGAAGCCGCAAGGAAGGAGGTGAAAGGGACGCATAACCTTTGACAATGCAGTTAAGGAGTGTAAAGTCATTAGGATCAAGACAGGAATGGGAAATGCGGTGAATGGCAGCAACCTAACCAAAGAAAAAGTTTGATACAACTGCTAGCAATCGTTGAAACAGAAGGCTCGCGAAATAAAATAATTCCTATTAAATAAAAATAATCCCTATTGAATAAAAATAGTTCTTATTGAAATAAATAATACCTATTTGAATCGGTATTGCTCACTATTTCATTGGTTTTAATTTTATTTTCCCGGAATCCAAATTTTTGTTCCTAAAATAAAAGTAGCCTAATTTATTACTTACAACATTATCTATCTGCCAGTGAAAGTTTCGACAAAATTGGTCCAGCTGTTTCAGAGATTAGCCGGAACAAACAGACGGACAGAACGAACAGATAGATAGATAGACAGACAGACACACACAAAAATTTTAAAAATTGATTTTTTCATGTAAGTACCGTATATACTTTTAAATGCATTTAGTAAAAAGCTGTTAATTTCAAATTACAAACAGACACTTCATTTTTATTTATATGTATGGATGTATACTTGGCATTAATTTTTTCGTTAGTCATTTTATTTTTATATTAAAACTTATCTTTTACTTTTTCGTTCGATCTGCAATAGAAACGTGTTTTTTTTTAGCTTTTATACTATCATTTTTTTGTTGTTGTAATTGAAATAACCATGAGCGTTTTCGCTTTAGAGTTGCAACTTCACCTTTAGTCTACAAATCTGTAAATAGGATTTCGAATTAGTCACCAAATCTGGAAATGAAAAATAATTCATCCTGATTATCCTGATCAAGACAATGGAACAAAATTATTTAATTAGTGTATTGCCATTGGTCCTTGACAAGTGTGCAAAATTTCGAATTAATCTGACCTTTTTAGAGTGGGTAAAAATCGATTTCAAAGATTACGTCACATGCAGGTGAAGCTAAAATACACGCGTGAAAAAATATGCATAAATATTCTAAGTATAAAAAGGATAAGTTTCAAAACCAATTAAATATTCAAAGATGAATAAAGACACATAAAAACATTAAACAGTTCATAGAATTAGTACAATAAATCTAATAATCAAATTAGGATTTCTTTGAGAAAAATTATCAAGAGAAATCTAAAAAGTGTGTTCATGTGCATGCATGCGGTTTTAGTTTTAATAATTCTATTTTTAATTGTCAATTTCCTTTTTTAATAGAATACAAATTGAAGAGATGTATTTTTTAATTATTTAGTTCTATATATATATATTCTTTGACTATCATCATCTTAGAATCACACATTTAGGGATTATGATCTTAAAAATATCCAACCTTATCCTTAATTCAAAACCTTGTTCGCCATTTATTGAATCAATTTTACCCCTATAACGTACCCATGTAAAGATTTCATTCCATTTAAGCAAAGCAACTCATATTTCTACACTATAACTTCAACGTAAAAAGGCCAATCTAATAATGTTTCTTCTATTAAACACTGATTTTATTAGCATGTCTAAAACATTCTCTAAAAAGTAATCCAATTTTAATACATACATATAAAATATGATATATACTTTAATTTCTAAAAAATAATCTAATGCAATGTTTGAATTTTCATGATGTATATTTTAATTTGAATAATTTTATTTAAGGTATCTATCTTTGTTTCTGTCACATTATCGATAAATCTACTCATTGTAAAAAATAGTCTCACATAAATAATTCATAAAAAGTTTGCTGGAAATAAGACATGTTTTGAATTTATGTTCAATAAATTAAAAAGAAATATAAAGCTCATTATTATTTAAATTACGTTTGAATTTTTCTGTTTGCTTTTATATTAAAAAAAGGTGAAACAAAAAGAAATATAGATGGTATAGTAATTCATTTTTTCCTCTATGTGATTCTTTTTCTTTTTTGTTTTAATAAATAAAACAAAATATTTAAATTATTCATTGCGTTTTCTCTACAATTTCCATGTTGATCATTGTTATTTAAATATTTGCTTTGTTGGTACAACAATATACATTAAGGTAAAGCTCAATTAAGAAATTTAAGTTTATTGAATTTGATTTTCAAAAAATGGTTAGATCGCAAATAAATGTATTTGAAAATTCATGAACTCGAGTTTATTTTCAAAATACCACATTCACACTCGAATCTATGCCGCCACCGATTTTAGGTCACACCTCCAATTCTTTACACGTTTTTGAGAAAAAATAAAAAATTTTAAAAAAGGTTCATAAAGGTTTGTTCCGATACCTAAGAATTTTTTCTAATATTTGAATGAGAAATAATAAGAAATTAATAATGTATTTATTTTACCAGTATTAAAAACTTTCAAATACATACATGAACCCATAATTACTCTAACCTTCAGTATCAAGTTTCGAAAATGATTCTTCATTCTCATTGTTAAAGATGGCTTTGGAATTGGTGCCGGCATCGCCATTTTGCCACAAGACATCGTCTTCCGTGCCATCCAATACATTTGTTATATATCATTTTTTAAAAGAATGTATAAAAGAAGAATGATAAAGAATCATTAAAGACTGTTGAACATATGCAAGCAAAATTTTTTTCATTTTGTTTGCGCCATCGACGTGTATTTGTTTCATCCGTGTCAAACTTTCCGTGGGCACTGCTCAGTTTCTGTGTTTTTCTGCATGCAAAATTGCCTTCGTCTTGATACTATTACCGATATCTTTGATATTTAGGCGATTAAAAGAAAGCATATAAAAAAAATTCCTAAATATTATCATACAACGATGTTTAGGATAGACTGAATAATGGGGAAAAGCTACGGGATAGAATAAGTAATCAATGCAAGAGGACAGAGAATGGGTGGTTACATTTTTCTTTTCAAAAGGGGTGGAAACTCAATTTCTCCAAGCCAGCAAATATTTTGTCTTCGATTTTAAACCGCATCCGATTTTCAGTAGCATTAAAATTTAAGAAATAGTGAGGCTTAGATTCAAGTAAATACGATAGTTTTTTGAATATATTAATATATTTTTTTTATTCTATAAATATTTTCTTTAAGGAAAAAGAGACCTATTTTAATCCAAAAATAAGATAAGAAGAAAATATTTATCACAGAAGATCTAAATTTTTTTATGCCACACATGAGTGAAAAATAAATAAACTTTTACAGTACAAAATACCTACAAACAGACCTTTTGATTGTATATGATAAATTAAAAGCATTAAATATTTTTTTCTGAGTTTTCCTAACACTTTTGCTGAATTGATATTCCCAACGTTATTAATTAAAAGAAAGCATTTTAAATGCAAAAATTAAAAATATTTTTCTAAACCTATACTCATCAGAAATATTTCCATTAAATGCAATTTAAATCAATAACCTTTTTCTGTGAAATTCATAAGATTAATACTAAATGAAAGTCGATTAATATTAATGGTAATGATCAATATATTGTCTATTTTGGTAAATAAACATTCTATTTCCTAAAATTAATCAACGTCAAATATTTTTGCTATGTAATAAATATAGTGGATTAATAGACAGTATCATTCATTTGGTTAAATTATTACGTTCAGTAAGAGTTAAAGAAAACTGGCACTGTTTCTTTAACGCATTCTTTTTGTTTTATTAAACTTTAAAACATAATTAAAACTATATGAAAAACAGCACGTACGAGCGAGTGTGTATGTGTTTTCTGATCCAAATATGTTCTGCGATTTATTTTCATTGTTAAATCAAACATTTGAAACTTCCCCTTTTCTAACTAAATTCCTCGTTTTCGGAATATGAATATACAATAAAAATAAAATATATTCTGCAGAGCTAACTCTTACTTTACTTGAATTTCTTTCTTCCATGCATGAGCACTTTGAACTTTGTAGTATTTCTCTGAATCAACACTATAACCTCTCCAAACTCATGTTACACATATGTGTACCTTCAGTCTTAACTTCGTATTTTATTAACAGATGAAACCGAAGGTTATCTTTCGTCCACGTTCATACTTTTCGGTTTTACCACCAGATGGCAATACTTGCATTTTTCTTCGCTGGAGATTTTCAACACACATAGTATTTAGCATTAGCCAACTTGGGAGTAGAAGCCGAAAAAGTATTAAAATTTCGAGCTTCATATCTTTTTATTTGAAGTAGAAGATTCCCAAG
The DNA here is from genome assembly GCA_019973935.1 of Trichonephila clavipes. Taxonomy (NCBI): domain Eukaryota; kingdom Metazoa; phylum Arthropoda; class Arachnida; order Araneae; family Nephilidae; genus Trichonephila; species Trichonephila clavipes. Next base: position 539,902 of record BMAU01016117.1, read on the forward strand.
AATAAAAATAGATCGTATAATAATCACATTTTTGATAGCTGTATTATTCTAATTAGAAGTAAAACTTTTGAGGTGTACCATTTGTGCCCCTCCTGTTGATATTCGATTCCAAATGTAAATGACATTCAAACAGAAATTTTGCGTGTAATGTTATTTTTTATGACAATGACTTGCTTATTTTGATGATTTAAAACTATACACGTAATTTCAAGTTTGAACATTATAGCATGTTCATATTCTTTTCAATAATTTTTTAAAACATTTTGAAATGCACAAAAATTACTTAGAAATTTGTTTTTATTTTATCATATTTTGTGCTAATTTGAGAATAATTTGATATTTGATTTATTGGGTAAGTGCGAAAATTCTACCCGCTTCGGATATGCAAATTTGTAATGGAATTGACACAATACATGACGTTGTAATGACCGAAATCTTCGGCCAATCAAGCGTGTAGACGCTTAACATTTAAATACATTGAATCTTGCATAGTTAATCATCTGAAAAAAACATCTCAAAGAGTGTAACATGGAAAGCGAGAAGGAGCCTGTGAGATATTGTTACACAAGTTTAATAAAAAGAGTACGGCAGCCGTAGCACGTCGCAATGTTTGTCAAGTTTAAAGGAAGAATACAATAGGCGAAATCACATGTAGATGGTTGCGTAAATTTGGGGAAGGAGACAGAAGCTGCCAAGAGATATCAGGCTAGAAGTGGATGGAGATCACATGTTAGAGAAAACAATATTAACTAAGGCATAATTAAAAACTCGAACCTAAGCATGCAAGAATTAGTAGAGACCTTCAACGTACCCCGGAGAAAAGTCGAGAGATGGCTGGTTAGCTTGGGTTTTACGAAAAAGATGGATCGTTGGGTTCCATATAACCTGAAAGCTAAGCAACGGGGGGACCGAATCAATACCTGTGTTTGTTTTTTTTTTTTGTTTTCCCGGTACAAAAAGGACCCATTCTTAAAACGATTTGTAGCAGAGGATGAGAAGTAGGTTATGCATCGTAACGTAAAATGACGTAAGACTGCATGTCACCCTTCTGATCCACCTGCATCCACTTCGAAAGTTGAACATCCCAAGAAGGTGTTGTTGAGTGTGTGATGGCATGTGCTGAAAATAATTCACTGAGAGTTCCTGCCACTCAACCAAACCTTCAATACTGCCTTCTACTTTCTACAGTTAGACAGGCTGCATTCAATTTTGGTAGAAAGGCAGCCAGGTCCCTTCAATCGTCGTGATGTTATCTTTCATCAAGATAACGCCAAGCTAAATACTGCTGTCTTCACTCACCAAAAATTAATGGTCAATAGTTGGGAGTTTTTACTCTCCTTCCCTATTTAGCTGAATTGGAGCCAACTGACTGTTACCTATTTCGTGCGTTCAACAAATCCCTCAGTCAGAAAAACTTAAGGTATCCGACTACGTTCGAAACCGTGATTTTCAAAAGCGCATAAATGGTTAATTTTCAAGATATTTAATGTCATTTAGATTAGAATATATGAATAAAAATGTTTTAAGGACATTTTGACAAAAACATTTATTTAAATACAATATTTTGGCAAAAAATTAACTTAGAATAATCTTTTTTCCAAATGTTCTCCTTTTGTGAAAAATGCTTCTATTGGATTAATATTTTACCTGTATATAGTTCAGACCTCTGTTCAGAGGCTCAACTAGAATTTTTGAAATATATAACTTAGAAGTGGGTTTATTCATATTTTACGACAACAGAGGGGAGCAATTTTAAGAAAAAAAAGCGAATAATTATTTCAATTCGTGGTAACTCTAAAAATAATGTGAATTTTTCAAAAATTCTAGTTGAGCCTCTGTAGAGACGTCTGAGCTATATAAGGCAAAATATTATTATAATAGAACTATTTTACACAAAAGGAGAACATTTGGAAAAAAGATTATTCTAAGTTAATTTTTTGCCAAAATATTATATTTAAATAAATTTTTTTGTCAAAATGTCCTTAAAACAGTTTTATGCATGTATTATAATCTGAGTGACACTAAATATCATGAAAATTAATCATTTATGCGCTTTTTTAAAATCACGGTTCCGAACGTAGTCCGATACCTTAAATGATATTGATGCTGTGTAAACTGCCATCCGGAATTTTACCACCGTGGAATTCATCTCCGACCAGAAAGATGACAAAAGGTCATAGTTAACAATGACGATTACGTACAATAGTAGGTAATGCCCATTTTGCGTTTATTTGGGTGATAAAAACGGGTAGAACTTTTGCATTCACCGAATTTTTATTATTAGCCATAAATTAAATGTTTTTGTCTTAAATCTAAGTTTTAGTACATACACATATTTTTTAAGATGAAATATATTTTATTATGAATGTTGCTATTCTTTGATTTAGAATATTTAACTTGAAAAGAAATTTAGGAAAAATTATTAATCAAAGTAATTGTACTTCTGTTGATTCAAGTGTAGGGAATTCTGAAGATGTAGTTTTGCCTGATGAAATTAATATACAAACTCTCACAATATGGTTCGGTGAATGAAGTCAGAACGGCCGATCTTACAACACTGGTGAAACAAAACGCTTCACATGCTAGCAGCAGGTGTTGACCGACTGTCCCAGCATTGTTCAGTTGAGCGTCGTTTGTGTTCCGCGTAAGACTTGTTTTACAAAGTGCTTGTTTAGTGCGCTGGTTCTTAACTGAGAGCAGAAAAATGTACGAACAAAAGATCAATTTAAAGTTTTGTTTTAAGCTTGCCAAAACACCGAGTGAAACTTATGCGATGATGGTACGTGTTTATGAAGATGAAGCAATGCCATTGAAAATGACTGCTGCCTCAGTGGAATGCCACACCATGGATTGGTGTTCTCAGGCATCAGCTAGTCGGAAGAAGGTCAGAGCAGAAAAATCACGAATCAAAATTATGTCTATCAACTTTTTTGATAGTCAAGACATTATCCTCAAGAAATTTCAACATGAGGGAACGACGATGAATGCTGTAAGGTACATCGAAATTTTGTCCCATTTCATGAAACGTCTACGCGGGGTATGACTTCACTGCGTATATGGTTCATGTTTTTTTGTTCACGACAATTCTCGTCCTTACACAACCAATATCGTAAAGCATTTCCTGGCAAAAAAAGGGGGTGCACATTGAACATCTACCATACTCGCCGCCTGACCTCAATCCTTCAAACTTCTTTTTTCTATGACTCAAATTCACTTTGAAAGGAAAGATTTGAAGATATTCCTAACATCCAACGAAACATGACTAAGCTTTTGAACTCCATCCCAAAAGAAGACTTCGTGCAAAGTTTCCAGAGCATGCACAGCAGATCTCAGCGGTATATAGTAATGGGAGGTGACTATTTTGAGAAGGACAGTAGGGAAACTTTCGTTAATATTTTATCTACGTTAATGTTACATGATTATTCACCGAACTTAATAGTCTTAGGTTGTATTTGTTGAAAATGGAAATGAAGAGGTTATAAAGGATATTAAAGATGTTGTTTAGGCCCGTCGATAGCTCTATTTAAATAAATTGAGTCATACTCGATAAAGAACATGGTGGACTGTAATTTTTAACAACTGTTTATTTCAACGGCTGATAGCCATCTTGTTTACACCTACTCTCTTCGCGTGGGTACGCCCAACGCTCAGGTCATTTCACTTCTCCGTATTTACGAAGCAATGTAAACACAACAAATGACGAGGCGCTCAGCAGAGGAATAACACCAGAAATTACAATAAATACCTGCGAAGTAAGGGCTGGACCACAATTCATTCCTATGTCCGATATGATACAGTAGGACATTTCCCTCGACTTGTGACAAAAAAATTTTGCATTAAAATGCAGATACGAAGTATGCAAATCTAAAACTTGTAATTTATATACTAAATACATTTTTTGTATCTTTGCTTACAAAAAAAAATTTTTTTTAATTTTTTAAGCATTGCTTCAATTTTGTAAGATTTATTGAAATACAAGTAATTGAAGTTAAAGGTTTATTTTTATTGTAGCATTCAAAACCTGAAGGGCACACATGCGTACTTCTCAACATAACAAAACTACTAATAAAAAATGTCACTCACCCGAAGTGAAAATTTTATATATATATATATATATATATATATATATATATATATATATATATATACATATATCCCAGCGATATGTACTGTAAAGATCCAAACAAAGGTATCGAAAGTTATTTAATAAATTTGGACACCCCGGTCAACTGAAATAATGCCATTGGCAAATTTCAATGTCTCTTGTACTTCTTAATAAAATTAATTAAGTTAAATGTCATTACAGAATAACATAATTAGTGAGTCAAAATATTTCTAAAAAATTAAACATTTACTATTTTCTTGCATCCATAATTTTTTTAAACTTCTTTTTTATTTCTAAATTGCAGAAAATACGAATAAAACGGCTTTTTAGTACTTGCATCGTATCAAATTTCCTTTGTAGTATCTAGTGATAAAAAAAATATCTTTAATCTTTGAAGATTTTTGTTTCGCATCAGAGCTTTAATATTCTTAAACAAAGAGTTATCTTCAATTTGCGTTTAAAAAGATAGAGAGGAATTTTAAAGAAGAAGAATTAATTTTTAAGAGGAATATCATTCAAATTTTTGAATTTAAAGAAAACAGTTTAAGATAAATATTTGCATTATAAGAAAAATCTATTTTTTATATGTATTAAAAAAAGGTGTTCATGAAACATTTAAAAATCTGTTGCTTACAACATTCTAAGAAAAGGGGATTAATTTTCGTATTGTACATAAATAAATCTGCCTACTATATTTATTTTCTTGTAGTATATAGATATATATAAAAAATTTGGGTGTGCAAAATTTAAAAAATAAACAAATTTTCGCGAATTTTTCAAAAATTGTTAAATTATATCAACAGAGAAAACATGATTTTATTAATTATCCCATTGAATTCATCTTCTGTCATATTACTCAAACTAAAAAACTACTGAGAACTCATTCTTTAAACACTAACGAGTGCCTTTTTAGTTGCTTAGTATTTCTAACACAAAAAAATTCATAATTTAATATACCGTCATCTATGTTATTATTAATAAACAAGGATAACATTTCAGCCTTAATACAGATCCTTCAAGCTAATTACCATTTAGAATACATGGTAAGGAAAGCATTTAATGAATAATTTGAAGTACTAATCCTCCAAAAAATAATTACTGAATTTCCCCAGTCAAATAAACAGCTCTTCATTAAAAATGAATACCTCTATACAATAATCATAACGAAATTAAACTGAAATGCATCAAATTATATATTACTATTTACAAAAATATATATTATTATCCGAAAATTTAACTCAATTTTCTATTATTTCGTTATGTGTGTACTAAAATTCACAACTGATCTACACTCAACTTTACTGAATCAAATAAATCAAACTTATCATAACGTTAGGATATATGCGAAGTTAATAATAAATAGTGTAAGCGCACATATCTTTATATTATTTATACTAATAAAGTGTGTGTGCGTGCGTTGCGTGTGTATGGCGCGCGTATGTGTGGTCCCCTCCCTACTCTGTATTGTTTTTTCATGCTGTTTTACTATAAATTGAAATCATAGTAATGATATGGCACAAAATTACTGACTTATGTGTTCAAATAGAAGGAGAATTTGAAAGAATCATATTCATTAGGAATTACTTTAAAATTAAAATTGTCCGACTTTCTGAGCAATATGTATTTTAATGCAAGACTTTCATCTTATGTTCTTTATTTATGTTCTTAAAATTTATGAATTTACGCTTTCCTTTCTTTCTTTCGCCTAAACCAAAGGATATTAATCAGTTGATTAACTTGTTTACAATTAAATCTTATCGAATATTATAATAGTGCAATGCATTATTGGTTTACTTATTCACGAAAAATATTTTTTTTTCTTACAAAAAGGCTATTTTTATTATTCAAAATTTAAGTAAAAATCGTGAGGGAAGAAACTTTTCAAGGGGAAAGAAGCTTGCAACCCATATGAATTCTTTTTAAAGCAAAGTAATTAAGCAGAAGTTTTGTGGTGTGTGTTTATATACTTGGAACTATTTTACGTAAAGAATTACTTTATATGAATAGAGTGATTTTTCGGACGAATATTTAGCTAACATTATTAATTTTAGAATAAATACAAGTGTCTTAAATTTTAAACCGAATAAATGTTTGCTTAAAGGATTTAATAAAAGCAATTTGCATCTTTAGATGAGCTTAAATTACATTTTAGATAGCTTAATAAATTTTACAAATAAAAGGGTACTTAATTTAAAATTTAAAATTTCAGTTTTAAGTAAAAATTTATAATGCGTATTAAAATTGTTTTATGACTTTTAAATTACGATATATGTATATTATTACTTTAAGTAATAAAAAATTAAAGTTTTTATACACACATATTAATAACTACTTCCAATGGTATGTTGTTCTGGAATAGTATGATTTTATTTTCAAAACAATTCCTATGTGAAAACAACATAGTAATTAATAATTCTAGAGGAATAGAATAAAATTATATGCTAGAACAGAATTCCCAAAATATAATTATGATATTTCAAATTTTCTATAGTTTTCTAGACAAACTAATTCTGGAAGAAATCCTTTTTTACTAAAGATAAGTCAAATCTAATGGTATAGTACCAGAAATTAATTCATTTTAATTGTGCACTAAAAACTAATTACTACCAGTGTGTGTGGGTGTGTGTGTTTGTCTGTTTGTTTGATTGTTTTAAAAACCTCTCATTTACTCTTTTACATTAAAGCAATATAATATAAGACGAAATGAAAATTTTTTATTTATACTTTTAATAATATTTTATTTATTAATACCTAACACTATATTTTGATTAAAATTTTCAGAAATGGAATGAAAATATTGGGTGTACACATCAAAATTTATATTTCTTTCCTTCATTCACCGAAACTTTGCTATAAAAAACACAAACAAAATTCCTTAATTTAATAATTGAATAAAAGGACATAAATTTGCTTAGAAGATTTCCATCCATAATAAGAACAATGTACAGTGGTGGCAAAAAGTCTTGAACACACTCATTTTTTTGCGTAATTTTTGTGTTTGACTTCATTTTTCATTATAAAATTATCGCACTATCTTAAATATTGTTATTGATTTTAATGTATTTTTTCATGATGATTTCAAATCTGTTTGTAGATTTCATCTAAAGTAAATAGTTTCCTTGATATGTTGTAAAAACCTTGACAAGAAAGCAAGGTTGAATTGTTGAAGGTAAGAATGAGTGAATTGTTTTCCACCAATGAAATGCTCCATTATTTCAACAATCAGAGAGCAGGAGCGATAAAGGGTTGAAAGAAAAAGGTGAAACGTGGTTTATTGTATTGAATGCAGTTGTGTGCTTGTGAAAAATAGTGTATTGAAAGCAATTTGAAGTGCGTTTGTGGAAAATATTGGAATTATGGTTAAATTTTCATATCTGCCTGAGAATAAAAGGTACAAAATAATACATTTGAAGGAAGAAGGTTATTCTATGCGCCAAATTGCTGCTAAAGTACCATGTAGTCTTTCTACTGTTGTGAGAACTTTGAAAAGATTTTCTGAAACAAATTTTATTGCGGACAGGGGGTGATCAGGACGACCAAGAAAAACATCTTTACGTGAAGACAGGTTATTGCACAGAATATCACTTTCAAACAGAAAGCTCAATTCCTCGCAAATTTTGAAACAATTGACTTTGACACCAAGTGTTAATGTGTGCCCAAGAACTGTTAGCGAAAGACTGCTGGAAATTGATTACGAGGCTGTAAAGCACGCCCAAAACCATTACTGACTGAATTTCAACGCAAGGGCGATTGACGTGGGCAAGGGAACATTCATTATGGACTATTAAAGACTGGGAAAAAGTACTATTTAGTGACGAGAGTCAGTTTTGTATTTCTGGCAACCAAAGTAGTGCCTATGTAAGACGACGCACACATGAGGAATTCAGCCCTCAGTGTTTGAAGCCCACAGTAAAGTTCCCGACAAAAGTGATGGTATAGGGTTGCATGTATTCTCATGATGTTGGAAGATTTCACATCGTTAGCGGAACAGTGAAAGACATGGATTACATTAAAATGCTACAAAATAAATTGCTACCAACTGCGAGAGATTTTTTTTGGGAATCAGTCATGGATTTTTCAGGATGATAACGCCCCTTGTCATCGTGCAAAAGTAGTCCAGAAATGGTTGAAAGATCATACTGTGAATAGAATGAACTGGCCAGGACAGTCTTCCGACCTTAATCCGATAGAGAACTTATGGTTTAAAATTGGTTATGAAATTTCAAAGAAAAAACCTTCAAACAAACGTGAATTAATTGAAGCTTTAATATTTTCCTTCAACCATATTGTCACGAAAGATCTTCTTTTGAAATTGGTGCATTCCACGCCAAAAAGATGTAGAGCCGTAATTAAAGCAAACGACTGGCCCATAAAATATTAAGTTTCTAACATGTGACAACAATGTAATTTTCAAAATGCTTATATATATATTAAATATACCGTATTTGTCAATTTTCGTGTTATTTTTCTTTGCATATTATGTTATTCTATATTGTTTTATTCTGCACATATTTCACATTATTGTGTTCAGGCAGCTTTACTACAAAAATATTTTAGTCATTAAGAAACTAGTAGTAGATTTGAAATCAGCATAAAAAATACATTAAAATCAATAACAATATTTAAGATAGTGCGATAATTTCACAACGAAAAATGATGTCAAACACAAAAATTACTCTAAAAAATGAGTGTGTTCAGGACTTTTTGCCACCACTGTATATTGCATATTATTTGGATCAGGAACACGAAAATATTTTTCTACTTATCTGAGTACATCGGAAAGGCTTTAAGACATTTCTCTCTCCCTTGATTTTTCTCCGTTTTTTTTTCGAATACTCTTTTTATACTTATAGGTGAATGATGAAGAAAGAATGATTTCAGGTTATGCTTTATAGGACTTCTTCAGTATGAAACTATATTATAAGAGTCTCAGAAGACATCAGACTGAGATGAATTTGACCTCAGAGTCGGATTGAGAAACCAACACTTTTTTTTCTTGTGCTGCTCTAAAAATGCACTGTAGGCTTCGAAATGAACAGCTTCTTTTCCTTCTTTCGTAAAAAATGGGTACCTTAAAGCAGAGTTCCGTGATATATTCTCCGAACATTTTGTCTGTAAGCGTAACAGTTCATCTCTTTTCGTATTTTTCATGATAATGCGAAGTACTCCATAGCTTGGAAACGTTGGACATTTATAATATACTGCCAAGAGAAACAGGTGTGGGCATTTCTAGAAGGATTTTCTCGATACTAAACTCTCCATACTGATAATGTGAATTAGTTGAAATATCTCACCACGAATGCAACGTTTTAAAAAATGTGCAAAAAATAAATAGTTTGCAGCATTGTGTATTTATTTGACGTATCGGTATTTTTTTTTCTTCTAGAATTTATGGTATCCGACTACGTTTGGAACCATGATTTTAAAAAAGCGTATAAATAGACAATTTTCATGATATTTAGTGTCACTTAGATTAGAATACATGTATAAAATTAGTTTAAGGACATTATGACAAAAAAATGATGCATGGAATGCCACGCGATAGAAGTGAAACTTCTTTGGAACATTGATTATTTGCTTTAATATTCCAAACTGACAGTGAACATGTCTCAATCGCCTAATTTGCATGAAAAGTATTCGTGACAAATTGAGTTTTTCTGATACCAAATCCAAAGTAGGGAGATATGCTGGAATTTCTGGGTATATACAAAACTATTGATAAATTTGGTATACTTTTCCTACTTAAACTTTGTCGGCAATTGTAATATTCTTTAATGTCTTCTAAATTAATTTCCAGTAAAATATTTTTCCACTCAGCAACAGGCGTTCTCAAATCATCCCTAAACCATAATCAATTACAAATCGAACATGCGTGACTGAAAGGATTATCAACGAACAGCTTTTGAAAATCTTTGTGATCATTTTTATGGGGGAACGGCGCACTGTTGAGCAACACGAGGGATTTTGGAGACGGACTTTGTAATTTTGTATCATGGTCAAGTGACGAGGACGTCATCTGAGCTGTTACTCCTCCTTCTCTTAACTACCACACCACACCAACGGAAGGACGTTTGAGCTCTCAACAAATTTAACGTGCATTGCTCCCCTACACGGTGGGTCTTAAGTGGTACTCGGCTCAAACTCATGGCACGCCAGCTACGATCTGATACTTTGACCACTAGGCTACCGTGGCCACGCATTTTTATGGAAATCATAGTCTTTGTAACGTAAGATAGAATTTATTATCGATTCACATGCACACGCATTCATTCCAACACGCACTAGACTTGTTGAGGGTTCTGTAGTTGACGGCACAGGGTGGTTCACAAAGTCCGTATTAATCTGTTCTGTCATAAGATGAGTCTCAATAGCATTCCCATCCCTTAGACTCACCATTAAGAGAGTATTTTGCAATGTTTTTCCCATGCTCGATATTCTCTCATGTGTACTCCGATGGAGATTTGGCAGTAGCACTTGATGAATCTGCACTATTTTTCTGTTTGTCATTAAACTCGGCATTAAGAGAGTGTCTTGCAATGTTTTTTTTTCATGCCTGATATTCTCTCATGTACTCTGATCGAGATGCTCTTGATGAATTTGCATTATTTTTCTCGGTTTTTTTTTTCCCTTTTTTGACTGGTCTTGCTGCTACTTTTTCTTTTTTTTATCCTTTCATGAAACTCTTTTCGTCTTTGTGCATTTGATTTAGGCATACTGACTAGAATTAATAATAATTCAATGCAAATCAAAGTTAAAGAAATAAATTAGCCACCGAACACATCAACATGTAGCCAACAATCTAAAGAAAATTGCAAAAAGGTACGCTTTCGCTGCGAGACCTGTTTTGTCTACACCGTAATGTTCACACTGCAACTGATACGACCGCTGATAATGTTCCTGGGTCTGGGGAAAAGGACGCCTAATCGGAAGGTGGACAAGTTGACCAGTCGGAGATGTGGGCAAACATTCCACTTTATCACGGTTATGACGAGAGTCCCGTGATGTGTCCCCACTCCCCCCACACACACCTTTTCCTCCTCTGGCTCTCTCCTTACCATAGCAACGATTCGAGGGATGGGGGACTACTTCCGTTCGCTTTTCCACTGTTACGCAAAACTCGGCAATTTTCTCATTCACTCTCGAGCCCAAAAAGGTTTCTCTTCAAAATGATTTAAATACAATATTTTGGCAAAAAATTAACTTAGAGTAACCTTTTTTCAAAACGTTTTCCTTTTATAAAAAATTATTCTATAATAATATATATAACATTTAACTTAGATAAAGAAAAGACTTCTCCAGAGAGTCTCAACTAGGATTTTTGAAAAATTCACATTGTTTTCAGTTACCAGCAGTTAAAAAAATGATTGGCCTTTTTTTTTTTTAAAAAAAAAATTCTCCCCTCTGTTGTCGTAAATTACGGATATATCCACTTCTAAGTTATATGTTTCAAAAATTCTAGTCCAGCCTCTGTACAGAGGTCTGAACTATATACAGGCAAAATATTATTACACTGCTGGCCACTGTAAATGCAACACACTGATGGAAACATGCAAATAACATGAAATTTACAACATGCATTAGCGGAGGTGAGATATGCAAATGATTAGAATTTCAGCGCAGACACATATCACGCGCGCCAGTGGCGCCACCTCAAAGCGCTATTTAAGGCTTGGAGATTTCGACGATTTCAAGTTCGGCAATTGTGTTTTTCTTGTGCTTTTTTTTTTAAAAAACCATCAGTTATGTCTCGTAGAAAACAGCGAACAGCTTTTCATCAAGTATCCGAGTTCGACAGAGGAAGGATAGGGGCCTACCGAGATTGTGGATTACCTTTCAGGGAAATCGGTACCCGTGTTGGACGAAACCAAACAACTGTAATGCGGATGTGTGACCTTTGGATGCAGGAGGATACGACGGACCGACGGGGTTGATCTCAGCCACCTCAGTGCATCACTTCACGTGAGGACAAGCAAATTGTGCGCATGGCAGTGACGGATCTCTCAGTCACATCACGAACCATAACACAGCACATTGAGTCTGTAACGCATCTTTCAGTGTCTGCGCGTACCATTCGACGCCGTTTACAGCAGAGTGGTCTGTCCGCAAGACGTCCATTGCTTGGTCTGCCCTTGACTCAAAACACCAGATGTCTCCGCCACCAATGGTGCGATGAAAGAAGGATGCGGGCGGCAGAATGGAATGAAGTTGTCTTTACTGACGAGTCACGCATCTGTCTGCAACACCAAAATGGTCGGATTCGAGTCTGGAGACACCGTGGAGAGAGGATACTGAACAGCTGCGTTATGCATCACCACACTGGTCCTTCACCGGGTATTATAGTATAGGGTGGTATTGAATATCACTCTCACACTCCTCTGGTACGCATTGACGGTACTTTAAACAGCCAGCACTACATCTCCGAGGTGTCGAAGCCAGTTGTTCTTCCTTACCTTCAGGGCTTGGCCACAGCCATATTTCAACAGGATAATGCACGACCACGCGTGTCACGCATTGTCCAAAGGTTCTTCGTCAATCACCAGATTGAAGTGCTTCCCTGGCCGGCTCGCTCTCCGGATATTTCGCCGATAGAAAGCATGTGGTCCATGGTTGCTCAACGATTGACCAGCCACACCAGATCAACTTTGACAACATGTGGAAGCTGCTTGGTCTGCTGTACCCCAAGAACACATCCAAAGTCTCTTTGAATCAATGCCGAGGCGTGTGGCAGCGGTGATCTTCAACAAGGTCGGCTACTCTGACAGCTGATTCTGGCACGAACCACACTTCACAGAAGTCTAAAAATTTAATCATTTGATATTTGGTCAACATGTTATCTACAAAATAAATTTTGTTGTGCTATATCTTGTCTTTCTTGGTGTTGTATTTACGGTGGCCGGCAGTGTACTTATCATATAACCAATTCCTTAATTCTTTATCCTAATCAAAATACCTATACTATTTTTACTAATACATAATAATAACAGCCAGCAGTGTATATTAGAAGCATTTTTCATAAAAGGAGAATGTTTTGAAAATTGGTCATTCTATGTTTATTTTTTGTCAAAATATTGTACTTAAATAATTTTTACTGTAATAATGTTCTTAAAACAAATTTATATACGCTTTCTAATCTAAGTGACACTAAATATCATAAATATTATCCAATTATATGTTTTTGCAAAATCACGGTTCCGAACGTAGTCTAATACCTTAAAGCAATTTCACAAATTTCTTCATAATATTTTATGAAACTGAGATGTTTTATATAATTTTGAGCCTCCTGATTTATTAGAGAACTAGAGCTGTAAACACTTGTCCATACTTTTCCATTGCAGAGAGGTAAAAAAGGCTGCGCTCTGAGAAGAAAATAACTAAAACTGGATGTGTATATACAGAAAAAGAACTGTTTAAAATTTCAGAGGAATTTAATATTCTATTCAGTTGATATAGATACATAAAGTTAATTAATCAGTAAAAAAGTTTGTCTATACTTTTGGCACTTATAGTAGCAGCTATCCAACTTGATTAAAGATTTAATAAATATTTTTTTTTACAAATTAGCTCAATTTGTAAGAAAAATTGACTATGGATTATCATGGATAACCTGTAATGATTGATCATCACTCAAAATTTACATTTATTGGGGAGCAATGTGGAGATCATTGTATCCATGATGGAAGCGTTTACAAGCAGTTGAAAATACTCTGGTGTATTTTTCTTATCGTCAAAATAAAATCTTGAAATTCGTAAAAGAAATAAAAAAAATGGTTAAAACAAATACCGATCAACTGGCTTATTCATATGACTATCAAAAGGGTACGAATACTAAACTAAATGATAACCTAATCATAACTCTTAGTTTGGGAACTATGTGGTAGAAGACAATTAGATTATAATTGTTGTACTGAGAGTTTCACGACATGTTTTTGTTGATTATTGGGATTGAGTTTGAAGCTGGATTCAACACTGAACATAATTTTAATCTACTCAGTGATATTCCAGGTTAATAAAAGTTAATAATATATTAACGTTTTGCTGTATAATATTATTGTCTTCCATATCATTATCTACTTCAATTTAAATTACTTAAAATTCTAGAGTCATAGTTATATCTTAAAAGTATTTAGTTATAAAGTAATACTTTAAGTAAAAAAAGCATTGTGATACACGTGTAAATAGTTACAGATTGGCGTATCATATGTATTAGCAATAAAATCAGTTTATGCTTCTTGAACTTCTTGCAAAAAGACAGTAAAGCATTTTAAGAAAAAAACGTAAAATTATAACTTAAAATAATTAACTCCGAAATTCATAAATCTCATTTTAATGTATTTTTCGGTAAATAAATCAGCATGGAATTAAAATTTATATTTTCAACTTTTTTTAAAAAAAAAATTATTTTTTGAATCCCACAAACACGATAAAAAATAATATCTTACACTTCTCTCATCTTAATAAATCAGTTTAAAGCTTTTAATTTATAATTAAAAATGTATCTATATTCGAAATAGAATACGTCTTCAGTCATAAAAACATCCTTCCATTTTTAAAAATATTTCAAAGGCTATAAAATATTACTCCGATATCGTTTTCCCATTTTGGCAATTATTCTTCCCATTTTTCTAGGAGGATGAAGAGAATTATTCTGGATTATGTTTTCTTAGATATGAGTCTTAATATATAGGACCCAGGAGAAGTCGAGTTGAGAAGAATTCGACATCGCAGTCGGTTACTGTCATTTTTTCATCGTCTTTACAAAGCACTAGTAGCTTCAGAATGAATAGCTTCTCCTCCTACTTGAGAAAATGATGGCTTGTGGAAGAGTTCTGGGATATCTTCTCAGAACTTTTCGTATGAAAATCTATCGGGTCTTTCCTTTCAAGTTCTTCATGATTATAGGAAATACCCATTAGTTTGGATCCATGATATTCTATCAAAGTGAAACAGTTATGGATAGTTTGAACTCCCAAAAAGCATTCAGGATTGAAAATAGAAGTTTCTGAAAAACCTCACCAAAATACAGTTTCTTTTTTAAAATTGAATGTGAAAAAAGTCAGGTAATGTGTGTGCTAGAGTTACAAATACTTTTAAAATATGAAGCATTGATGTATTCTAAATTTGGAACGTTTATCCAAAAATTTCAAATTTGTACGCGTGTGTACTTGAAGTAAGAAAGCTTAAAGTATAAAAATACCTTCCTCAAAATTTAAATATGTAAGAAAAATCTAATGATTTTATAAAATATGTTATTTATCTGTGTAATTTAACTGAAAAAGTTGAACTTCTAAATATCAAAATGAGTATAAACGCGAAGAATCTGGAAATACGTTTAAGTTTTAGATTTACAAAAAGAAAATCAGACTAATAGATAAAATATATTTTTCTTCACCCACATGATAGTTTTTCACGTACAAAGAATTTCATTTTAAATATGTTTCATTACTAACAGAAGAAAAGTTTAAAAATTTCTTAATTCCATATGGAAAAATATTTCTCTTTTTGTTTTCTTTTTAAATGTGTGTGAGTGTTTTTATGCAACCTCAGAGAATAACTGTTGCTTTTTCTCTAACAATTAGTGCTTTAAATATCAGTAAAATCAAAACATCATTAAACTAAATTAGTTTTTCAGAAAAATAAATTTATTTATTATCGATTTCATTCGAAAATTTACAATGTGGATGAAGTTTATGTATCCATCCAAGTGTGGAAAGAATAAATTAATGCATAATTCTTTAATTATAAAATTTGTTAAAAGTTGGTTTTTATCTACTATTTTAATTGACTATAATATACATTAGCTGAATTCCATCGTTATGTACAATCGAAAATTTCCTAAACGCCTTTGATGCAAAAAAGAGAAGGAGCAATACTTGTAAAAAAATATAAGATCATGTTTTCCGTACGAAAATATGAAATTTAAAATTTCCATACACTGCAAACGCAAGACAGTAGTACAAAAAAATTACTTTTACTTTAAACCAGTTAGAAATATCTTAAGTATCTGTAGAAAAGTTTAAAAACACAGCTGAAAAAAAAAGATTTTTTTTCTTCCAAGGAACTTACTTTCTAGAAGACAATCTAATCACCTGAAAAGAATTTCAAGAAAGACATAACAAAAATTTTCGAAGATCCTTTTTGGAGCAGTAAACATTCTCTGAATATATCCATAAAAAAAGAGCAGAAAAAACGAAGATTTTTTTTTTTGGTTATTGTTAAAAAAGCAGTACACAATTTCGAAGGTATAAATTTAAATGCAAAAAACTTACATCAAAATGAATACAGCTCGAAAAGGGCAAAAGTCTTTTCTTATAATAATGTTCTCGTCCAAAGATTCCCTCTTTTGTAATCCTTAAGAAACTTTTTAATATTTTCTCGGGAAATTATTACTCAAGTTTACAGCATTTTTTTTATATAATCATGTGTTCTCTCTAACTTTAAATTCAAATCAATTTATCTTCCCAATACTGATTCATTTCCATATTTTATACAGTTTAAAATACCGAAATTGTTAGTTTACTTTTAATTTTAGTTACTTAGTTAGCTTTTTCATGTTTTTTTCTAAATCTTGCGTAATACGTAATGAAAACTTTTTATTGGATGAAACAATCTGAAGAACGAATAAATAATCCATTTTTTTTGCTATTTAATATGTAAAAAAAATTACGTAGAATAATGATGTATTTCTTAACACACATCTTAGAGTATGTTACATAATTAAAAAGAACTTGAGATACTAGATAAATGATTTAACAGCATTTTGAATTAAATTATTAATTTATAATTACAAAATGCAACTTAAGCTTAATAATAATTATCTATTTTAATTTATGATAACAGAGTATAATTTCAAATGTGTTTTTGCATTTTTCCCCAAAGGGAATAAATTAAAGCTTATATAAAATTAAAATTAAATTTATTAACGTAACACAAAACAAAATTCCATTCTTTATTTAAAAAATATTAAATGACATTAATAACAGCCTTCGAGCAAATATTAAAATTTTATCCTATTTTAATGGCTTATAAAAAAAGCTTGAACTACATGTTCCGTCTTAAACGCATTAGTCATAACTCATAACACACATTAAAACGTTAAAAAAGATGTAATTAATTATTTCGTTTGGCACTACGGCAATAATTTTTGCATCGATTTATGTTCATTCAATCGATTGCTATTTAACATTATCGTCTGATTTTAGGTTGTTATGCTAGTTGTTGTACTAAAAGTTACGTGGACCTTGGACTAAGGAAATATATAATAAAAGCAATCTTCATTCCTACTTTCTAGAAGTTATATTGAAAATTTTAATTCTTAACGAAAAATTAGAAAATTTAAAAATTAGATTTCTATGATCATATGTAACGTTAAGCAAGTATTATCTCTCTTTTATTCAATTCCTACTATTAGTTTACTCTTTCCCTATATATATTTACATATATATATATATATATATATATATATATATGGTTCAAACTTTCAATCGCTCATGAAATACTTTCTATTCATGCATTCAAGTTCAAATACAATATTTTAAACTTGTAGTTTAATGAAACCTGATGTTAATATAGTTTTTTTTAATATTTATTCATTAATTAAACTTTAAAGTGAGTAAATAGAAATAAAAATAACAAACAGCATATAAAGAAAGAAAAATCATTCGCTGTGTCCCTGTAGCGCAGTGCTTCTCAAACTTTCAGTACTGGCGCCACCATTTTCGATCAAAATTTCTATCGCGCCCCCCTTATACATTAATAATATGCTGAATGCAATAATAATGCACTTTGACGCTAAAGCTACAATAGGCGATCTTAATTGTAAACCATACAAGTTAGTAACATAAGTATTAAATTTTGTGTACTACTTTAAGCAAAAATAAATAAATAAATAAATAAAAAATAGGATAATTATTATGTTATTTTTCCTTTCTCTAATTTTTAAATTGAACATATTGCAAAACGCGGTGGCTGCTTAGAAGACAAAAAATTGATATCTTCTAAATATAGAAAAATAACTCAGAGGGTCAATTTCTATAATCATAAGCATTCCTTATAAAAACTTTGCTTTGCAAAACAAGCCCATGGAAGTCATTAATACTTTTTAAACTTGTTCTTAATTTAGTATTAATTAATTAGTTATAAAATACTCTGTGCAGCACTGAGGCATTAAAAGTATATCGGTTGAAGTGGCTGCTCTTTTCCCGAGTTCATTTTAAGAAAATAAAACATTATTGATATAATAGCTAAATTGTAAGGAGAGAAAAACCAAGTGCTCGACAATGTTTATAAAAATTTAAAATGAATTTTTTAGAATGGTTGCTCAAATTATAATTAGTTTTAAGTGAATTGTAATTTTAAGCCTCACAGAATTAGCATTCATAATTTATGTTAAATAATGAAAAATAATATAAAATTTCGATGAAGAATGATTGTATTATTTTTAATATTTAAAGCGAAAAGACTTCAACATGTTTTTACCCGGGAGCAGGTGCGCACTCGGTACGGTCGAACGCGGTTATTGAGTCACGCCAATCCTTTATTTTATAATTATTTCATTGTACACGATACAAATCGGGATTTCAGTGAATAATTTAATCAAGAGAAAGTTTACTTACCTTCTTTCAAGGACTTTTCAATTTCTCTCTCTCTCTCTCTCTCTCTCTCTCTCTCTGTGGTAACAAATAAAACAGTTTTGCCACAATTAACGATTTCGTAATCTGTGTGTCCCGCGCGACCACTTACGGGTAAAATGTCTATTCGTTATGATAATATTTATGTTACTATTAAAACATTGTGTAAAACGTGTTTCATTATGCTTTATATGTTTGAGAATACTCATAAAAATAAGTCTTGGCCAAGTAATCCTTAAAAGTGCTCACCGTGGTTTTCAAATATCATAAAACGCATTTGCATGGAAAAAAGCGTAACAAAGAAATATATTACTTACAACTTCCCTAAATGAGAAACAAACACATAAAAGAGGGGTCATAACTAACTGTACCAAAAACTTAAAAGGTCAAACAGATTATACAGCTATAATGTGCAGTATTTCAAAAATAATGACAGTGATGAATTTTTTATGTTCCTAAATTTTTTCTATTCTGGGTCTGGGATCTGTTTTTTCTCTGAAAGAATAGTATGTTAGGTTTAAAAAGAAAGCGTAATAAAAAAAATCTCTCATCATGGGATTACAGCAAATCAAATAAAAGTTTTTTTTATGAGGTTATAGGATCAAAGATAGCTAATTAGATGTTGAAGAATTTTTTATTTTTAATGACTTAATATCGCGCGCCTATAAATTATATCAGAGTAAAAGTGCATTTTTATTATGTCTAAAATTATTTTGTTTTAACTCATTCCAGTAAATTAATTAATTTGAAATCTTTCATTTTCGATATGCTCGCGCCCCCTCGTAAGGATATCGCGCCCCCCACAGTCTGAGAAACACTGCTGTAGCGCAATGGATAGCACGTTGGACTTCTAATACAAAAGTCGTGGGTTCACTCCCCGGGATGGCCTAATTTCTGAGAATGTTGTTTCTTTTTTACTATATTTTTTTATTCAAATAATTAGATTTAATAAATGAATATTTAGTAACAAACAAAAAACAAATAGTGCAACACCACATATAGAAAGGAAAAGGAAAATCGCTTTCTATTTTGTCATTTAATATTGTGATTCTGTCATATGTATGTACATATTTATATTAATTGTAACTATTTAATAAAAAGTAACTAAAATAAAATATTTCTTTATTGACCTAAGGAGGAATTGACTTCATTTCTTTTATATCACTTATTTTCTAAAAGGAATAACATTTAATTAATGGCAGTAATGAATATAAAATTATATGATACACTGGCCTCAAAAAGTTAAGGTACAACCGGGTTTTTGTGTCTAATTTGCAAATGAATGAATGTAGAAACAAAAAATTTGGAGGATATGTGCATTAAATAGTTTTTTATTGAATGCGTCATAGAAATTTGTATAAGTGTATTGCAAAAACGATTTATAACAAAAAAAGCAATCTCTGCGGAAAAGTCCATTCTTGGAGAAAACAGCACATCACAGTGTTATGTGGTAAAATGGCATAAAACAATACAAAAAATGGGTTCTAATAAGGAATGTGTCCACCCCTAACTTGAATGCATTGGCGGCATCGATTTCCCATGCTGTTTATTAAGTTGTCGGACACCGGAATAGGAAGCTTGAAGACCAGACACAGAGTAAGATTATTTGTTTCAGCTCATGTAACGACCTTGGAGGAGGATTTAAAGCAGCAACCTCTCTGCCAAGATAGTCCCAAAGATGTTCTATCGGATTCAGGTCTGGAGATCGAGCTGGCCATTCCATTCGTTCCAAACCGTGATCCTCCAGATACTCCTCAACAATCCGAGCTCGGTGAGGTCGTGCATTATCATCCATCAGAATGAAGTCGTTACCAATAGCAGCAGCATATGGGCGGACATATGAATCAAGGATCTCATCCCGATATCTAAGACCAGTTACGGTTTCTCCATGGAACACATGCAGGTCAGTGTGGCCACCGAGCGAGATCCCTGTTTTTCAAACCAGGATTCCACCACCTCTATAACTGTGTCTTTCAACAGTGTTGGATTGATGGTATCTAGTGCGCTGTTCCCTCCAGATCGGTAGACGCCCTGAATCACTCTCCATTGTAAATCTGGACTCGTCTGTGAACAGCACAGAAGCCCATTGTTGCTGCGTCCAAAAACATGTTCTCTTGCCCAGCATAAGCGGTTCCTTCGCTGTCGTCCGTTGAAGGGAACGCACATAACTGGTCTTCTTGCATACAGACCTGCATTGTGAAGACGATTTCGCACCGTAGTAGCGGAGATTCTTCTTCCTGATGCTTGAAAGTGGTCTGCAACGAGCTGCGGCACAGTAGTGGTTCTTATCCTTCGTGCCAAAAGAGCTAGAAAACGGTCTTCTGCAGGTGTTTAGCTCGTGGTCGACCTGGAACAGGTCTTCTGGACACAGAAATTCGGATTGGTATTGATCCCAAAGTCGCTGAACAACACTACGAGACACATTGAGACGTCTAGCAGCATTAGCCTGCGACAATCCCATTTCCATCCATCCAACTGCCCGCCACCTTAACGAATTGGGTAAACGACGTCTCTGATACATTTTCTAAACTCTATTGACTATTGTCACCGAAACTGCCAACAACTGTTGAAAATCAACACAACTTACACACAAAAGTACGAAAGCTTGATATTTGCATATTTTTCTCTCACTCATAAATATACGTTCTTTTCTATAAAATAAAAGCGGTAGCAATCGTTTTTGCATTAATGTTTTTAAAGTTCGTTATTATCATTCATGTAAACTATGCATTTTATTGTTACTGCCATTTTTTTTATGGTGAGCTTCGAAAAACATGTTGTACCTTAACTTTTTGATGCCAGTTTACTAGTTTACAATAAAGCAAGATGAATAATCATACGCTGCCCTTTGATTCATTGTTCATAACATTAAAATTTTATTATTTCAACTGAAAAATAATACATTTATTTCATTAAAAATATATTAAAACCAATTATATTCCTATTTTTTATATTCCATAGAAATGAATTAATATTTTTGAGATGTTATTTATTTAAAAATTCATTATTTGCAAATTCTAGCTATCTAACTTAAGATGGCGACTTACAATTTAAAAATATTTCTGTCAAATATCTTGAACATATAGTCGTTTGTAATATCAAGTTCGTTTCTCAAGAAAATTTAGTTTTACTATAGAAACTCTTTCATTTTTACCAACAAAGAACTAGTTAAATTGCACCAAAGCCCTAATGGTAATTTGTATGCAGTTTGATCGTATATAATATGATTGCTTGATTGTAAATAATTACCACCTAAGATTATTTAGAATTAAAGAGTTTTAAAATTAATTTATACTCAATGAAGAAAATAATATCTTTAAATATATATATAAACTGCGTAGAATAAGGGTTTATTATCTTATATAACAGCAGATTAGAGGATTTTTTGACAGTAAGTTATGTAATACAGCCCATGCTAAGTCAAACAAATTATCCACAACAGCCATGTATTAACTACATTAGTAGAAATAGAATTTTTCAATCCCAAATATTAAATAAATTGCATCCTTATTGCTCAAAATTATAGAAAACTAAAAAAAATATTGCTGTAATATTCCGTATAAAACTTAAATAATTCGAAACGTATAAATTTTGTCTGAACAAAATATGAGAAAACTTTGTTCAAATGTTCATGAAAAAAATTACTATCTGTTTTTCATAGTTTTCTTGCGTTATCTTTTAAGTTAAATTTACTTTATCAATGTGTAAATTTATATTGAGTAAAAATTAGCTATAAGTAAAAATTTGCAAGTACTTCCTTAGTAAAAATAAATTTGGGTAAAGTTGATTTTACTCGTGAAAAAAAAATATATTTATTATTACTGATTTAAAAATTGAGATCTTTATTTTTTTTTATTTTTCATGTGTTAAAAAATCTATGGATAATTCTCCATTAAATTATTTTCTGGACATTCATATATTTTAAATATATTCTTCAGGGTCACTCTCAAGAAATTAAAGAAATCTATAGTAATTTAATTATTGCGATATAACTGTTTTAATTATTCTTTCTTAAATATTTAAATGATCTTCCTTGAATATAATCTAATAAACAAATAAGGAATTTTTAATTAAAGTTGAGATCTCGCTAAGTAAATGAAATACTTTTCTCTTAATTGAAGAAGAATATTAATTAATAAATTTTTAGCTCTTTGGCGAAATTCGGTTCAGTTGATACATTATTCCTCGGTTTCTCAGAATATTCTTGTTGAATTTATTCAATTTAATTTCTATCATGCATTTACATCGTAGTGTCTTGCACAGCCGTGTTCATTAAAACTTTAATTATCTTTCATTTCGCAGAAGTGCACTCAATAAAATTCTCTCATCAAAATCAGCTTGAACAGAAGCTCCTCGTGTTAAGAGAACAAGAAAGCTGACAATTCTCAGATTTAATATCGGTACCAACTCGAGGAAATGGTGGCCTAAGGCAAAGCTTTCTCTTTAGTTCATATGTTGCTGATTTTGTCTAAGATGTTTTTTAATCTTCAGGAAACCTTGCGTAAACTCCCTTTTTCTGCTTTTGGAAAAGGATTATTTTTTATGCTATGTCAGCTGCACTCGACAGCAGAAAAAGTTTTTTTAAGAAGAAAAAAAAATAATAATAAATGGAAAGGCAGTTGACCAATCTCTTTTGAGATATTTTTTTATTTTTTTTTTCAATTTTATTTTTTCCTCCGCGTGGTCCCTTTACGGTGTTCCGAATCCTCAATACGAAAAAACAAGGTTTTCAGTACCAAAAAAGGGAGAAAAAAGAACCCTAAAGCTCGATTTCTGTACTTCAAATACGGGCGGTTAACAACATGAACAACAAGACTATTATCTGTTTCGCTTGATGAAAAAAAAACAGAATTAAGAAGTATTTCAAGCGTAAGAAAAACACAAACACAGTTTGTACGACTAAAATCGATAAGTAATTCCAGTTAAAAAATAAAAAAACTATTTTAGAATCTCTGTTTGGGGGAATTGATTATGAAATGTATGTACTAGGTCTTAGATTTAATATTTTATTTTGGTTTAACATTGGATATTATCACGTAAAACAGCAATATTTATGTATTACAATACGAATGCGTTTTAATACAAATCCTTGCATTGGTATTGGTGCATGAATTAAACAGATGCTTTGAATAATACAAATACATTAGTATTTACATAACATAATGAATGATAATTTTATTCAATGAATTTCCTACATTATATTATGATCATCTCTTTCACCAAACAATTTTTCAGACAAAACGCCACTACGTCTGCAACAGAGAAAATTACAGTTAAATATTTAATTTGCATTTATTTCATTTAAATTTCACCCAAGATGCTTTTAATAATATTTTACACAAGCTGTATTTCGTCTGAAAGTGATGTACATTTTCAATTTAAAGCTTTCAACTATTATGTTTTAATATGTCATTTAAATGCATACTAAATACGACTCATTTGTTAAACAACACATTCACTTTCTCTGTATTGAAAGAGAGACAGCATCTTTGACACGTTTGATTTAGTTTAAGCCATTTTGAATTCCTTGATCTGGTAAATTACAATTTAGTTGCATCTCATAGTTTATGAAATGCAAAGTATATTTTTGCTTTGATCCTAGGAAAGACAATTTTATATTACTGCAAATATAATAAAAGATAAAGAAGTAACGAAACAAAAAAATAACCCTTGATAACTCAAAAAATCAAAGTATAAGTAAGGACAAAATTAAAAACAACATTAATTTACATCATTGAAATAAGTACTTATAAGAATAATGAGAGAAAAAAGATTTATCATTTGGAATTATTCAAACAGTATATTTTAATATTTTAAATATTCTAGAATTTTTAAGTCAATTTAAGAATTTGTTAACAATAAATGAAATACATAAAAAAATAATAAACTATCACGGTAACTTTTAAAGTTCTGGTATACCGGACAGAGCAAAAACATTTAAGGTCATGATTCGAAACTCCATCTGATAATAAATTCATAAGATATCAATCAATACAAACTAGCAGAAACATTGCTTTATGAATATCACTATTTGAAATTAGTCTTAATTACACAGGAAACCTGAAATTGATGGAATTGGACATTAATCCTACTGTCAACTTATACACACCATGAATGTCACAGAATATATTGCTAGAGAACGCACAAGTACCAGGGATTTCCTCTACTTAAGTAGTGGCCACGGTAGCCGAGTGGTCACAAACTTGAACTCAAGGCAGCTTTGTCGAATCGTGGGTTTGAATCCTGGTGCAACTGAAAATCCACCCTGTAGAATGACAGTGGTGAGCCTTTTCCCCAGTGAGCCTTGACAGAAATAATGCAAATTAAAAGCTCGCTAGTGTTCATGTCTAAGGTTGTAGGTTTTACCCTGGTCTAAGTTGGGGGATTTTCATGATGCAGAAAATCCACAACATCTAATTCGTATGATTATGCGACATGTTAAAAATTCCTAAAGTGCCTGTCTGGCTTAGGTGCTCAAGGCAAAATTAAATTCCTGGTACCATTTCTCATCGGTAGAACTCAGTGCCTCCCTCTAGGGACGAAACTAGGTGTCAAAATAACATCGTGGGAGTTGATATATATAACCCCCCTCTCCTACATGGTGACACACTAAAACGTCATACTGGCGAATGTACTAGGTCTGCAATGGTAAATACCAATCTGACGCCCCATTTGAAAACAAATATCTGGCAAAGCTCAAAATCATCCCACTGGCATGGTGTAGAAGCTCGAAGAGTAGAGTTCTAGCTCAAGTGTCATTTCGTCACTTTACCGAGATTCAAAATTACGAGGTCCATCATCAATCTTTTCGTTGCTTTTGTGAACGACGTTATTAAAAATCAAATTAAACATATATTTATTAATTTCTATAAGGCTTCAAACTAACTAGAGAATATACAATTGGCAGCCTCTTTGCAATGTATTGAATTTTAACAACGAGAAAATATGCTCCCTTTATTTTGTTAGGAACTTTCAGAAATCATTTATTAAAAAAACATTTCTGGTTATTGGCCACAGTGTTTCTAATTATGATATCCTATAGTTATAAAAAAAACAATGCTCAAAAATAATCGAAGCTAGCAAAATTGTGGTATTTTATTATGTTATATGAAATGCATATCATGTTTTCTTAAGAAACAGAAAAAAAATCTATTTCTGTACAATACGCAACATACGTACTGAATATCTGAAGAACATATCTGTCTTACAATGTACATTATTAACAAATCAAAAAGCCCTCAATAGTATACAACTTAATGAAAGAAGTCATATAAAGATCCATAATTAAAATATATTATTATTCATTTTTTTTCTAAAAGGGTGGAGGAGCACCAAGATTATTTAATGCGTATATATTAATATAATGATCATAATTATTATTATAGATGCATAATTATTTATAATGCGTGAGCATATTCAATGGTTGCTTTATTTAAGCTTCGAAATTGTTTCCAATGAATTCCAAAATAGGTTCCCAATTTGAGTGTATTCCATGGTAATAAATAATGGTAATTCAATTTAAATGCGATTGCATAGAACAAAATAATGCAATATCTGTGCAATATAAAACTATACTATATTATTGAGATTAGATATAATTTTCACATGTCTATTTTAAAAGTAAAATAATAAAATGTACACATAGTTTGTATGTAATTTTAAAACAAATTATACAAAAAATAGCTTTTTTTAACAAATCAAATACCTTTTCAGTTCACTACTGTTCATTTTACAAATGGCAGCGTTTTGATTTGCATGCATATAATTTTTCTAATAAAAACCAAAAAAAACTTGAAAGGGTCCAATATGTGAAACACATGCATATAAAAGATTTATTATTTCTAAAAATCAGAGTTATTTTTAATATGTTACACTATTTCACCAATAGCAGAAGCAGTTATAGTGTTTACTAAAAAAAATGGGGAAAATACCTAATCAGGAGGAAATTTTTTTTTTTGTAAATTTTGTATCTGGTATCAAAACGAATATGGGCGGCTGTTCTGTGGCTTTTAGTTTAAACTCTGAAACACTAAGGTTAAAAAAATACTTATATCACCATCGTTATTAACTCAAGTATAGTTTTTGTAAGCAACAAGTAACAAAGCACAAATTTAAAACCATAGAAATCCAATGTTAAATATACTGATGTGCATATCAAGAACAATATTTAATATTGTTTCTTGTATTGTAAGAGGCTCAATTTTTTGCAATATTGTGATGTTTTGCTATAAATTTACTATTTAAAACAACTGATCTTAAAAACTAAAAAGACAATGAAATTATGAAGATTACTATTGCCGTAGGGCCTTACAAGGAGTTTGTTTTTTGCCTTAAAAGATGCATTACCTTTTAAATGTAAGAAAAACTGACTTGTGAGGAATTATTATGAATTGTGCTTTATATATATACCTGTAGTCTAATACTCATAACATAATTCAAAATTATTGAAATATTATTAAAACTAAAATATTTATATAAGTCAAATTGGGATAAAAATATATTTATAAATCTATTGTTTACACAAAATTATGCAAAAGAATTCCTGTTCTCTTACGAATTCAGAAATTACAAACTTTCATCCTTCAAAAATATTATCCGATGTCATGATCGTAACATTAAAAGAATCATAATTCATAACATTATTTTTCAATTAAAGTAGTGGTTAGATTTCCATTAACCATTTAATAAAAATTATTTAACATCAATTATAAAGCAATATTACTATTCTTTTTTAAGAAAGCATCGTTCTAAATTATGTTGTGTCGTGGTGAATATAATACAGTGCATTTGTCAAACTTTAAAAAAAATCTCAGAATAAATATTAACAAAATTGCCAAAGCGTGCAAAATGTGCAAGATTGCCATTTTACACATTTTGTCCTTCCAAATGTGATACCTGAATTTAAATGAATACTCTCTATTTCTGATCATCGTTAAAATGGACAAAGTTTAGGCAAAATTTGATGATTTATAATGAACCTAGTGTAATAATATTGTCAAAGCATTGGAGCATAAATTAGTGTAATCAGGTAACAGGCTTCGTGAAACTCATACAGGTGACTGTTTCTGAACTCAAGTTTACAAAATAAAGAAAATTTTGTCCGTGAATATATGATTAGATGCCTTTAGAAAGCACTCTTGTAAAGGATACGTAGTGAGAGGTTCTATTAAATTACACTTAGGGCTTTCATTTCGTACTCTTTTCTCGTCTTATTGAGTGGTTTGGATCAGAGTGTTAGGCAAATGCATCCTATCTAATTTCCATGTTGGTTAGTTTATTTGGATTTATAATTTAAAACTCCTTATTATTATGATATATTCAAAAAGAAACTAATTTTTTAAATTGAAAATTGCAAACAAACACAATACAATTGATTTCAATTATTTTGTGCAGTATCTATACAATTTAAGAGTAAATCCTTCTTCATTATCAAAGAGAAATTCATTCAGTTCCGTGATTTGAAATTCCTTACAATTTATATAGAAACTCATTCGGCTCCATAATTTAAAGTTCCTTAACCATTAATCAAGAATAAAGAATTGATTGTTTTGAATGGTATATGTTACTGTTAAATAAATAGAAAAGTCAGTTAAAGTATGTAAAATTATTGAATTCTATGATTAAACTAGGTATTCTATAGAATAACGATTAGTTGATCGTTAAAGTATAAATACGGCACTTGAAAGCTCTTGGGACCGATTTTAGCTGATTTTAGTAAATTTGAAACCAAAATTCAAAGTGTCATCACAAAAAACATTGCTCTAACACACAATGAAAAGTAAAATGAAGATATTTCATAAAACTTAAATCATTTTTCTCAGACATTTTTATTTGAAAAAGTTTACAGAATGTTTTTATGAAGCAATGGCTTTTCTTCCTGGCGTATATTTTTTGATTATATTTAAAACATAATTATTTCTGCAACATATATCCTTTTTTTTTCCTTTTCTGTTTAATTAATGTTTGCAACATGAGCAATAGTAAATTATATCATCTACTTTCCCTTATTATTTATCAGTAATTCATCAGTAAAAGGGGTAAAATATATTTTTCGAGAGATTTTAGCTATTTATGATCAACTAATTCGTAAAATAACTTTGAAATTGTTTATTTTTCACTTTAACGGTCTATCATTAGTTATTTCATAGAATAACAAGGTAAAGTATGAAATTTTTCATCTATTTTATACCTTAACTGATTTGTCTAGTTATTCTACGAAATAATTGAATTATACACTTTAACGGTAACATATATATCAAAAAAAGTATAACTCAATCTTTTTAATAAAATAAACACTTTACTGTGAGATTAACTATTGCATTAACTCTTTGATCGACATATTTTTTCTTTGGTGAACTTTAATGTAATAATACCCAAAATCTTCTACTATAATCATGTCGAATAGTTATTTGCATTCAAAAAAATTTAGGAGCTGAAAGTAGTTTCAAAAAGTCTGGTTTCAAAACTTGGCATTTATGGGGTTTCAGGGGTGTTAAATTTTTCTACAGGTCTGAAAATATAAAAGATTTTCAAACGAGTGTAATTCTTTTAAATTTAAATTAAATGATTCGAATATTTTACACATTATTTATAATAGAATGGGGCTTCAGAAAAGTATAAAATGTTTAAAATATAATAATAATTTTAAAAGTCATAAGCATATGAAAATTTTATAATAAATATTAAGTATTTTTTGCTGTGAGCACGCTATTTTCTAAAATATTAGCCTCTGATGTATACAACTTTATAGAACTATACAATGCATCATACTCTTTAAACCCTACCTAATTTTAGTATTATATATTCTTTGTATTTCAAGATATTTGCAAAATATTGCAATTTTTTAAATATTTTTTAAAAATGTATTTTTTTTTATTTATTAAAATATGTAAGTTATTATTCTATTTATATAAAAGTAGCTACATAGTAATAAGAATACATTTGTCTTTATAAATCAACTTATATAGCTAGTAATTAAACCTACTCTTTTAGAAAATAGCATGCATGACGTAAAACTTAATAAATATTTCTTATAGAAAAGTTTCTTATTTTCATATGCTTATAATTTTTGAAATTTTGATTATATTTTAAACCTTTTATACTTTTCTGAAGTCCCATTCCTTTATCAATAATGTGTAAAACATTCAAATTATTTAATTTAAATTTAAAGGAATTATAGCTGTTTGAAAATTGTTTATATTTTCAGACCTCTAGAGAAATTTAACACCCCTGAGACCTCTTAAAACACTAATTGACGAAAACATACGTGACTAGAAATTGCATTCGAAACTCGTATGGTAACATAATCGCTTGTATCTGTATAAACAAGTGTTATCTATTTTTGACAAATAAATCCTACATTCTAACTCTCATAATAATACAAAAGATAGTATTATTTAACTACTTTACAACAAAAATACAGTAAAAAAACATATTTTTCCAAAATACTGAACAAAAAGTTAGTTAATTTTGTTCAGTAGTAATTGTAACTAAAATTTATTATATATTACTTAACTTGATAATAAGTACATAAATTTTATGCACTGCTAATGCGAACAGAGTGTACAATATTTCAGTATGATATGCTATAAAAGAAACAGTATTATAAAATAAGATAAAAAGAAAAGATATAGTACAAATCAATAAACTACATAGTTGTCTTGCAACAAACAATAAATAAAATAATTAAAAATATAACATATGGCATATCATGGGAAAAGAGCATACATGTATATGAAAATAATTTCTTTTTGTGAGGGAAGTTAAAGAGAGAAGGAACATTTTCTCAGAGAGAGAGAGACTTTTATTAGAATTGCACATATGCTCTACGACAGCGTTTCTCAAACTGGGGGGCGTGATAACTCTACGAGGGGGGCGCGAGTCTATTGAAAAGTTGAAAACAAATGATTATTTAAAAAATTACTAATTTACTGAAAGTAATCAAACAAAATACATTCTGGTATAATAGAAAATAAAATAAGACATTTACACTGATATAATACCCTTATAAATGAATCACCACTGCAGGATGTATTTTATGAATAACTAGCTGCATGGCCCGGCTTTGCACGGGCTTTCTCTTTCCCTCATGACGCCAAAAAGTATGCGTGTGTTTGTACGCACGCAATGTGAGTGATTTCTAAAATTATTTCATTAAATTTCCACATATTTTCGATTTAAGACAGGTTTTTCCCCTCCCTCTAGCCCGGCATAACACGGTTTTTTTAGTGTAAAATTACTGTTTCCTCTTCCCCTCACAGATAGAATATAGGTTCAAATTTCGATCTATGACTTTTAAAAAACAATATTGCATTAGTTAAAAAATTATTAATGTGAAGCAATAAAAAGAAAACGATTCTTTAGTTAGCTTAAAAATGTCTCTGAAATGTATTATTATCTAAAATAATAGACAATGTACTTTTTTAATTAACAAATAATTAATTTAGTAATGAATTAATAGAAATACTTTTAAAAAACATATATATATAAGTTATAAAAAAACAGTATTGGGGGAAGCGTAGATATATATTTACATGTACTGAAAAAAAAACATTCAAAAAGAAAAAAAAACTAAATGATAAAAATATTTTGATATTTTATTTTAATTTCATAGTTTTCATTCCACTGTCATACTTACAAATTTTGTGTAATGAACGCTTAAAATAGTGTAAGTAATTTATATCAGGAAGTGTAATACATTAATATTACTTTTTGTTTTATTTATTTTATGTTAAAATCTTGCCACCCCCTCTCCCTTCGAAATCTAGTTTTATTATGAAATAAAAACAGTGATTTTACAATACTAAGAACAAATTCAACAATTATCAGTGATCCCAGTCTTATCATATAAAAAATTACATACAAACATTAACACTTATCTTGATAATTTGTACAGTTTATAAATAATCCCTTAGCTGTCGATTAAAAGTTACGCTATTCACTCTCCAATGCCACCAGGCATGAGTATAGGATGCATTGGTGGGAGGAGGGGAGAGTAAATAAAAAAGTCCTCTGAAATAAATAAATTCTTCGAAAACACAGCCCAGGTCCTTTTATTGCATTCCAAAGCATTTGGAATAAATTTATGGATAGCAGTGCACAGAAAAGATCATACTTTGTAAAGACGTATATATGCGTCCGGAGAAAATAATGCTATGGCTGAGCGAGACGTATTTATACATCAGTAGCACTTAAGATGTTTAAATCGTATTGTAGTTGTAGAATCAAAGTGTAGTATCATTGAATTCAATACATTGGTATTGTATGAAGGGAGGCACGATGAAAATTATGATTGAACTAGCTGGTATACCCGTTCTTCGCAAATTAAACAACACAGATTGAAGGATAAAGAAGTTTTTAATGAGTTAATTTTACCTGAATTTCAAATTAAACAAAAACAGCTTTTTGCATATTTTAGCTAAACAAGAAAAAGAAAGGAAAAAACACCTTTGTTAAATTTTAAGTATGTAGATCTAATAGCTGACAAAAAGGATTTTTTCATTTATAATTCCCCTTAAGGGAAATTATAAATTTAAAAAAATACTCTTGAGGGTCGATTTTTGTAATACCTCCCTAAGCTGATCTCTGCTAAGCAAAGGTAACACATTGTTAAAAGTTTTGCGTAATGAACGCTTAAAATAGTGTAAATAATTTATATCTGAAAGTGTAATACATTAATATTACTTTCTGTTGTATTTATTTTATGTTAAAATTGTAATATTCGCTAGCAACGCCGTTTCTTAAATTATAATGGCTATAATGGAGATTCAATGAAAAACACATCGAAATGATAACGATAGTGTCAAGTTGGCAAATGTCTAGTTACTTTCATAGCTCGAGCTTTATTAGAGCTTTGTAAAACCTGCCGTGTAGGAGTGCGATGTACGTTAATGCTTTATCTACCGCATTATGATTTATTGCAGTTTTTTTCATGCAATATTTTTTTGGAAAACTAACATTAAAAACTAAGGGATATAAATAAACAAAATACTCCACTTTGGGAAATTTAATCCATTATAGCTTATAAATTAATTAAAGATATTCCACTGTAAAATTAATTATATATACCGTTCACTTAAAATACGAGTAAATAGCAAAATCGTTTTCTAAGTTCATCATTAACATACAAAAACATAAGACACTTAAATTTGACATAAACTACTTTATCGGGACAAAAATGATAATCTTTCCAATCCACAGAAAACACTGTCAGCTGAAAACGCATATCTACTGCAAAACTGTTCGCTTTCCCCGCTAAAATACTCATCATAGAACCCGTGCTGCCATATATCTTGGAAGAGTGGATTTCAAAGAATATTCCTGCTAAGTATTGGTAGAATATTCCTTCTAAGTTGGTGTGGTGTGGTAGTTAGAAGAAGGGGGTGCCAGCTCAGGTGTCGTCCACGTCACTTGACCATGGATCAAAATTACGTGGTCCGTTGCCAAAAGCCCTCATGTAGTTGAACAGTGCGACGTTAATATTCATTCAGTCCTAAAAATACAGTACAGTAGTTATAAGTATTTTTATACTTAAAAATGCAATATCC
This sequence comes from Trichonephila clavipes, assembly GCA_019973935.1. Classification (NCBI taxonomy): domain Eukaryota; kingdom Metazoa; phylum Arthropoda; class Arachnida; order Araneae; family Nephilidae; genus Trichonephila; species Trichonephila clavipes. Next base: position 573,180 of record BMAU01016117.1, read on the forward strand.
TCCTATTCAATTAAAATTATAGCGTTATAATTAACTACTAACCACAAACAAACTATGCAAACATGTCCAAATGATGCAGTGTGAAAGACAAAGTTTATCTACTGTAAGTACCAGAAGCAATAAAAGTATTTATTTTGAAAAAAGATCAATTTCTTACTACCAAATGTGCATAATAAAATCATTGAAAAAACATTCAAATAAAGAGAGATTTATAACAACCTCTCCCTTCAAAACTTAGTATTATTCTGAAATAAAAAATTAGGTATTATGCTGATCACATGAATTAATTAGAAGCGAGCGCCTTGCGTATCCAAAACAAAAAAGGTTCTTTTACAAACAAAAGATAGATATATGCTGACGTGGGCTTTTTTGCAGCGCACGCCAGAATTTCTTGCAGATGGCAGAAATTTTTCCTACTTACTTGACAAATATCGTTATATTTTGGACACTTCTCACAATATCTTTATAAATTATACCTATGTGTTATTCTGATGTTTAAGCTATATTACTGTAAAGTTTCATTAAAATCCGTTCAGTTGTTTTTGCGTGAAAGACACCCAAACATCCTCACAAACTTTCACATTTATAATATATATCTAGATATTGGGTCGCCAATATTGAAAGTTTGAGAAGCACTGCTCCACGAAAAATTTGTGTGCTCACGGCATTCATTGGTACATGCTATGTATTGTTTTATTGCATACTATTTTTACATTAGAACAGTGATTCTCCACCACTGTGTGCCACCAAATTTTTGAAATGTGCAACCAAATTTTCTTTAAATTATTTATTATAATCTGAGAAAGAAAAAAAAAGAAAATCCGGAACCGAATCACACATTCAGCTGTTTTACAAAAATAAATTAAGAGTATTCGTAGAGTATTTAACTTATTCTTTCGTGGGTAGATGGAAGTGTACAACAGATAAGTAAAATTCTTTCCAAAATTTTATTGTTAGTGTGCCGTAAATTTTGAAATTGTTAAAAGTGTACAGCAACAAAAAAAAGGTTGAGAATCACTGAGACATTCTCTGTATTATAAACAAACTTTCACGCCATCTTTACTCGTTCCTCTGTTTCCCAAATACCCAGCAAATGATTCTTACAAAGCTGATCGAAAGTATCACGACTGAGGTAGGAACGCGTACTTCCGAAAGATGCTATGGTTTCGTTATGAAACCGCAAAGAAAAAGGTTGTAAAATTAAATGTTTTGTATGTATTTTCATAGAAAAAAAAGTATTTTGAAGTCATTCAATATCCGAACAGTAAGTTTTGATCGATATTTTCTATAGTTTTTGTATATTCAAACATACACAATGTCGCCTGAACATTTTTAAAAGCATCATAAAAAAGGCCTATGCAATCTTGATTTGGAAAATAGCTTACAGTCTTATTTAACTTACATCATTGCACAGGGTTTGTAGCCCATTATGGTTAATACAACAAGTTTTATTACTGTGAGCTTATTTCGGGTCTATAATGTGATGTATATTTAAGAGAAACATTCGAGAAAATAAATTTAAATTAATATTGTCCTGATATAAAAAAATTTCAGTTTATTTACAATAGTTTTGTTAAATTTAATTAATATTTTGGTGCTTTAATCAATTTTTTTTCATACTTTTTTCAATAAAATTAACGAAAAATTAAAACTAACCGGGATAGATTAGGTGTAAAATATACAAGGCTGAGACAGAACAGATCTTTATATTAAATTTTCTGGAACAGATCGAGTTGGGTTAAAAAAAATTAGGTTGAAGCATAAATCTATAATTTAACATAAAAATATATAACTTGATAATCGAAGCGATTTCATATGCTACAAACAATAATGAAAAAAAAACTTTTTCATAGTTTTAAACAAATTGTGTCTAAAATAATATAAATTATAAAAATTATTTACAAGAGATGCTTAATATTTCAGTTCCCCAAGATGAGGGAGTGCAAATCTTACATTAAATATAAAAAACACATTATTATATTTTTTATTCATACACTAAATATCAACATACACTAAATATTAACATTTGTAGTATATCAAGTGAAAAGAAAAAAAAGTCAGCATATTCCGAATGCAATATCTTACTATATTTTTCCATACAAGATTGTACTTCAATATAATAAAGTGCATCTTAAAAATATCAAATTTCCGTTGCTTTTTCTAAAATAAATATATGTTCAAATTTAAATATGCTCTCAATTCAATTTGGTATTCGTAAAATATGAGACTCATTGGGAAAAAATAATCTTGTAAGTGATTCAATTAGAACTTTATATTTTATAAATCAATTCAGATCATTTTTTTAAAATATTAAAAAATTGGTAAGCTATGTGAAACACGCAAGTTCTTATGCTTCATTTAAAAATATTAATACAATTGTAGTTAAATTAAACAGTATCATTTTTTTACAAAATGTAAATTATAATAAAAAGTACAAAAAAGCTGGCATTCAAAAAATATATTTTTTTAACGCAAGATTAAAATCAACTATTTGCGTATATTTAATGCACTAATTTAATTCCTATCGATAACGTTTTATAAATAAATTTTCCATACCAAATGTAAAAAAAAAAATTAACATCTACAAATAAATACATTAACAACCGGTTCCGACGTGACACATTTTAATCAATTTTCCATTTCCATCGCATTTAATAAAATAAAATCCCTCGCTTCCAATGCGAATTTTTAATTTCTACATTAAACATTTATTTTTTTTATCAGCCATCTTCCTACGAGGCTATTTCTTAATTTAAAATATCTCAAAGAATCTGAAATGAATTCTTATATATTTGTTTCGATATTTTTTTCTTATTTATACGCATTTAATGAATTTATACTTGGCTTTCATAACTATGAAGAAATTATATATTTGCTCAAATATTTTTAAAATACTTAACAGTTTTTTTAATTTTTCTTTTAAGAATTCGTCTTTCTTTGAATGCAATACTGCTGGTTTACTTCATACATACATCGCCTTATTTAAAAGTAAATAGTTGCTCTAACATAGCAAAAAAAAAGTTTTATTTTCTTTTGTTTCAAGAAAGTTTATTTGAAACCATATAGCCTTCAACATATTTTATTTGTAAAATTTAACTTTCAATTGATATGAATTATACAAAATTTTGCTTTCGAACTAAAGTATTATAAACATTTAGAGAGTGCATAAAAATAATTTTATAATAAACCGTGACACAAAAAGTAGAGCTATTAAGAGCTGGTTATCCAAAATAAAAGTTATTTCTTCATATTTTAATTCTTTAAATTTCAAGAACTATATTTCAATAGCTGAACTTTGGCATAATGTACTAAATGATAAAATGTATGTAAAGCAAATATTGATTAAACAAATATCATCAAACTATCTGTACTACAGAAAATCTCCTCTTACATGTTATTAAAATGTTTTAGTATTCTATACATCATATATTCTTATTTTCAATAGTATTCAATTGATGCGAGGAACTGGAAAAAAGAACCAGCAGAGCATATCGAGCATGTGGTAAATAACAAAAAAATAATACAATTTACTTTTTTAAACCTTGAAACAGAAAAAATAAAAATCTATATTCTTCATAAAATAATTTTGTAAACTTCTGACTTCTTAATGTGCCCATTTTGTAACGAATAGTGCAGAATAACACAAACTTCCTAATTAGGGAAGATCAATCTCGTTCTTAGAAAACTGACTTCTGAAACAAAATTAAGTTCAATTTATGAGTCTACTGTATTATAATGGTTAAATTTATAATAAATGTACGCTTGAACGTATCCCTGAATATATGCTTGCTGTAACTAAAATGCCGGAAGCCTTACCTACTTCAGTAGCGAAGCTTATTACTTGCAGGCTCAGTTACATTTCGAATTTTTCTCACAAGGGATTTTCTATCGTTCTCATTAAATTTAACCATCCTGTCAGAGTAATTTTATAGCAGTAAAACTTCTATTGTTCTAATTTTTAATGAGGTCATTTATCAACAATGTAAAAGAAATATTTTAAAAGAGGCAAATAAAAGATTATGGAATCAAATCATAATGCAATGTATTTATTTTAGCTTCGAAGATGTGACTCTCCATTTTTATATTACCATTTTTCAGAACAAACAAAATTGTATGATTTTTTTAGAATGTTTAATAAAGAAATTGGATGAGAGAAAAATTATATTTTTAACTTTTTAAAAATCCTATCATTACGTTATAAACAGCCCTAATGAATTGCTTATTTACCCGTTGAATAAAAATAAGAAAATCAAGTAACTTCTATTTTTATAAAAAGATTTGATTTTATTTGGGTTTTTTCATGTTTTTCAAATAATTCAAATACATTACTTATTTTAATAAAAGACAGAACTTATTAACGTAACACGCTTTTCATCTCCATGTAATTGTAGATTTAAATCACGTTACTTAATGGATTGTCTTTTTTCTCAAAGTTATTGACATTTTTCTACTGATAACTCTTAGAATGATAGAACAGAACATCTTAGTTTCAAAATTTTATTTACTATTCTTAATCAATTATTTGTTATTTATTCCATTGCATTGACGATTTTTATATTGTGAATAAGTCGTGATTTTAAGCACTTTATATGAGTCTACCATTAAAAATTGTTAGATTTTTATTTTAAGAACTCAATACAAAACAATGTTCTACGTAATTTAGAAAAGGTATACTTATATCTGCCTCGTCGAAAGAAATTTTTAAGCTTGTCTCATTTTTTGCAAATCCTGATAAAAATTCCCCTTTTTCTATGCTACATTTTCTATTTTCAATTGTATAACACGTTGATGTTTACTAACAGGGAAATATAAAACAGCTCTGTTATCAAATCATATCACACACAGTGCACAGTCTGGTACCTCATTATTCTATCTTATAGAAAATGTATGGAATGGAATTTTATATATGATGAATAAGAGAGAGAGAGGAGACACTTAAGACAGAAGACTCAATAAAAGATATAAAATAGGTATAAATGAAGAGTCTTAGAGCCTCACAAAGAAATATTCCTTTTGCCACTGAATGCTTCGATCCCATCGGTGAATTCATGATTCGAAGTGTATCTGTAAAGTTATTTGTGTAACCTATTCACCACATCCATCTCATCAATTATTCAATGTAACATGTGCAAGAAATTTTCGCCCAAGCAGTTGCTTCTTAACATATCCCAGAAAGGAGAAAGTTACGTTCCTATTCCTGGAAAAATAGTTCGTGACTATACTTAATGCTTTGACTAATATGTTATTATCCTTCAGTTCATGTGAAGATTTAAATATCTTTCCAAATTCTTTTTGTCTAAAATCTCATAATGTCAGCCGAAATCTCTATAGATGCGCCCATGCAAAATAAAATGTTCCATGAATAGTATGTTGGTGTTTGTGTGTCGATCGACGATATAATATGTATGAAATTCCTTTTAACACTTGCCACCGAGATAATTTGCTTCATTAAGATTCAAAGATTTTTAGCAATGCTCTCATACATTTTTTATTTTCTGCAAACAACTTCTCTTACCTCATGACGATTTTTAATCTCTTATAAGTAACATGTAAATCTTCAGTAATTTCTTTTTGGAATAACACAATTTTAAGATGTTTAGTTACTTATTTAAGTTTTACCTGGTATGTAACGTAATAAATAATTCAACATCTTTTATTTGTAAATTAAAGTAATGTGTACGTCTATATATATAACAATTTGTATGCTATGTAGTTTTAATTCCAAAAAGAAATATTACTTTTAGTTGTGTTTTGGATATATTTTTAGGTTTTATTATTATTTGTGCCAGTATCGCATTTATCAAGAAAAAAAGAAAAAAGAGAACTTAGTCAAGCAAATCAGCCTATCTTCATTTCTTATATTATTGGATTATTACAAAATGGTATTCGTAATAAAAACAGTTAACGATTATTTATTTTCTTAGATAAAAGGATAAACATTTGATAAAAGTTCTATAAAGTATTTTTATTTAAAAGAACTGTCTTTATAGAAATCATTCAAAATGACATTTAATAAGAAGGAAAAGTTTTAGCTAAATTAATTTTTTATCTGAAAATGCATTGTTGAGTTCTGTCAAATATTCTACATACCTATAAACCATTTTTAATTATTATTTAGTAGCAAGTATTGTAACAATTTAAGTGTTATGTATTTTCTATGATTAAATTCTACTAAAATACTACACAAGTAGGGATGGCAATATCGGACTAAAAGTTCAAAACCGGTATTCGGTATTTTCTAGGTCTTAATACGGGGATACTGGTTTTAATACCGGTAGTATAAATGTTAGAAAAAGAAAGAAAACACAGGTATTTCTTTGTTTTATTTATCATTTTTATTAGAGAGTGTAGGTATCACAAAAAATAATTTGTAACTTATAAATTATAACGGTGTATAAAGAATCACAAAAAAAGTATAAAGGGACATCTTATTTATTTAAATCACAAAAAAGTGTAAAGATCACGATTCAGTCTGTGTTACTATTACAAATTTTTTAATGTGATCTTAAAAACATAATGTATCAATTGTGCTGTTATTAAACCTGGAACGTAATATTGTGCAAAAATTACCTGATGTAGAAATCGCTCTTTCAGTACCTATGCTAATTGGTGGTACTGTTAGCAATGTGTGACATACTTTTAAAATGCGCGATATTCTCATATAAATAATGAAATCAAACTTAAGTATTATCAACTGTTGTTTTTTTGTTCTTTAAAATTATTCTTATTCATTAATATCGGTTCTTATTTATGACTATATATATACACTGGTGTGCAAAAATTAAGGACGAGACGGTTGTTTCAATATAACTTTGTACAAAAGCTTTCCAAATCAACACATTTAATACCGTAAGATTCCCAATACGTAAGGACATGTGTAATGTAAGCAACACTTACTAAAAGAGAAATCAGAGGGATAAAAAGAAGCTTGATTGAAAAAGTAGCATGGAGCGCAATGCGACTGAAGGCCGAAACATCCCTGTGATGGGTGTCCAGCAAGAAACATCCGATCTTTAGTAGGGGATATGATCTCCCCTGACTGCTAGGCAGGTTTCACAGCGTCTGCCCATGCTGAGAATGAGGGTGTCAATGAGTTGTTGAGGCATTGCTGCCCATTCGTCTTGCAGCGCCAATCGAAGCTCCCGAATCGTTACTGGTGGTAAGGTACGAGCTGCCAAGCGTCTGCCTAGAAAATCCCATACATGCTCGATGGGATTGAGATCCGGAGATCGTGCCGGCCAATCCATACGTTCAATATCCTCACTCTCTAAGAGCTGTTCGGCAGCTACTGTGCGATGACATGGTGCATTGTCGTCCATGAAAAGGAACTGCAGACCCATAGCGCCTCTAAAAAGACGCACATATGGAAGAAGAATCTCGTTACAATAACGGGTCCCGTTGACTGAACCTGCGTCGAAGATGTGAAGGTCTGTCCGACTACCAAGCATGATGCCTCCCCAAACGAGAACACCGCGACCTCCATACCTGTCTCTTTCAATGATGTTCGAGGGATGATTGCGGCTTCCCCGCTCTCTCCAGATGAGTATGCGATGAGAATCTCTACTCCAACTGAATCTGCCCTCATCTGTAAAGAGTACTCGTCCCCATTCATTGTCTCCCCAATTCCGGTGTTCCCGGCACCACAGAGAACGCCTTCTCCGATGGGCAGGCGTTAAAAGTACACACCGTACAGGGCGTCGTGCAAACAGACCACCACCGTGCAGTCTTCTGGCCACGGTAAAACGCGATTTCGGTCGTCCAGTCGCCTGTGTCGCGTGTCTAGCGATTTCTCCCAATGTCTGCCGCCTATTTCTTCTGGCCTGTAAGACAATGTACCGGTCATCTGCTGGTGTGGTTCCTCGTGAACGACCACTACTGAACCCCCGGATAGCTGTTCCTGTAGTTTGAAATTGTCTCCAAAGTCGTGAAACGATGCTGTGAGCAATTCCGAACTCGGCAGCCACACTTGTCACACTGCGGCCTTCCTCCAACTTCCCAATGATTCGACCTCGGGTAAAAGCATCCAGATGTCATCTAACAGATTGATTATTCGCCATTTCTCGCTGAGGCAGCAACTCGTTGTGATTTTAACTGCTATACGGCGTGCATTCTCTTTGCCAGAAATACTGATCTTACACCGACAACATGCTTCATACAACTCAGACACTCCCCCATTACGTCTACCTGCATATCTGCGCATGTGCTACCGTACATCACCTTACTTAATCTCCTGATTGGTCTTTCTGTCCGCTCTGCCTCTTCGTTCAGCTGATATGCTAATTTTTCGACTTCGTCCTTAATTTTTGCACACCAGTGTTTATTTATATATATATATATATATATATATATATATATATATATATATATATATATAATGAATCTGAAAAATATTTTGAACCCTAAGGTATGATATACAAATACAAATATGCATAACAAACTCCCCAATTAAAAAAAATATCGAAATATTACTTACTTTCTTTACAATTACAACTTTGTTGTCACAGATACGCGCGCGCGCGAATATCAGACCACTCATCCTGCGCGTGTGCAATATCGCTCTTAGCTGTAATAGGATAGTTTTGTAATTCTTAATTGTGTACGATGAAACTTTGTATCCAAAGTCTAATTAATTTCACCCCTTAGTGAGACATAAAAACAGAAATGTATGCTATTTTAATGTTGGCGATCTCTGAACATATATTGGAGACAATTTTAAAAAATTCTAGTAAATACCGAAAAACCGGTTTTTAAATTGTGAATACCGGTATTACAAAATTGCCCAAATGGCTCAAAATACCGGTATTCAGTATATCGGTATTGCAATCCCTATATACAAGAGAATAATTTATGAAAAGTTGTTTTTTTTTCTAATATTCTTTTCTTTTAAAGTTCTTAACCTTTCAATGGAAATGTACAGTTTTTTAACTTTCTAACAATAATTGAATCCTTATATAACTGAACACACCCTCATCATAAGTTGTATTTTGTAAACTAATTATTCATGAGTTAATGGATGTGTCATTTATCTGTCTGTTTATTATCCAGAAGGACCGAACCCGCTCAGCAAGTGTTCAGAGCTTTTAAGCCATTTTCTTCCTGGAAAGTCACGTCACTTCAGCTAACCGTAGTGGTCAAAGAGCAAGCAAAGGTCTCCCGGATATTCATATAACTAAAATAGAACTTTAATTGCATAAGTCAGTGCTTCTCAAACTTGCAATATTTGCGCCCCAATTATCAATCACTATTTTCATCGCGCCCCCTCCATACTACAACAATGTATTGAATTCAATAACCATGTACTTTGACGTAAGACTACAATGGAACTTTAATTATAAACCGTACAGATTATCAAGATAACTTTTACATTTTGTATATAATTTTATATATGACAAGACTATGGGATCACTGGTAATTATTAAACATGTTTTGAATTATTATTAAAATTAATTATCCAATAAATTGTGTGTTACTGATACATTTATAAGTGTATATATGATTGTAAAAATGTATATTTTATTTTTTATTACGTCAGAATGTATTTTGTTTTACTTCCTTTTAGTAAATCAATAATGTTTTAAAATAACCTTTCATTTTTGACTTTTCGATATGCTCGTGCCCCCCATGTGCAGTTATCACGTCCCCTAATGGGAGCGTGCTTCACAGTTTGAGAAGCGCTGACATAAGTAGTCATATAGTACAGCACAAAGTACAAGTATATTAATAGCAGAAGCTTAGGGCTAAGAATGCAGGGTTAAGCCGTTTTAAAGCCCAAAGCTTTGTTTTTTTTTATTTTATATGTCTACATTACAGGGTTAAAACAAAATTTATGAGAGAAAATGTAGCTAAAATTGGTATAAAATAATGTTTAGTACTAAAATTAATTTGTATTAAATCTAAATATTAACACATTCCAAAGTATCAGAAAATGGTCTACTCAATCCTACTATACTATGGAAATCCTACCACTGCATATACAGTGATTGATTGGATATTAACTTCGCACTGTTCAGCTACACTAGGGCTTTTGGCGACGGACCACATAATTTTGAACCATGGCCAAGTGACGTGGACGATACCTGAGCTGGCACCCCCTCTCCTAACTTCCACATGACACCAACGGAAGGGCGTTTCAGCTCTCGACAGATTTAACGTGCATCGCTGCCCTACATGGCGAGTCTTTAGTGGTAATGGGCTCGAACTTGTGACAAGGCATGCCACGATCCAATACCTATACCACTTGGCTACCGCAGCCACCACTGCATATACAGAAACTATTAGTTATAAATACATTCTTTAATGTAATTAATTACATATTTTACATAGAAAAATAATGCAAATAGTACGGATTATTTATAAAAAGTTCCATATAAATACGTTTTTGAAAAAAAAAGTGTAAAAAAGGAGTGCAATTACAATGCAATTAACTAACATGTAGCGAACAAGATTTATAAATCTATCATAAATATATATTTTACAAAATGCAGGTAGGTTTTTTTAAAAAAATTTCGTTTTTTCTTGTTTTGAATTGTAATGCGGGAATTCGAATTGAAGCCTGAATTTTTCATGATTGACTTCAATCACAGATACCATAAATTTTGAAAAAAAATTGTTTTGAAAATTTTAGTATCTATTTTTATTGGAATGTGGTTGGTAATATTCAAGTAAATTCATAAATATTTCACATTAGCTCAACATCCCTACCTAATTTTTAACAAAAAAAAACTGCTTATCAATTTATAAGCGAGTAAAAAAATATTGAGCTTTTCAAAATATGTTTCTCTTTTTTTTCTTATCATTTAAATGTATTAATCTCTTTTCTATATTTAAACGGGATGAAATTCTCCCAAATGCCTCTTTATGCTTAATAACAATAAGTTTACTCGAGTTAACCTAATTTCTTTTCCACACACACACAAGTCAATTAAATTTTCATTTAAATCGAGCAAAAACCAACTGTGGTCTCAGGGGTGTTAATTTTTTGTCGAGGGGTGAAAGTATAAACAATTTTAAAACAGGCATAATTCTTTTAAATTTAAATTAAATAATTCGAATCTTTTACACATTATTTACAAAGTATTATGGCTTAAAAAAAATGTTTGAAATATAATCATAATTTTATAAATTATTAGCATATGAAAATATGTAATAAATATTAAATATTTTTTGCGTTGCGCACGATATTTTCTAAAATAGTATCCTCTGATGTATAAAACTTCACAGAATTATACTATGCATCATACTTTTTAAACGCTACATCATTTAAGAAGAATATATATTTTGTATTTCAAAATATTTGAAAAATATAGAATTTTTTTAAAAAGTTTTGAAAATTTAATTTTTTCTATTCTTTAAAAAATATAATTTATTATTGTACTAACATAAAAGTTTTTAAACTGTAATAAGGATACATTTAACTTTAGAAATCATTTCATTGCTAGTAATTAAAGCTAATGTTTCAGAAAAAAGCATGCGCAACGTAAAACGTAATTAATATTTCTTATAGAAATGTTTTTTTAATTTCATATGTTTATAATTTTTAAAATTATGACTATATTTTAAACATTTTATACTTTTCTGAAGTCCTATTTCTTTATAAATAATACGTAAAAGACTCGATTTATTTAATTTTAATTTCAAAAAGTTAAATGAATTTGAATGTTGTTTCTATTTTCAGCCCTCTAGAAAAAGTCAACCCCCCTGATACACCTTAATGCCATCCTACCTAGTATGGTGGTTGTGACACTCGGCTTGTAATCAAGTGGAGCTCGGGTTAGAATCCTGAATAAGGTATGGATGTATCTTAGGGGAAAGAAGTTGAACTTTTGGCTGAAATGAATTCTCGAATGGAAATCAGCACATCCCTTCTGTTCTATGCTGGAATCAACGTTTGTAATAAAAGTCTGTGTTCTTCTGTATTTGTATTGTATGTTCCTGTTCATCTATCTCTCGTCTTTCATATGTATACCAGTATGACAACAGCAGCAAATTTTAATTAACAATTTCATGAATTTTGATGCACATTAAATTTATGCTGCAATTACTTTCATTCATACGCTAAAAAAAGGGAAAATTAGAAACTTTTAAAAACATTTAACTATAGAGATATATTCAATTCTCAGTCATCACCTCACAAATAATCTTAAAGACAATACCTTCAAAACTCATTTGAAATTGGCAATGTATCGCTTTTCAATGTACCATTTGTCTCTAGATTCTTGACTAATTTTGTCGTGGTACCTCCTGTTTGGGTTGGTGGAGGTGGAGATCTCACTGATCGTGCTAAGGTTCTCGGGATGATACGAACGTAGTAGGATTGAGAAGCGATTAAATTAAACAAGAAACGATAGCAAATAGATACTTGCAATAATACACTTTTTTTAATTTAAGCGTTAGAACTTACACGAGATGTAGGCAAGATAACTAAATAATAGAAATAACAGTCATTTATCTAAAATGAGATGCAAGCTCTGAAACTCTCGCCAAAGAAAAATCCTCCAATTTTTTCTAATACGACTATAATTCATCCACATAACAACTATTCTCTACTACTATGTAAATGTAGTTTAGTAATGACGTTCATTTGCGGAGTAAACCTGTTCTAGTTTTAAGTCCTAATTCGGCTGGATGGGAAAAAACCCGAGTTAAAGAGGGTGGACCTCACGGATAACCCATGGCTACAACTATGGCTTTATAGAATAATCTATTTATATACTTTGTGAGGTTACACTCTGTCTTATTTACACTTAAGGCAGCGTTTCCCAAACTGTGGGGTGCACCTCCAGGGAGGTGTAATATCCCTATGTGAGGGATGGAAGCATATTGAAAAGTAGAAAAAAAAATTTTAATAAGTATTAATTCGCTGAAAGGAAGCAAAACAAAATACATTCTGACTTAATGGAAGATAAATAATATTAACACTGATATAAAGGGTGTTTTTTGAGAGATATAGAACTTTAAATTACAATAAAACAACGATGTATTATTCGATTGACATGAATTTTTTTTATTCGAAAGATACTCTTGTGGCATTACATTTTAAATAGGATTTCTGGCATAGGACTGCCACGGCTGGCTTGGATGTAGTCCAATCTGGACGTCCAATTTTCGATGACTTTTTCCAACATTTGTGGCCGTATATTGGCAATAACACGGCGAATGTTGTCTTCCAAATGGTCAAGCGCTTGTGGCTTATCCGCATAGACCAATGACTCTACATAGCCCCACAGAAAATAGTCTAGCGGTGTTAAATCACAAGATCTTGGAGGCCAATTCACAGGTCCAAAACGTGAAATTAGGCGGTCACCAAACGTGTCTTTCAATAAATCGATTGTGGCACGAGCTGTGTGACATGTTGCGCCGTCTTTTTGGAACCACAGCTCCTGGACATCATGATTGTTCAATTCAGGAATGAAAAAGTTAGTAATCATGGCTCTACACCGATCACCATTGACTGTAACGTTGTGGCCTTCATGGTTTTTGAAGAAGGATTCCACCAGCCCATAAGGCGCACCAAACAGTCAGTTTTTCTGGATGTAACGGTGTTTCGACATACACTTGTGGATTAGCTTCACTCCAAATGCGACAGTTTTGTTTGTTGACGTAGCCATTCAACCAGAAGTGCGCTTTATCGCTAAGCAAAATTCGCTTATGAAAATCGACCATTATTTTCGAAATAAAATTGCACAATTTGAAAGCGTTTTTCAGGCGTGAGTCTATTCATGGTAAATTGCCAAACCAAGCTGAGAATAAATCACTTGACAGCTGTTAAATCGGTCGCCATCTTGGAAAGTAATGCCAACTTAAACTTCTATACCTGGAAAAAAACACTCTGTAATATATTTATTAATGTATCAGAACTGCACAGTATTATTGATAATTAATTTACAATACTAAATAAAAAAAATAACAAGGTTTATAATTACTAGTGCCACCCATGGACTTGTCATATACAAAATTTAATATTTATCTTGATAATTTGTATGGTTTATAATTATAGTCTAATGTAGATTTAGCGTCAAAGTACATTTTTATACCACTCAATGCATGGTCATTATTTGTGGGGGCGATGGAAATTATGATTGAAAATTGGGTCACAAATATTGAAAGTTTGAGCAGCACTGGATTAAGGTCCAAATTATTTTCATCACTTAAAAATTCAAATTCTTTTTATTGTCTTTTTCTAAAGAAATCAATGTGCTTAACTGTAATCCAAAAATATTTTCACAAAAAAGATTTTTTTTTAAGTTCGAAGAATCCATAATCTGAGAACTTCTTAAGTCGCGTGGGTCACTTATAGCATATAAAAAAAGGACAATTTGGTTAAGGCGTTACATTTTATTTATTATTTTTATATGGCGGTGACGATATGATATACGCAAAAGCAACTTACGACACATACGAGCCCTGCAAATTATTATAGATGTCTTCCAAAACAATGCCCTTTTCAGTAAAAATTTTAAAAATTCCAAACATATCCTCTCTTAGAATCACATGAAAGGCAGGTTTTAATACCAAATAGGGTTCTTATTAGTGGTATATATTTATCCAACCCAAGTGTCCTTTATATAGTAAAAACCTTTCACCAATTGTTTTACCTATTTTTTTTCCAAGAGTGCAATAAAGAACAAAATTTGTCTAATATTTTTACGTATACTGACCATATTTTTCTCAAATTAGGATTTAGATGGTTTTTTGCACACCGAACGCCTCTTTGTTTAAAAAAATGAAAATACTTTTGGATGGATTTTGGAAGACGTTTCCAAGCGCTAACGTGACAAGCACTGAGTAAAACACTTTTTTTATGAACATATCCTTTTACCAGTACATTGCTCCATCACTGACTCTTTAATCACAACACTTCGTAGAAAAATAAAGGCTAAAATATCTGTACTTGAATTTCAGTGGAAGTAATATCAAACCATGCACAGTTAAAAATTGGAGGCTTATTTACTAAGAATTACTAAGCATACATGTTTGTGTTTCTCATACATATATAAGTTCGTCACTTAAAAATAAACAAATTTAAAACAGTGTTAAAGTGTTCTTTTTAAAAATTTATTTTTTTGCTTTGCAACAAACGAAAATATCGGTGGATGAATCATTCACTCTTATTAACATATAAATGTTGTTCAACATTTGACCCACTAGAATTTTCATATCCACTTTCAACACCCGACATTTTGAACGTATACCACAACAGTATAAAATGTTACTAAAGAACACAAGAATGCTGTGAATTAAATCAACTTGTGTAAAGAAATACCAACAGATACTCAAAACCTAATTTAAAACATTCCATTATGCGCTAGAAAACCCTCGAATTATTTCCATGTATAGTAATAATATGTATTTCCGTAAACAATAAATTTTTTCGACGAGATTGATTAAGTTAATCCGTGTATCTCGGGATATAAAAGAAATTGCATGTATTTACATGTAACGAATTTTTTCCGGTTATATCCTTAAGAAGTCAATATGATTTTATTCTGTTCTCTTGATCTTATCCTTCCAACACAAGTTGACTTTTATTTTCCGAAGAGTATGCAAATAGACAAGGAAGAACAACAAAAATAAATCTTTTGGTTTCTCATAAGACGTGTAGCAGTTCTTATATTTATAGTCTTTAAGGTTAAAAGGGACAAACTATCAAGATTGAAATCATATTCATTATTAGTTGCAACTTGCTTGGTTTGATTTCGATTTTTTGTTAACATCTTACTCTGTGTAGCAACACCAAGGCTATTGGACTTCATGATTCTGAACTTGTAAAAGTGAAGAGAATGGCACCCACACAAGTTAGACCCTAATCTCCAAACTTACACACTACACTAATGTGTGGCTCGAAAAATTTAACGAACATCCTCCCCTTTACACGACGAATCTTCATCGGTACCAGAACTCAAATCTGAGACTCGACAACCCTGTCATTTCGCTACCATTATCACTCGATTACCATAGCAACACAACTTGCATATTATAATTTATATATAGCATTTGCTTATATAATCAATTTATTCTATTCCAAACACAAAAAGAGAATCAATTTCATTAATCCTTTCTTGTTCCTGGAATAAAAGAACAATTAAGTCTTTAACCTATTTTTCTGTGAAACTACCTCTTTAATTCTGATTACTGTTAGTAGAAAATTATCTAGTAAGAACTAAAATTTGTGAACAAGTAACGAATGAAGATTATTTTAAAAGTTAGGTTTGTTATATATTTAAACTAAATCTGTAAATTATATTAGAAAACTTTATAACAAACGTTCAAGTATGGAATCCATTAAATAATTTTAGCTTCTTCAGACAGAGGCTTCGATAATTTATTTTTTTAGAAGATAAAGAAGGAGATAATTCTATATATTTCTATAGTTAGTGCTTTATTAATATAAAACAAATTAAAATAAAAATTAAGAAACTGAAAAGAATACCTTTAGCTTGCAAAATAGAAATTTCAACAAATAATTTCTGATTGGTTTCCTCTAAAGTGCAATAGAAACAATTCCAGATTTTTGTTTTTAAATTAAGCCTATTTACTCCCACACTACTGATTTCTCAAAGTATTTTCCAATTATAAACAAGTAAATAAAAGTCGAATTCATTGTTCATGCACAAAAGCTTTCAGTTCGAATGCAAAAGGTGCAAAAATCGATTTTACTCTTATAGTTAAGTATACAGGAGTTTTCTTTTATTCTTCCAAGCATTTAACGATTACGAATGTCTTGCGTATAACTTAATTGAAGAAACTTGTTACTTTCAGTGGGATTAAGTGGTATTGGAAAAGGGAAATACTAAATTGTCTACATTTAACGGAAGGATTGGATCTGTCGCAAAAGTTTCCTTTTACTGTATTTCTCGGTAACAACAAATAAGGGCACAAGAAACAAATTAAGTTGAAAGTTATCATGCGACATAAAGAAGTTTATCGCATGTAACAAAAGTTTAGTCAGTCTTAGAAGTTTTGTTAAGTTTAATCAATTATACAAAATGAGATAGCAATCACTCTCTCTCTCATTTACACACAGAGAGAAAATCATGCTGAACCCTCTTTAGTATCTGTGGGCAATTAAAAATAAGATGCTTAAGTGTAATTTTTCAATTTAACCCTCGAAAAGAAGTTTAATTCTGCAAAATCATTGCGATAAAATAAAATAAAAGCACAAACCAGAGTTAAAAAATATTCAGAAATTCTTAATGAGATATTAAAGTTTAACTGAAACTCTATTATATATTTAAAGAAATGAATTAAGTATATTAAATTCGACAAAGTGTTTTTCGTAGTGAATACAAAAATAGCAGCATAAAATTATTAGATGTTATAATAGTTCCCCAACATAAAATCAAACAATATACTGAAATGAAATTTCTTAAAATTACAATAAGAAACTTAAGTAAATATCTAAAAGAATAATCATTATAAAAACACCATCAATTTTTTTTCAAGTCCTTAGATGTGTAAAATTGTTTCTATGACATGATATATAGTACCTATGTGATTATGATGGGCTTTTGGAAAAAGAAATAAAAACTCACACGTATATATATATATATATATAATGAGATGTTAAATGCGATGTAGAATACTTCGACTTTTACTAAAGCTGTTAAAAATTAAATAATTTTCAAGTAATAAGAAAGTTAATAATTTGAGGTAACTTTTTAGAAGTAAATTGTTATTTTTTCATTTAAATGGAGGAAAATTTATAGGAAGTAATTTTACATTCCATGGCTTAAGACCATAATTAAATTTTGGTCAGTATATAAACTTATTTGATTTTAATAACTGATAAAAAAAATAAGCATACGGGAATCAAGAAACTTATAGATAAACTTCGTATATCAGAATTAAACATTTATCATCGAAACGCTACTCTTCAATTATATAAAACAGGATTTCGATACACTGTCACATTTCACCTTTACGAAACTCTTGCCCTAGGTAATTCATTTACAAACCAAAACACTTATCGCTCATTTAAACTCAAGAGTGGAACAAATGAATTAATTACATGAGAACAAACTTCCTCACATGCTTATCTCATATAATCCTTAATCTTAGCTCAAAATATAGATCTTTAAAGTATTATATATTTACAGAAACTCAGATACTTCAATACTACATTTAATATTGCATATATACAAAAAACATGCTGAATTCATGTACAATGTCATTATAGTATACTCAATTTAAACTAATAATTTCTAATTTTACTATCTCTTTAATGGCCTGATTCAGTGAGACAAATATGTTGCTGAATGTCTTACTTTAAGACAGAACAGAAATGGATTAATTATTAATTATTCATGTACACAAAAAACCTAATTTAAATCATAATTTAAAAAGAAACATAATTGAATACAAAAAGTTTTAGTATAAATTGCCTTTTTATATTAGTCGCAATTTCTTAAATTTATAATAAGTGTTATAAAGCAGAAATTTTGTTATGAAAGTAGTATGTCACTCAATGTTTAAAAAAAAATATTTCAAATCATGTATTTCGTATTCAACCAAAATCTTCTTCAAGAGAACCTGCTAAATATGTTACATACTCAAACAAAAAACAACTCTCATAACAGATAAATTCTAATGAGAAACAATAACATTAATTGAACAAAAACTAGCACAGACTAACAAAGAGATTGATTAGCTTGTGGTTTAGATGTTAGTAATTCAACTGTACGTCGTAGGCTTCTAGAACATAACAGAAAGGCAAGAGGACCATGAAAAACACTATTCGGGTGTTTAAATGAAAATTAAATAATTGTATTGGACTAAAAAATATCTTGGTCTTCTGGTGATTTGGAAAGAGGTAATTTCATGTGAGGAAATTTATTTAAGCAAAGTTACCCAGCAAATGCAGTTATACACAAACTACTGAGAATCTCCGTAAAACCTCAGCATGTTCAACAAACTGTAAAAAAAACAGTCATTGATACAGATACCTTGGGAGAGAGGGGGTTCACAGCAGATGGCACTAGAACCCTAATTACTATTCAAGACTTGAACTATTCATCCAAATACGAAATATATTACGAAGTAAATCTTTTCTATTCTTGAAAACTTTAGACGAGATATTTCAACATGACTTCACTCCATGTACAATTCAAAATCTGTCAATATTTCCATGCTTAAAAATAAAATAAATTTCCTTCAATTGCCTGAAAATTGCTCCAACTTAAATCCTTTCTAAAAATTGTGAAATATTTTGAAATGACGTTTAAGTAAAATGACTATATAACCAAAGAACGTATGAAAAAGAGTAGTATAAAAATGTGGTTCCAAGATCATGAAATCCAAAAATGCCCACTAAAATAGCAGAATTAAAATCAAAACAAATTAAACAGATAATTTCTGCCAAAGGAAGCCTTACTTTAAGCTAATACACGCATTTATTAGAGTATATAAAGACACAAAGAATTAAAGAAAGGCATAGTTTCAAAAAGAGTGATTTTTTTACTTTGCCCCAATTAAATTACACGGATGTGTAAAAGTAAAAAACGCCATCATTTTAAGCAGCGTTGATTATGCAAGTTATTAAACGTCTATTGCTAATGAACAAATAAAAAAATGGATACCTTTTTTTAGCATATGAAAAAGAATAAAAAGCGTAGCGTACGTAAAAAAAGAAGAAATTGAACAAAACACTATCAGAAAATTTAAAAATTAATATTAAGAAAAAATTCATTCTCGGTGATTAGCGTAGAAATGGTTAAATGATCCTGAAGTAACCAAATTAATTACTTTAAAAACATTTTAGATCTCCCTGATATATTCATGCAATTGTTACATTGAGAGAAGTGTGAAAATATAATTCACAACAATATTAGCAACAATGAATCAGAAATAGCTAAACTTTTTGATAGCTCAATGAAGCGCTGAAAGTTGATGCTAGCAATTTAAAGAACCAAAACTTTTTAAAACATGATGAAATAAACAATTTTTTTTATTCATTGTCCAAGAACAATTTTTGGTTTGGAAAAGTAAAAATGAAATAAAACTCCATAATTTTTACTGATGACTAAATGTAACAAAACCTTAAAAGAGAGACTATATTATCCCATTATTATAAAACCATTGACTACTTCCAGAAGTAATTAGAGTACTAAAGACCCCCTAAAGATCGAAGTATTCTCGGAAATGCAATACTGACTATTGAAGAAAGTTTTTAATAAAGCCAAATTTTGTTCAGTCTTTCAAAAATTTCAATTATCAGACAATATAATGATATGGAAATCCTAATGCAAGAAAACAAAAGATCATGCAACAATTTTTCTCTACACAATCCTTTCATTGTTTTAACATTTTCTTGTTCTGGTATTCCTGGTATATGTTACATAACTAGAAGTTTTTAATATAATAATAATCAATATCGATACTTACTGCTACCATCTCTTGCACAGTCCAGTAATGTATCGCACCATGAATGACATAACTGCGTGTAATCGTTTGATGTCATTTTGAACGATCGAGAATACACATCACTGATTTCGATATACTGACTTAGCTACTAATTGAACATTATCGAATATATTACTAAATTAACGGCTGAGAAAGATTGTTAACAATCAATGGTTGAGTGATTTATTGAGCTATTGTTTCGTACTCTAGGTATTAAGTTTTTTTTTCTCAGAGATAATTGAGATACAGACTTTTTAACCAATTTCAATCCCCAAGGAAAGTTTAAAGTATTATTCCAAAAAATAACATTTTTAAGCATTTTACATTAAATTTTGAAAGATTCACCTATTGCAAATGTAAATGATGTTTTAATAAGTAGAAGACAATAACTAATAATTTGTAAATGCTAATAGGATGCTTTTTTGTAATATGAAATCAAAGAGAAGATTTCAATAATTGAAATTTTCTTGAACAGAATAAGAAAGATATTAAATAACCTCTGAATCATGCTTTTTTTCCTAAAATAATACTATATATCTCAAATGCTTTTTTTTTATCTATTTAACGAATTTTTCATTGAATACTAAATAATTAAAATTGATAAAAGACTTTTTTCATCTTACCTGTATCAATCTTTAAAAAAATAATTTTTTTTTCCAAAATGTTTCTGCTCTAAACAGACAACTTGAGCCTACACTTTTCAAAAAAAAATATCAAAATGTTTTCCCCATTAAAGAGATCAAAAACTGTTCAAAAGTATTTATAGAGCCGGCAATACTATATCTCACTTATTTCTTGGATTTTACTTTTAACATACTTCAAATAATATTTATTCCAAAGAAATTTTCTTGGACTTCGATAGGAGAACCACTTTTAAAGTGGAATTTTGGGATAAACAAAAGCTCTAAAAATAAGGAATTTTGCCAGTATGTGTAAAATATATAGAAAAATTGTACCAGTATTAAAATCATTTTCAACACGAAACTTATTTTTTGGAATGAAAAATTTAACAAGAATAACGTCTTAAGAAACCAGTTTGAAACCAAATCATAACATTACAATTTTTTATATAATATAGAACGGGATAGCAGAGACATTAATGTTTACACCGTGTTTTTCTGTGTATAAGCTGAGAATTTTGAGAACTATTTCTAAAGTTGAAGTAAACGGATCGGCTTATGTTTGAATTCGCAAATTTCGAAAAAAATGTCATTTAAGAAAGACTTAAAAAACACCCATGTGCAGGAAATTTTATTCAATTCCTACTATTAGTTTACTCTTTCTATGTATATACCTACATACACACATACATAAATATATATTGTATATATATATATATATATATATATATATATATATATATATATATATATATATATATATATAAATAAAACAGATTTTCAATCGTTATTAAAATACTTTCTGTTCATTCATTCAAGTTCAAATACATTTTTAAAGCTTTTAGTGCATGACTCTTGATGTTAATTCAAGTTTTTAAAACATTAATTTATTAATTAAATTAAAAATAAATGAATAGTAACAAACAAAAATAATAATCCAACAGCTTATATGGAAAGAAAAATCGTTTGTTGTGTCCCTGTAGGGCAATGGATAGCGCGTTGGACATCTAATCCAAGAGTCGTGGTTCGAATCCCCCCAGGAATGGCCTAATTTCAGAGAATGAGAATTCATTTACTATACTATTTTATTAGAATAATTAAATTTAATGAATGAAAGTAAACAGTAACAAAACAAACAAACAAAACTCAACACCCTATATAGAAAGTAAAATAGAAAATTACAAGGGAAATCGCTTTCCATTTTGGCACTTAATACTGTGATTCTGTCATATGTATATATACATATTTATATTGCAACTATTTAAAAATAAGTAACTAAATTAAAATTTCTCCTTGTTGATGTCAGTAGTTGACTTAAAAAAATTTATGTAACGTGTTTATTTATTTTTTGAGGGGGGTATTTTAAATGGAATTTTTATTGTAAAAGGGAAAAAACCTGTAAACCCTTCAAAGTTAGTGACAAAATGGGAGTTTCTGTATAGTTCTTAAAATTTGCATTTACTCAGTGTGATGTCTGTTTGCATATGTATATCCTACGGAGAGAGTTTTTTTCCATCAGTGCATGAATCGTTTGCTGTATACGAATTTCTTTTCTCATTGCTTTTCCCAAGCAAAGAAAATTGGCGTAGAAAGTAAGAATAGGTCAAATAGTGTACAAGGTAACAAATGAATAGAAAAAGAGGTTTTAGATAGACTACCAGAAATAAATCTATGATCACTGGTGTCTTACTTTAGAGTATTCGTAATTTTATTGAAAAATATCCCACCTATTTCACCCACTTCACAACATATTTGAAAATTACAAGCTTTTATTTCCCTAATAGAGGTTATTTACGGGATTCGAATTTCAGGTAAGTTTCTGAAGCTCTCGCCACTTATATGTAAGATAAGCCTTATACACTCATGTCCGTAAATTAAGAATAATTCAGAATCACACAGAAATTGAACTCTAAAATAAAAATTTCACCTGTAGAATTATCACACACATCTTGAAGAAGAATATGCAGATTACAGGAAACCGACACATGGCGAGGATAGTACGTCACAATGACGAGAGTGTAAGAGAGGGGTATGTAAGGATGGGTGACAAAGAAGTAAAATTCTTCACAAGCGATTTAAAATCCTTTCAGTGCAATAACCACATAGTTTAACACAAAGGAAGCATTTGGATGATTTTTTACGTGGTAGAATTATTCGACAACTGGAATTTGGACGTACCCAGCTGGAAGTATCCGAGAAACTTGGAATCGCCAAAGTGTCATCTCCAGGCTATGGCAACGATTCCAAGATGATGGTAATGTGAGTAGATGTTACAACACAGGTCACCCCCGAGTTACAACGCAGAATGAGGACCGGTATTTGGCAGTTACTGCTAAAGGAACAGACGGAGCACAGCATCAGACATGTCTCGTCAGCTCTCTTCGGCTACCGGTACGACAGTTTCAAAGCAGACCGTGTACAGACGCTTAGGGCACATTCATCTATATCCTCGTAGGCCTGTCAGATGTGTTTCACTTACCGCAACTCGCTGTCGCCTGCGAATAACCTGTAGCAGAGAGCATGCATTGTGGACACCCCAACAGTGGTCTTGTGTGATGTTTTCCGACAAGTCCAAGTTTAGTTTGCAGTCTGATTCTCTCCGGGCTTTAATATGGAGAGCGCCAGGTACCCGTTACCACCAAGAGAACACCATTAAACGACACCGTCACGGTGGTGCAAGATGGCTCGTTTGGGAAGGAATTTTTCTTGGTTCCAGAACTGACCTGCATGTTCAGAGTGTAACGATGACAGGCCACATCTATTGGGATGTCATTCTCGAACAACATGTACGTTTGTTTCGGGACGCCATGGGTGCTGACTTTCTGTTTATGGATGACAACGCCCGTCCTCCCCGTGCAAACATTCTAGACGAATGCCTTCAATCGGAGGATATCACCCGTATGGATTGGCCAGCATACTCACCGGACTTGAATCCAATAGAGCATGTGTGGGATATGCTTGGCCGACGAATTGCAGCCCGTCAATTCCCTCCCACCTGTCTACCGTAACTTCGGAAGGCATTGCTTGATGAGTGGTGTAATATTCCCCTAGATCAGATTGATCATTTGATACTCAGCATGCCTAGGCGTTGTAAGGCCTGTATTGCATCATCCGGGAGACATACTCTGTATTACGTATCATGCAAACCATGTTACACTGTTTTTTCTAAATAGGTCCTTTTTTGAAATTTGCTCCAGGGAGTAAAAATCGCAATTTTTATTAATTATGTCAAACATATAGCATCTTTTTTGCTCTTTACCTTTTGTTTAATTAATAGACTTTACAAATAAGTCAAATTTGTTTTGCTTCTGTATCTTTCAGTGCCTGAACTTCATTATCCTTAATTTATGAACATGAGTGTATTTCAAAATATACGTTATATAAGGACATGATTTCGTGCTTTAAAAATTCGATTTCAATTCTGTCTAATAATTATCGCTAGTGACACTTGTTCGATGCAATTGCTTATTATAGCATATGATTGTTTAACGCTATTTGTCTTATCCAAAATAAGTGAAGCATTAAAATAACAAGGTCAGAACTTTCAAAGAACTTGAATTATAACCAATTTTGAGTCAATTTGGGGAAAATAATTCAAAAGCTCAGTCCACACTTCAAGATTTTACGAACATTGTAAAAGTAAAAGGAGTTTAGTCTTTCATGGAAGCAGTGTTTGAGCATTTCTCCCGGTAAATCACTGCACTATTCGTTCTTTTTTTTTATTTTTCTGAAATATTGTCTGTTTGCTAAGGAAAATTTTATCAGAAGGAAAAATGGTGATTTTTTTGTCAACGAAATAATAATACAGTTAATAATTTCATCAAATTAATATAGAAAGATAAGATACTGAATTTTCTTAAGAAACAAGTACTACAAAAATGTAAGTCAATTCGTACTTAGGTCAACAAAAAAATTTTATTTTACTTACTTTTTATTAAGTAGTTACAATTAATATAAATATGTATATGCATATGACAGAATCACACTATTAATTGACAAAATAGAAAGCGATTTTTCTTGCAATTTTCCTTCCTATATAAAATGTCGGAATTTCTTTGTTTGTTTGTTACTGTTTGTTTTCATTAATTAAATTTAATTATTATAATAAAATAGCTTAGTAAAAGGAAGAAATTAGAACACCACATATTGGATTCTAACCAACGATCTCTGGATTAGAAGTCCAACGCGCTATCCGTTGAGCTACAGTGACACAATGAACTATTTTCCTATCTATATATGTCATTGAACTATTATTTCTGTTTGCTACTATTTATTCGTTTTTTAATTTAATTAATGAATTAATATTTGAAAAAACTATATTACCATCGAGTGCCAATCACGACAAAATACAAAATTTCAAAAAACTTGTATTTGAATTTGAATGGATAAAAAGAAAGTATTTTATTAACGATTGAAAATTTGAACAAGATATAACAGAGAAGACTCCCGATATCAGGTATGGCGAACCAATGGCACGCGTGCCAATGATGGCACGCGACAGAATATTTTGGGCACGCCATCGATCAAAAACGATTTGCATTTTAGCTTAAAATAATTAAGTTTACTTCGAATTATTATGAACAAACGCAAGTGATCCGTCGCGACGCCGACAAGTCGGGGTTGATTGATTGATTGAATATTAACGTCACACTGTTCAGCTACACGAGGGCTTTTGGCGACGGACCACGTAATTTTGAACCATGGTCAAGTGACGTGGATGACACCTGAGCTGGCACCCCCCTCTCCTAACTACCACACCAACGGGAGGACGTTTCAGCTCTCGACAGATTTAATGTGCATCGCTGCCCTACACGGCGGGTCTTTAGTGGTACTGGGCTCGAACCTGTGACAAAGCAAGCCACAGTCCGATACCTATACCACTCGGCTACCGCGGCCACCCGACAAGTCGGGGAGCAGACTCGTTTGTTATGTCTTGCGTAAATACTTCGTATATTATTATAAAATGCTAATGATGCAAAGTTTATCTACGCATAGTGTGTGTATGTAACTATTTCTAAATATATTCAAGTTGTTTGAAGAACATATTCTAATGTTTACATTAATAGTTCAGCTTGTATACATCTAATTTATTAATGTGATATAATTCTTGTCTTGTAACTCTAATTGGTAAAATAACTCTCACTGCTTTCTTTTTAAAATTTTTAATGACCTGAGCCAAAAGCGAAAGAGCAGACACTACAGAAATCTCGTACAAGCACTCAATTTCCTAAAAACAAATAAATCTGCCCATGAGCCCGCAGTCGTGCGCAGTCAGTAAGAAGGTTTTTTTGGCGGGGGGAGGAATCAAGCGAGAGAGCATATAGAACAATTAATTTCATCGACACAACTGTACATTTTAAGTTTTGTGTTAAATTTACGATTTTTAACTGCTATTTAACATGGTTAGTTCAACAAAAAAACAAAAAGTGAAAGATAGTAAGTGTAGCAGAGAATTTCAAACTTGGTGGGCTGAGAAATATGGCATGATCTTATTGACAAAGCGGTGTGTGTTTTATGTTCTGGAACAGTGGTATGCAGAACAAAAAAAAAACGTCTGTAAAACGGCATTTTGAAACAAATCACAAATCCTTTTGTGAAAAAAGCGAACCAGAGCAAAATGAATTAATTGCAAGTGCAATAAAAGACAGAAATAAACAGTCGACGTCTATGTTTAAATATGTAAGCAAAAATTGTCACACAGGTGCGGCAAGTTACTCTGCTGCAAATGCAATTGCTCGGCATAGTAAACCTTTTCAAGAGGGAGAGTTTTTGAAGGTAGCTTGGTTGGCATGTGAGCCCTCACTTTTTGATGATTTTGATAATAAAGATAAGATAATTCAGCGCATCAAAGATGTTCCGCTATCTAGAAACACAATGAAAGATAGAATCTTGAAATTGGCAGAAAATGTTACAGATCAACAAAAAAAAATGACATTAACTCCACTCCTTTTATATCGCTATGTCTTGACGAAAGTACTGACATTACTAAATCGGCACGTTTAGCTGTCTTTGCTCGATATTGTATAGGAAACATCATTAAGGAAGAATTCATTGCGATATATAACATCGTTGTTAACAACTACAAAGGGCACAGATATTTGTAAGGCAGTAAGAAATTCGCTTGCTGAGAAAGAAATTGATTTGAAAAAAAATTGTTTCAGTAACCACTGATGGTGCGCCAAATATGGTAGGCAAAAACAAAAGTGGTTTCATTTCTTTATTTAAAACAGACGTAGGACATTCCATTCTTGAATGCCACTGCATTATTCACCAACAAGCCTTATGTGCAAAAATTGGTTTAACATCTCTTGATAATGTTATAACTTTAGTCACAAAAATAGTCAACCTCATATCGTCGCAGGCTTTAAATAAACGAAAGTTTGATGCTTTGTTGGATGAAGTCAATTCGGTGTATAATGGCTTAATAATGTATAACAATGTTCGCTGGTTGAGCCGTGGGAACGTACTTCAAAGATTTATTGATTGCTTGGAAGAAATCAGACTGTTTCAACAAAATGAGAGCAAAATTGAACAATACCCACAGTTGATGGATATTATGTGGCTTTTAAAATTGATGTTATTTACAGACATATGCCAACATTTCAATGAATTGAACGTAAAGCTTCAAGGCCTGAATAAAACAGTTATCGTCATGATGGATCTCATTCACGCTTTTGAAGCTAAACTATATGTTTTCAGAAACGATATTATTACAAAAAAACTACAAGTACTTCCCAAACTTTAAAAAAAATATCAAAGATTTAGCTGCCCAAGAGAAACGAAATGAAGAAAAAGTTATTGATGACTTTATTTCCATAATGGATTCTTTAATCAAAGAATTTTCAGCGAGATTTTCTCACTTCAAGGAATTATCGGAAACGTTCAAATTTATTATGTACCCTGATGTGATTTCGTTTGATAAACTGAACTTGTCTCAATTCGATTGGTTGGAAATTGAAGAACTTGAAATGCAACTGATTGATTTCCAGTCTAGTTCAATATGGATTCAAAATTTATTGAAACAAGGAAAAAGTTGGAATTGATTGAAGCAGAAAGATTGACAAGCAATATAAGTAAAAATACCAGTAACGAAATTTTGGAAACATGGAATTCGATTACAGATGCATTTAACTGTTTGAAGAAGTTGGCGTATGCTATTTTAACCATATTTTCCTCTACCTATGCCTGCGAGTCATTATTTTCAGAGATAAATAACATCAAAGACTCGCTTAGAAACCGTTTAACAGACGACTCTAATTCAGCATGCATTCTACTAAAAGTAACATCTTATATTCCTGATATAAGTTATTTGTCATCTAATCTACAACAGCAGAAATCACACTAATGTTGTTTAAATATAAATTACAAGTATAACTAAAACATTTACTACTATTCAGTGCAAAATGTATTTTTTCGTATTAAATAAAGAATTTTGATTTGTTCGTATTTAGTTTTATTAGTTCTTCAATAATCACAAGTCAAAATTATTTGATGGCATGCCTATAACTCATTAAACGTATTTTTAGAAAAAATGGCACGTTGACCCAAAAAGGTTCGCCACCCCTGCCCTATATATATATATATATATATATATATATATATATATATATATATATATATATATATATATATATATATATATCGAGTATAAACTTAAACAGCTTACTTCCTCAGGAAAGATCATCCAAACATCAGATTCCAATCCCGTCTCATTGACTTTTATGGTCTTAGGCCATATATATATATATATATATATATATAGGGAGAGTGAATATATATAGGGAGAGTGAACTAATAGTAAGAATTGGAAAAAGGTACGCTTATTATTCAACATTATCCATAACAAGGCATTTTATTAAAGTGAAAGATTTAAACAATAAAGATAAAATGAATATTTGATTAAAAAGCATACTAATTCTGCACAAGTATTTATTGTAGTAAACTTAATCAATGTAATGAAACTGCACGGTTAAGAGTACGTTGGTCTACTAACCTAATTACTTGTTTAATGATATCATCTATGTTATTAATATTTAACAAGAATCCCTTCACTGCTTTAATACAAATCCTTACAAGCTAATTATCATTTAGTATACTTGGAAATGAAAGCATCTATTGAATAATTTTGAGATCCTAATCATCCACAAATTAATTACTGAATTTTCCAAGTTAAATAAACAGCACTTCATCAACAGTCAATTTCTGTGTATTATCCATAATGAAATTAAGTGTTTTAACTCAACACATTACTATTTATAAAAATATATTTAGAGAAATAGCTCGAAAATTTAACTCAATTTTATATTGTTTCATTATATGCGTACTAAACTTAATAACTAAATTTCATTCAATATTACTGAATTAAATTCATCACAGCGTTGGAATATATAAGTTAATAGTAAATAGTTCCAAATTGTTTATTAATAAAATAGTGTGCGAGTGTTTACGAAATTTACTATCATGAAACTATCAATGATGAATGTGTGTATACTTTGAAGAGATTTCGAAATTCCCTTCAGGTATATTTTTTTTAAATTTCATTTTAGCATAGATTTTTCAAAGTTCTGGCAACATAACATTACTCCAATATTGCCCAACCTTTTTAGTGTAATAAAATATTCCTTTTTGTAGTTTTCTGGAAGGATCAATTCAAAACATTTCTTCAGTAAAACTTATTATTTATTCCTTTATTTAATCTTAACAGTTCGAATTACAAGAAAGAGAGTGTGTGAGGGGTGTGGGTGCGTGCGTGTGTTTAAGAGAGGGAGATGAACCACAAAACGCAAAAGAGTCAGACAAGCGAAATTTGGTACGCTAAAGCTATAAATGATAGTTTCACACGTGGAAGATATGTTTTCGAAATTCCCTTTAGATTTTTTTTAAAAAATCAACTCTGAAAATGAATTTTCATAGATCTGGCGATATGACGTCATATGATGCCATGTCTATTTCAGAATCTGAAAAACTATTCCTCATGTACATTTTGGGTACTTTTACATATATTTATTATAATTTTATTATATTTATCATTAAGGCTACACAGTACCCTAAAAATTTCATTTTTACCGAAAAGTTTTTTTTTGCATGTTTTGGTGGCCCATATCATTGAGATGCTTGCCACGAAATTTCAAATCTGTTAGCAAACTAGTTTTTAAGATATTTGAAGTTTTATGAGCCATGGTTTTGGTTTCGGTTTCCTTTTAAAGCATTTTTTCACACTTAAGTTGAATTAATGAAAAATATTTTTGAGCTTTTAGTTTGAAATGGTTTTATTAATTCCAATTTTCATTACTAAAATCATTTCTGCTTGATTATGTTTTGTGTTTTTGAGTTCTCATAATTAATTATTAAAGATTAATTTCATGGCCAATTTCTGCTTTAAAAATAGTTTATATAACTTAAAAGCTTTATCATTAATTTTTTCCTGTAGAGAAAATACCATGGCAAATGCGTTCTGGGTTTCTGTGAGAAACAATATTTCGAAGAGATGGAATACTACTGAAAATGGTGTATCTAAAAATCAGTCCTCAGCTGATTCTGCAATTAGACTTCCGAATACAAGTATTCTGAATTCAAATGCTGCAGATATAACTGAATATTTCCTTGATGTATACCAAACTACATTATACTAAACATATTGTAGTACTATATTTTAGTATTTTAAAGTCGTACGACAAGAGCTAAAACTTCCTAAACTGCCCCAATTTAAAACTGAAAAAACTAAATTTTATGAGCAAACCTGACTATTTTTAGCTGAAGTTAGTATCATTATTATTTTGTGCATAAATGATTCGTGTTTCAAAACTTTTGTGAAATATTAGGTTAAGATAAAGTTGAATAAACTGACGTCTTAACAAATGCTATCCATATTATGCAAAAATATTTTTTGAATTAAAAATATAATTTTCAGTCATATTTAATAAAAATAGTGTTTAATGTAGAACATACATTGGAAAATAACATTTTAAAAAATTAGAGTTTTACGGACATCGTAAATTTTTGTTTTATGACTTTACAAACTTTAAATGCGTTTTTCTCAGACTTTTAATTTTGAAGGCATAAGTGTTTTCTAATCCCTAAGGCTTTTTTCCTGTTCAAGATAGAGCATTGAATTTTTTTGTATATACTCCCAAATGTATGTTCTATAAAAGTTAGTACGGATTTAGGGCTGAGAGAACTCTAGTTATATTTTTCTAAAAAATGCTAAAGATGATATTTTAAAAATTTTCGTGTTTTTTCCAGGTTTTTCTAGAAAAATAATTATTAAAAATCAACAAGGGAATAAATTTTCAAATCCATACTAAATATTGTTTGTAATAATCTAAGAATCATAAATAACTTAAAATTACTAAAAAATTTTAAAAATTGAGTATTTTATAAAAGTTTGAAAAAACTTCAAAAATTCCTAATTTTTTAAAATTGTCAAAAGATAGCTGGTCAAACTGACTTTTTGTTTACAGAATCAGCTTAATAATATAATCCAAATATAAAACATCAATTATTTTTACTGTAACTGTCTCCAAAATTGTTTTTTGAAAAAGGGTACCGTGTAGTCTTAAGTTTATTAAATTATTTGCTTTTGTTACAGAATTACGATTACTTTTCAAATAAATCCTCTTAAGAAAGCTTTTTTCCAACAGTTTCATGTTAGGTTTGGCAACACGACTTTGTTCCTGCAGTTCTTTTCACTTTTGATATAATTCCTTCAAAAGTCCTTTGATATAATTCCTGGAAGTCAATTTATATTTTCAGAAATCCGTAGTTTAATTTTGGATTACAAGCTTTATTTTAAACAGTTATAAACTGAAATTAAAGTTAAAATACCTTAATTTTTTTACATTTTTTTCTTTCATGCAATTGATGACAGTTTGCTCATTTATACTTATTTTTTTCCAGAGAGTCTTGACTTCAGTTAATATAAATATAAATTATTTTTCTGTTTATTTTTAAGATAATTTGGCATGAGTTACTTGTTTTTGAGGTAATTATTGGTTACAGTGACCAATAGTAAAGTGGCGACTGCTTTTCCAAGTTGTCGCTTTCGAAAAAATTGGTAATATATAATCTGGAAACAAAAATTCACTAATTACTCTGATGGAACAAAATTTGGCATGTTTCCTATGTGCCATTGTTTTGGCTACATGGTCTTTATAA
The DNA here is from genome assembly GCA_019973935.1 of Trichonephila clavipes. Lineage (NCBI taxonomy): Eukaryota > Metazoa > Arthropoda > Arachnida > Araneae > Nephilidae > Trichonephila > Trichonephila clavipes. The sequence goes on from BMAU01016117.1 coordinate 605,351, forward strand.
CACATAAGTACTTTTTTCAACTTAAGTTAATGTTAACTTTTAATTTCTTTTCCACTTATCGTGACTATCTTATATGTATTATTTTGCGTATGTTTGGATCTTTTTTTTACTAATTTGGCGAGTTACTGTTATCATATTGAATAGAAATCCAATAAAAAAATAATAAAATAATAGCACAAACTGCTTCCAATTTTTTTTCTTCGTTGCTAAAAGTATGAACTAAAATGGAATTTTACTTGATATTGTTTATGGTAGCGTTTCATTAAGATACACCTATTTTATTTGTTTTAGATATTTGTGTATTTGCTTGAATGTTGTTTTTTCATATTTTAAGTTTAAGACTGCTTCATATTTACTGATTAATTATGATTATTTTACTTACTGCACCATTAAGAATTGAACTACATTGAAGTTTGTTGTAGTGCGTATTGATTTCTTAGGTGATTATATGGTTTGCTTAGTTTTAGATTGAAAGCTCAGTGGTCAAGTGATAGCGTACCGCGCTTCCCCAATCCAGATCCAGCTTCTATTCTCAGTTTTTCATCTATACTGCAGTGGGTCGATAAATGAGTACCAAGTTTGCTTGGGGATTTAAATACTAGGGGTCTCGCTTTAGACTGACCACCCTTGATCGGAACATCTGCTCATGCACCTCAGCGCCCAATGGTCACGTATAATGGGATGGGCACAGTAGCCCTGGACCTCATGGGCTGTTGCGCCCCTGAGTTTGAGTTTAGTTTTAGATTAGGGGTTCCCAAACTCTTTCGCACGAGCATATCAACCCCTATAGGATAATAATTGGTACTTTTCCGTTTCAACGGCACAAATCTCGCCAAGTTGATATTATGGGCGACAACAAACAATATACGAGTAAAAAATATTTATAAACATTAGTTTTCATTGCTGTTTTTATCCATTTCTGATATATTATGAAAAAAAAAACGTTACTGATAAGAAAAAGACCAAGACTTATTTTGAAATAGGATGATAAAAGGTTAACAGAGGGAATATTCCATTTGGAAGTCACTTGGATCGTTTTGGGTGACTATATCGCTTGCACCGGTGAAACAAAAAAGTACCGAATAATTTTCTTCTTGATCCTCCTTGTACTTTTTTCTATTATATTATCAGAATACTAATAACTACACACATCTTTATCGCCAACTTTATCTCGCCAAGTTGGCAACCTCAATTTCCTATGTGTCGTACGCACTGATTTGGCATCCATGTGCTTCGTTTCATGTAATGCCACCAATAGGTTGTGATAATACGTAAGTACCAAAAAACAAAAAATGGCACTTAAGTACTATTGCAACAATGCCAACTTTCAAGGTAACTCACCAAGTTGGTATCCCTGATTTCGCATGTGTCATACACGCTAAATTGGCGTCCATGTGCTTCCTTTCACAGTGTCGACAATACGGTTGTGATAATAAATACATAAGCACCAAAAAAAAAAGATAAAAATTTATTTAAGAATATGAATAGAAAATGCGTAAAGGATTTTTTGTTATTTGTAGTGTTTTGTCTTATTGTATTTTATACTATTTTCATTTTCAGTTTTTTTAAATTTACAAGAATTCAGAAATACGTATTGTTGTTGCAGAATAATTTGATTTCAATTAATGTGGTACATTGTATTAGTATAATGTGTGGCATATTGTATTGGTTTGTAATTACTTATCAACGCATAAAATAACTATCCTAACAAATATAAATATATACCTTATTAAAGATTTTTCTATTTTACAGCATGTACGAAAGCGCGGCAAGACATTTCAGTTTAAATACGTTGATCACATAACCATACCAACATTTATATTGTATTTATACATATTAAATGAGATACTATTATTTTGTATTTAATTTTCGTTCCCCTTCCTTCACAGAGGCAAAACTGCTTCATATAGTTTTGGCGTATATTTTGTCGCATGGCGTCATAGTCTGTTTTTGGAGATCGTATTTATTCATGTGTTCTTTGTCTTAGAAATAAGATTCTTATTCGAAAGAATCATCTAAAAAAACATCTTGTTTCAAAAATGCACTAAAAGTCACTTAAAATACTATTAAACAACAAACCATCCTTTAAGAAAATATTTTAAATTTTTGGATATGATTTCTCACTCCATGTTGGACATATGAGCTCTCATTTTAATAAAACTTCTATGCATGTTAGCTGGAGAAATTAATGAATTTTGTCTTTAAAGTTAACCTGCACAGATACTCCAGCTAGTTAGTAAATAAAAAAACCACTGAAACCTTTTACAGACAAAAATTGGAGCAACACCTTTCACATTCACGATTCCAAATAAATTTAATATTTAATTTAAAACAACATTATAAGCATTCGTGCAAGGTACTAAAGTTTTATATACGTTACTTTCCAATGCATAAAAGATCTATAAGTTCTGCAGTACATTTCGTCAAAATCCAAAAGTAATATATTACACATAAACTGCATAAATGTGAAAATATTATACATCGTATAAATGTATAATATAAAGTAATTATTTTGAATAATGCCTTTTCAAACTGAAACAGCATTTTAAAAGGTCCCGAAACAAAATTAGTAAATTACGTGTATAAATTATCATTATAACGTATCTCACTCGTATTTCATATACGTATTAAGTAATTACGTTTTGAAGCTTAGGCGTTTAAAAAGTGTCTCTTTTCGGTTCAATTTGAGACATATATTTTTAATGTATGATTTTTTATACAAAATAAAAATGTTAATCTATTTTTGGATCTCAAAAGCAGGATGAGTAAGAAAAGAAACTTAGAATTTTAAAAGAGTTTTAGTGCTGTGAAATATTAAAGACAAAGAAGCAACAAAAATTATTATAAAGATACCTCAAGAAGTTTCTTTCAGCACCATGTTCTTCAAATAACCCCCGAACGAAAATTGGTGCAGGTGGTACCTCAAGTAATTCTAGCAAACTATCGAAAAATCCTTCATTATCCAACAGATGATTGAGGCATCGTATCGTTTAGGGCCATCTCATTTTTACCCTTCAGATCTTGAAGTGTTTCGGAAAAAAAGATGTTCGTCACGCACATCTAGATGCATGATCTATCGAACAGAAGAACGAACGTTTCGTGGAATGGAACGACGTTAAATTTTTCTCCGATTTCAAAAAGTTTCTACAATGCCCGCCCGTATTTCACAAACCTTCCAAAAGATTAGAAAAAGAAGCAGCGTGGAACCTGCCAAAAGAACGAATAGCAGTCGGGTTCGTAATATATTTGAATAAGAATTCTTCCATGAAAAAGAAGTCACAGAAAGTGATGGAGAATGTTTTCCAAACGTCTGCTTGCATGGCATCGATTTCACAGGTAAAAAAATAAACCACCCAGTTGAGTGATGTATCTAAATAAATATATACCACGAAACTCGAGATTAAAGGGAAGGATTTGTAACAGTTGATTCTTTATGGAAAAGATTTATTTTCTACAAAATGGCGATTTTTTTGGTAATGCCTGAATTGAGAGAAAATCTTCAACTTTTATTTAATTTTACGAAAGAAAAGAAAAATATAAAATGACTGAAAAAAATAATGGTATATACATCTTTAATTAACAATTTTCTTGAAAAGAGTAAGATTGTATTTCTGTGAATCATTCTAAATAATGCATTATAAGGTAATAAAAAATCTTAATGTTCTGATCTTAGTAGCAACGCACGCGCGCGCGTTTCCATAGAAAAAAAATCTTAAATCAGATATTTAATATAATCTCGACATCTTAAATTAAAATTCTAGAATAGTTACACAATAGTCAGATAAACAGGATCGAGGTTATATGGAGAAAAAAAGTTACTATTAATCGGAACCTACTTATACAAAAAAGATGTTCTACGGTATGTAGATGAGAAGAAAAATAATTTTAAAAAATATAATTTCAAACTTTGTAATATTGACACAAAAGGGATGAATTTTTGAAAATATGAAACAAGAAAAAGACTAACTGTTTGGTTAGATGATTTTAGACTCAAAACAAAATTATACCTATTTTTGTTCAATATAAATTAAAAAATGATGATTATCGATAAATGAGTACTGAAGAGTGAGTGCAGTACATTTCAAAATTTCGGCGCTCTCTCCTCGCATCGTCAAATCATTCAGATCCAAGCTTTTTTCCGTTTTCCACTGCACTGTATATGGTTTCACAGTAGGCTTTTTTTAAAATTTAACTCTAACGAAACTGTTCAATATACCTCATTGCTTTTCTTGTTAACTATCTAGTTTGGCTCTTCTCGTCACAATAAATGATAAAACGTAGTAAAATACCTGTTTTTCTCTTTAAAGAAATTACTTTCACTTTTTAACATAAAAAAAGCTCTGATACCTGAACTTCATTCCCCATTCTCATTATTTTTTTTTAATTTTATTTTTCCTTCATTTATTACCAGAGAACATTTTACCCCTTAAATGTAGGACTTGAAATTCTGAAAAGAAAACTTTTCGATTCACCGTAATATATATATGGATATAAAGAAAATCCGAAAATATTAGGAAATCTCCGAATATTTATTTCGCTGAAATTTTTATGTGGACACATCAGTTATCAATCTTAGTTTGTTTTCCCTATAGAGACTACATTATTGACATCATGTCTCCACAATGGAAAAGAATAGGGAACAATGTATACTAGTAAAAGAAAACATTGTTTAGAAATAGAAAGGATGTGCTGTCTTTTGTATGAATTTCTTGTGAAAGTGAGAGTTTGTTTTAACCTATATGGAAGCTTTAAAGTATTCTTAAGCGATAAAATATCTTATATAACATTTTTTTATAAATTTTATGTTCCTTTTCAATTTTACAGCAGATGTAAAAAATTAAAAAAATATATATTTAGTAGCTTCAGCTTTACAATTTATCAAAATACGTTCGATTAAACTAAGGACAAAAAAGAAAACAGTATTAATTTAAATAAACTACACAATCAACGGATGTGATACCAACAAAAGGTAAGTACGAAGAATTTGATCTCAATATAGTTTATCTTCAATGTTCAAATAAGGTGTATTTCGAAACATTGTTCTTGCAGGATATTTTCCCAAAAAGTAGATAGATATATGTCAAACACTTTCTGGAAGACGACATCTATCATCGAAGGCAATCCTCAATGCTATTAAACTGTTTAAGAAGATAACCTGCAAGTCTAATCAGTCTCGATCGGCCAAATGAATAGATATAGGGTGTGAAGTGGTATCACAGAATCTTTTACCATACACACACACATCCTAAGCAAACCTTAAAGCAGCACTAGATAAATTAGACTTGAGTATGCTTCTTCAAACAACCGAGTAGAGAGAATCTTGGTAGAAGTTCATTGTACTGTCAAATAACGTTGCAAACACTACTGAGTGGTCACGGTAGCCGAATGGTTATGAAAGGGAACTCGTGGTTGGCGATGTCGTGTAGCGTGTAGTGTTTGAAGGCCCTGTGCAACTGAAGATCCATCGGATAGAAAAACTAATGCACGTTAAATCTTCCAACGCGCAACAACTTACGTTAGTGTGGAAGTCTGGAGAAGGAGGCGCAAGCTCTCTTAGGTATCGTCCTCGTCATTTGATCGAAGTTTAGAATTTCGAAGTTCACCGCCAATAGCTCTCACTTAGCTTCAAAGTTTTACATTAATAAAAAATCAAATCAAGCATCATTATTATTGATGCTTCAACTAGGGTACCTCTATCATAAGCGAATTAGCCTAATCAATGTTCATTGCCAATGCTTCTTGGACGTTTGAAACATGTATTACTTGCCTGTAAATAAGCAGAATTACTTCGGTTGACTCTAAAATAAGCAGAAAAATCTGCATCGATACTGAACAGTTTGTATGTAAACTGTAGCAGTCACCTGTGGACGACTTTTGAAATGATTAATGATTAATTTAGGACTACTTTTGAAATCTTCCCTGATTGAGCCTTCACTTTATGAAGATATGTTAATAGATATAGATAGTTGTAGTTTCAACAAAATCTTATAACCGATATTTTAGAAAATCTGTTCTTTAGCTATAAAATATGGTATCAACCTGGTGTCGCCTCTTAGCTTCATTCAGAAAATGTAAAGGGTACCTGGTTGAAAGGATCGAGGAAGGAAGCAGGTCTTTGGTTCTCTCTTTATTTAAGTACAGTTAAAATATATTGGAGAGAACCATGGAACACGCTCCCTGCCCTAGAATGTCCGAGAAATCGACCACTACATTAGAGGAGGCTAGAAGGTTCGGGCAGGCATAACTTTGAATGGCCACACAAACCGCTATGTCTTTGCAAAATGCACGATGAATGCTGTAGGGCATAGGGATGGTGTTTGCCTTTTCACTGGTGCAGTTGGCCCTCATTTAATTTTAATGGATGATAACGCGAGGCACATTGAGCTCATCAGGTCAATGAGTTTCTGGGAGGCGAGGATATTCGCAGAATAGATTGGACAGTTGGATTTAAAGACCTCATCCATATAGAGCAGGGGTGTCAAACTTGCGGCCCGCACAATTTATATCCCCACATAATAATACATAATAATTTTTTTTAATTTCTCCCGAAATTGGAAAGATAGAAGAAAAGAGATGTCAAAAGTGTCAGAATATAAACATTATTTTTGTTCTTTTATACGTGTTTATTATAATGTTTTATTCGAAATAAACCTACATTTCAATAAATATTGATTTTTTTCGGCCCGTTCAAAGCTAAACCTTGTTTGCTTGGCCCGAATTAGCTTTTGAGTTTGACACACCTGATATAGAGCAGCGGTTACCAAAGTGGTGGTCCGCGGACCACTAATGGCTCATGAGAAAATTTCTCTGGTCCGCTTAAAAATGTGAGGAATATATTTGTTTATCACGTTAAGTTATGTTTTAAGATACACTGAAACGTAATTCAATTCATAACAATACTTGAAAAGTTATAAAAACGTACTTCATAGAACAACGACACGGTAAATAAGTCGTACCGCTGTAGCTGCATTGTTTTAGCTACAAATTTTGCCTCGTTTCACATTTTTCTAATGTTTCACTGCCCTGTATGTCATATATATATATATATATATATATATATATATATATATATATATATATATATATATATATATATATATATATATATATATATATCACTGGTCCGCGGGATTTAAATTATGAATTTACTGGTCCGTGAAGTCAAAAAATGTGGCGACCACTGATATAGAGCATGCCTGGAACGTTCTCGGGAGGGTAATTAAAGCTCGCAACCCCTGTCCGAGAGACATCTAAGGCTTGAATACAAAGTCGCTGAACGAGTGAGATTAATTGACACAGCAATTCGTGAATTATTTTTTTCACGGTATAAAATCACGGTGTGATGCCTGTTTATCTGAAAAAGAGGATTATACTACATGTTAAACTTTTTTTGTTATATTCTACACTTGCTGTTTCATACATTCCGACTTCAATGAGTGTTATGCACGATCATACGTATGTATTTTAACTGTTGAATAGCTGCTTTCTTGCATTGTATCAGCTCTATGTATATACCAAATTTCATTAAAATCTGTCCACTACTTCTAGAGATATAATCGACAATATCTAAAAAGTATCTTAACTTTGTACACCAGTATATATCTCTACATATTTTCATTATCGGTATTTTTATTTGTCATTATTTTTATCCATTGATTTGTTCTTTGAGGCAGAATTGAATTTTTTTTCGAATTTATCATTGAAAAAAATATATTATTTAAATTTATCCATTTTAGTTTTTGTAGAACAATTATGTATGCAGCTCTGCTTTTGCAACTCGGATATAGTTCAAACAAAACTAATCATAGTATACCTTTTTTTACCAGCAAATATGAACTATATTTTAGTTTGATACATCCTTCTGGATAAGTTTTAACTGAATTTGATGTTAATATTATTGATTTATTCTAAGATTATATACTACTTCTCTCTCTCTCTCTCTCTCTCTCACTCTGCTGATGATTCATATGCTTATTTTATAAATTTCAGAAAGTTTTCAATTACAATTAATGTTAAGATGATTGTTTCTTTTTCAGTATATTTTTAAGGAGATTTAAAGTTTGAATTATTTATTTTAGATCATTTTTAGCTTTTTTTAATGTTACTTTTTTATTTCTGTCTCAGTTTAAGACTTAAGTGTATTTATTAGTATTATATGCGTGTTTGGCTTTATTTAGTCTTTTATTTACCACCGTGTAGAGGGTTACTACCACTCAATGCCCTCCCGTTGGTGTGGTGAGGTAGTTAGGAGAAGGGGAGTGTCAGCTCAGGTGTCGTCCTCGTCATTTGACCAAGGTTCAAAATTATGAGGTCCATCACCTACATCCCCAGAGTTGCTTTGCAGTGCATCGTTAATATAACTGGCTTTTACTTAATTTGTCGTCATAATAAATTAAAGGTCAATTGCAAAAACGTTAAACTGCGCCAATTTGGAGCCATTATTTTCAGCGTCACTAAAAGTGTGAAATAAACTGGGATTTTTATATTGTACTATTTATTCTAATGCATTTGTTTTATCAAGGCTAATCCTATTTTATCAATACTTATCTGTCATAGGGACTATGAAGTCAAAATCAAAAACACATTGAAAATCCCGCCTAATTCGGTTTCACCATTGTAAAATGAAGAAACAATTAGGAATAAAATGGAAAATAAAACAAAATAAAAAGTTTGTAGAGGAACAACACAGCGCTAAGTAGGAAAGGACCAGATTTAATCAAATTCAGTACGTTGCAGTTGTAGATGATGATGAAGTGCATTTCGAAACCAGTTTTTCAGAATTTGTTTTAAATTTTTATAAATTCAAAGCTAGATTAACTTTGGTTTATTTTCATGTGCAGCTCTTAAACTAAAGGCTGTAGAATTACATTACTTATACTATCTATGAGATTACATTTTTTTAGTAAAAACTGACTTTGCGCGCGTTTAGTGCACGTAAACTAATTGCAAATTTTTAAAAATGATATTAAAACCGAGTCGACTTACGATATTTTTTAATTATCTAGAGACCCATTATTCAAACCTGCTCAAAGGGGCCATGGTAATCTAGTGGTCGTGGTCATGAACTCAAGACCATCGTTGTCGAGTAACGGGTCCAAATCCGGATGCCGATGAAGACCCACCGTAAGAAGGACTGATGCAAGTTAAATCTGTCATGGCTCAATGTCCTCCCGTAAGCATCATATTGAAGTTAAGAGAATGAGATGTACTCGTGACTTGGTCATGGTTCAAATAACAAGGTCCGTCGCCAATATCCCTAGTATTGTTTTAAAGTGCGACGTTAATAAGCACTCAAGCGAAAAATTATAGCGCGCTTTGCGAAATAAACTTTTCACCTTTGAGCAAAAGAACAGGAATGAGGATATATATATAAACATTAAGAGATTTAATATACAATTTTATACTAAAAATAATAAATAAATATGTTTTCGCGTGTTCTTTCGTAATGAAGGAGTGCAAAGTCTTTCGCATTATTTGGGGTTTTATACTGCCATATCCCAGCATGGACTATTTTGGAAGATCTTTGTATTTATTCATTTGTTCTTTATAACAGAATTTTGATTCCTTTTTCACAATAAATCATTTTAAGTTTTTCGTTTGCTTCATTTTTGTGAATACATCACTTTAAGTTTTTCATTTCATTCATTTTGGAATACATTATCATATTTTTTTTAAAATTTACTGAAAATTATGCAGTTTATTAAATGGAGAGCATTATTTTTTAAAAAAATATTCTTAACTTCTTTATTAGTTATTATGCTCTAGGTTTGAAGTTTGTCCTCATTAAAAAAAGAGTTTTGAAAGCTATGTGGAGAGATTGATGAGTTTCATACTAAAAATTCCCCGTACAAAGAAAGGGTAATCGAGCTAGTATATATATATATATATATATATATATATATATATATATATATATATATATATATATATATATATATATATATATATATATGAAAACAAAAATAAACTTTCCAATAAACATCCCCCACCAACAAAAAAGAAAATGATTGCTTTGAAGTTCAGGAAATAATAGTATTCGTTATCTTCTCTTCTAATTTGTTTTACAAAAAGCAATTCTGAAACAAATGGCGAAGTATCGTTCAAAATAATCCGCCGTTTTCTTTTCGATTTGACCTTCATCTGACAGCCCGAGATTCACTGATAAACATTGAGGAAAATTCGTATTACCATCTCATAATTTATTTAAAATTCCAAGGTTTCAAGATATGGTCTCTCTTTAAAATATAATCACTAATTTTAAAAGGATTGTTTTTTGTTTATTCATTTAAATATTTAAAAGGTCAATTTGATTTATTTTGATATGGCTTATATGGCCTTGTTGAGATTATTCTGATAAGATATATAAGTATAAATTTTATATTTTACTCTTAAAATTAAACATCCATTAGATACAAGGCTCTCTTTTAAGTTTCTCTCTAAAAAAAGGAAGTGTATGGTGGAGAGGGGTTGAAGGAAAGTGATGTTTTTAATAGTAAGCGAAAGTAATGAAGAAGACCAATATTGCCATGTTTCGTAAACATTTCAATGAACGAGTGGTTCAGTGGTAGAGCCGCCACTAGTGGCAGTGGCGTAACGGAGAACACTTCGGCCCCTCTGCAAAGTCAGGTTTTGGGCCCCCCAAGTTGGATTTACAAAGGGTAGGTACTTGGCGATAATCAGGCTGTGGACCCTCTAGAGCCCTGCCCCCCGCAATGCGGGGTTGTACATTACGCCCCTGACTAGTGGATCTGTTGGTCTCAGATTTAAAACCTACCGACTGCTACTCACCAGTTTTTTTTTTTTAATTTTATTTAATTTGACTCTGGAACTTTCCAGAGAGTTACAGCGTATGCAAATTTAAGTTAGTTCAAGTACTTCTAGAATATTCTCGATTTCACCACTGTATCTTATATAAGCTGCTTCCCTCGAGCTGGGGGTGAGTTCGTCTGATGTACGATCAAGTAAATTTTGCCTGCCTTCATGTATTCAATAAATTACCATTGCTCTATTCAACCGTTTACTTACTTACTTACTTACTTACTTACTCCAGAAAAACGAGCTCATCCAAAGGGTTTAGAGCTACATCAACCGTTGTATGCTATCCAAAAGCCTTCGTGACAATATTGTGCTCAATAATGTAATTATTTACAGGGATTTAATTTAGGCGCCAACAACAGGCAGAAAACTTAAAACATTATGCTGAAAATAATAGTCACAAAACTTTGGTAGTTAGATTGAAGTATTGCTTACTAACGTTACACTTTCCACGCAATACGAAGACTATTGGTGACGAATTGCATAATTCTGCACAATGGTAAAATAACAAGGGCGATAATTGAGCTATTGCACTCTACAAACTTCCACGTTACGTCGGCCGCTAATAGTCAAGGTAACGGTCTCGTGGTTTTCGTGTCAGGAGTACGACACTAGCACCGCTGAAACCCCGCCATCCAAAGAAGGCCGAAGCACTCTAAATATGTTGAGGCTAAAATGTCTTCCCGTTGGTGTGGTGGGGAAGTTAGAAGACTGGGGAGCCAGCTCAGGTGTCGTCGTCGTCACTTGTCTATGGCTCAAAATTACGAGGTCGGTCAGCCAAAAGCCTTCGAGTAGCTGAATAGTGCGACGTTAATATTTACTTCCTCTACGCCACTGCAACGTAAGAACTTCACGCCTCAACAGATTTAGCGTATTTATATCCCTCTATAAAGCGGCTTTGATCATTTAAGAACTACTTTGATTTAGCCATTTTAGTAAAAGTATAAAATAAAATGACTAACTTAAAAAATACCTATTTTAAGATATTTTTTGCATGAAATTCTTGTTTGAGTATTGTTTTAATTTAAAAAGAAAACCGCCAATTTGAAAAAAGTTTTTATGACGTTAAAAATATAAAGTATATATTAATAGTTTTATTTATTATTTTATATTCCTTACATATGTATAAGGAATGTAAAATAAATTATAAAATAAGTTTAGCTGAAATCTTTATTTCTTACCCTAGTAAGGAGTTTCTAATTATAATGTAAATTTTTAGAATATATTTAAGTTACGTTGTAATGGAGGTTATTCCTTATTTTTTTTCAGAAGCGTATCAGAGCAATGTAAATTATTTTAAACATACTTTCCTCAGTATTTTTTTACCGAAAGTATAAATTCTATTCTTTCATCCGATGTACACTATTACTTTTTGCAGATAAAAGTAGCACAAATGCTCGAAAATACAACAAAGCAAAGTTTTATTCATTTAGTTTATTCGCAACAGTTGAAAACCGTTTGCCCTATAAACTGTACCAAATAAACTGAAACTACTGATCAATACCAAGAGTAAATGTTGGAACAATTCCCTGAAGTAGATTTTTTAAGGGAAACGTTTCAATTTTATCTAGTAAGACTGATTTATTTCCATTTATATGACAGGTCTTTTTTCTTGCAATAGGGCTTCTTATAGAGTAATTTAGTTTATTGGTTTGTAGTAAAGTATGTTTGGGGCACTTATCAAACTTTTTTTTTGTTAAAGCAATGAAATTATCCATCATAAGATTTTAAGCTTTTTCAAATGCTTTTAACGTGATGTCCTCTACTAACAAAAATATCTTTTCTCTGTAATGTTATTACTTATAATAGTATTAATTTTAATTATATTAAATAGTAAATAAGAACAAACATTTTTCTATCATTCTGCATGTATGCATGTAACATTTCAATTTTTTTACCTGTAAAAAAAACCAAATTTATCATAAATAAAAATTTTAAAAAATACAATAGTCTGATAGGAAATTATCGTAAAATCTGGCGTATATAACACGCACTTTTAACACAAAAAAGACCGAAATTTGTGGGAGCGCGTTATACGCCGAGCATAAAAATGATATCTTTAAAAATAAAAAAGAGGAGCATAAAAAACAATCAAGACGTCTATATTTATCAAAATAATGTTTATTTAAAAAAAACTGACACTCCTGAACTTAAAGAATTGTAGTTCTAAAAGTATACTATATTTTTCTAAAGTTTGGAATAATTCCTCGGAGAAATGACTTCAAAACATAACAGCATTGCACACGTACATTTCAGATTTTTCCGTAAAAAGAGAAGTGCGCGTTATACAACGAATATACCTAAAAATTAAAAAATGCTGCTTGAAACAGTACAGATGTGCACATTATATATATGTATATATATAAATACATTTACGCCAGATTTTACTGTACGCAATTGTTTATGGCTTAATGATATATATATGTATATATATATATATATATATATATATATAGCTGAAACTCTGTTTCAATACAACTCCCACGTGTTTCATCTAACAATTGCCTATTAAAATTATAATAATTAATAATGGGAATACAAAAAAAGTTTGTTAACCGAAAACAAGCTTATAATTTTAAAATATTAGCTAGCATTATCCCAGATAAGCCGATTTTACTTCATTTAACTCGTGTGTAATAATTCAATACAGCATAAATTAAAAGATTTCTATCGAAAATTCTTATAAAATTCTTAAGACCTTAATTCTTTCCTATCTTTTCAGTAAAAATTTCTTAATAAAAATTGGTTTGAACTTCTTCATTTATTTATGATGAATACGGACACCGTGTTATTGTCGGTAATCTATAAATGTCTTACGCTTCTACGAATTGTAAAAATGAATGCATAAAATACGCATTTATTTCATTGTTCTCTTATAACTCTTGTTAAAGGCTGAAAAGGAGTTCAATGAAATCATTTCATTTGTTCGGAAATATTATAATCATTTTTCCCTAATGGGCTGCAGATTAGGAACTGAGCCTTTGAAAACTCAGCAAGTTCCCAAATGTGAGAGCCATTTCGGTGCAGACACCATCTAGTGGTAGCTCTCCCTACCAAATTTGGACACTCGAATTAATTTAAGCTCTCATCAGATGCTATATATTGCCACTATTTAATTTTGCTAAGGTACCAGAGCCATATTGATACTCAAGGCATTTTTCACATGCCACATAATCATGCAAAATGCATGATTATGATTTAGGCATCCAGACGAATCTATTGGCTCAAGCTGGAATCAAAGCTGCAACTTCGGGCTTAGGAAGCGGACACGCTACCTCTAAGCCACAGAACCGATATAATCATTTGTTTCAGAAAGTATTTCTTTTTCTTCGTACTGAGGCTACTATTAAAAGTGTTTCAGAAAAAATTGAATCAACACTTTCTTATGTTTACTATTTTCTTGATCATTTCTTATAATTATCCCTTTACTCTCAAGATTGCTTTGTGCGCTAATTGCGAAAAAATTTGGGAACATATGTTATATATGACATAAATAGAAGTAAAAATTTCAAATCAATTTTTATTTAGACAATAATTTATGTAAATACCAAAAATATAAAATCGTATTTTTTTCGAAGAAACAGTTCTTCGAGTACACAAATACGGGGAATACTAGAACTATTAACGACAAGTCTACCAATTTTATTTTGAAAATCTCCATCATTCAATAAAAAAGACAATTTAACTAATACCTTACTCTTTCGTAATTTCTGACTCCTTTTTCTCTAAGATGAGCATTCATGTATGTCACTTAATTAAATCATGATCGTGATGATTAGATTACAACAGTTACTGAAGAAAGAAAAAAAATCCGGTACATTAACAGTTCACAAGCCTATGTTTTAAATCAATATCAAAACGAAATTTCCCTTCAAGAAGAAATCAATTTTTGTTAATCTTTCCTGCTATTATTGCTTTATTTACGGTGTGTTTCGAAACGTTTTGTATTGATTGCATGAAATGTTGTTGTTCTTCCTCATCCCACCTGTCTGACGTAGTCAGATCGAGGTCCACGAAATTAATCGTGGCAAGGGGCTAGATGTATGCATGTCATATGCCTAAGCATTGAACATCATACAGGTGACAGTACCATTTAGCTCGGTGAAATTCCCGAAGTCAAGGAATGAATGTTGACTGAAACTGTGAGACAGGTTGGACTCCTTTGCGATAGATGGCGACAACACCGATTTCCACCTCTATAATTTAGGCATAGAACTGGAGGGAAAAAATGTTCTCCAGTCCCCTGCACTGGGGGTTTCAGCTGCGACCACCCACAAGACTTTCGGACCCACAACGAGCACGTACTCCTTTAATATCTCGATCCAAAAGATCGAGAAGTACACTCCAACGAGACTCATGCACAGACCCAGAAACATTCTAAAGAGTGTTTTTTTCAGGTATAGAAGTTTAAGTTGGCATTACTTTCCAAGATGGTGACCGATTTAACAGCTGTCAAGTGATTTATTCTCAGTTTGGTTTGGAAATTCATCAAAACGATCATCAAGCAAGGCATAGATTCGTCGAATGGGCCCAAAACGAGATTGCCGTTGTACGCGATTTTCATAAGCGAATTTTGTTTAGCGATGAAGCGCACTTCTCGTTGAATGGCTACGTCAACAAACAAAACTGCCGCATTTGGAGTGAAGCTAATCCACAAGTGTATGTCGAACCACCATTACATCCAGAAAAACTGACTGTTTGGTGCGCTTTATGGGCTGGTGGAACTATTGGTCCGTACTTCTTCAAAAACGATGAAAGCCACAACGTTACAGTCAATGGTGATCGGTATAGAGCCATGATTACTAACTTTTCATTCCTGAATTGAACAATCATGATGTCCAGGAGCTGTGGTTCCAACAAGACGGCGCAACATGTCACAATCGATTTATTGAAAGACACGTTTGGTGACCGCCTAATTTCACGTTTTGGACCTGTGAATCGGCCTCGAAGATCTTGTGATTTAACACCGCTAGACTATTTTCTGTGGGGCTATGTAAAGTCATTGGTCTATGCGGATAACCACAAACGCTTGACCATTTGGAAGACAACATTCGCCGTGTTATTGCCGATATACGGCCACAAATGTTGGAAAAAGTCATCGAAAATTGGACGTCCAGATTGGACTACATCCGAGCCGGCCGTGGCAGTCATATGCCAGAAATCATATTTAAAATGTAATGCCACAAGATTATCTTTCGAATAAAAAAAGTTCATGTCAATCGAATGATACATCGTTGTTTTATTGCAATTTAAAGTTCTATGCCTCTAAAAAAACACCCTTTAATTGATTAACACCCACATTTTTTTCCTCAGATTTTTACCCAATCTGTTATTAAAAAACACCACTTTTCCAAATTTTTTCACTCCAATTTCATTCATTTCACATAATTCATGAACAAAAATTCACAGTCAAACATCACGAAACCCATCCACCAATGGGAGAGCGCCTTTGACCAGTACGGACTCTGGCAACCTGCGATCCCGCACACGGCGACGGTAGCACTCCCGGGACCGAAGTCATTACATTAACTCAACCACCAATCAAGAAGCTCCCTCTCGCAACGCGGGAGAGAGAAGTCAAACTAAATTTTCTACACACAACGCAAACATGAAAAGCTGCCTTCCCATTGGACAGGCGACCAGCCATCCCGAAGCCACCATTGGCCGAGGGAAACTCAAGCTAAAGTAAAAATTCTCTAACTCAGTAAATGTAATATTAACTATTTTTTTCAATATTTTAAACTCAAAATTTAAGAATTCTTTTATCTTTAATTAAATTATTAATTTCTTAAAACCTCTAAAATAAAATGGGCAATGTAATTAAGTTATCATGTTTTTAAATTCACCAGACAAGAGATCAAAGCCCTAGCGGGCTAAGTGCTCTAGGAACGCAACCCAGCTAAACTCCGTGTGTGCTTGGAGGGTATTTGGTGGCCTTCCGGTCTGGGGTCCGATGCTCTAGCCTCTAGGATATCCCCTGTCCCCGCGTGAAATGTATTCCTGTGTGAAAGAAGCCTTAGTTTTGCCTAGAGATCATGGCCGTCAATTCAAATAAAACTAACATCATCTTACGGAATGAGTGTTTATTTCACTGGGAAGCAGCTCGAAGGCTATTAGCAGATGCCTAAGGTAACCGAGCTTACGTGAAAGGAGTTAAGAGCTACAAACCGATCTCCCGGTAAACAACCAACTCCACGTTCAGTCTTCATTGAAAATATGTATATCTTAATTTATATTTCTTACAGAAACTCACACAGTAAATTTATATAATACTAATTAAATGTAACTGTAAAACATACATACGTAATTACATAATACAAATTTACAAAGCTGTTTGCGATGGATCTGGTAATTTCAATTTACGGTCGAGTGGCGAGAACCACACTTGATCTGATGCACTCTTCCCCAAATTACTATCCCATGCCAACGGGAAATCTTTGATTTAAAACAGGTGTAACGTGCATCGGTCTCAATATACGGTGAGCCTTCAGTGACAATAGAACCCGAACTCGCGACACACCGGTTATGAGCTCGTGACTATGACCACTAGGCTACAATGGCCATAGCATCTCACGAAATGAGAAAGTCTGTGACGCGCATGATTTTCAAAAAAATCGCATTTATCACGTGGAATAGTGTGGGATTTTAAAAAGTGAGAACAAGCTCAGGTGTTACCTTGGGCATGTGACTGTAACGCAAATTTTCACATCCATAACAATAGCATTCTCGTTACTGTAGAGAACATCATTAATTCAAACTAAATCAAACTCTCTAAGCTAAATCCGTTATAAAGAGGCATAGAATTGTTGAACTGGACTGCAAATGCTTATCACTGTTAACAGAGATTTGAGTTCCATTTGCATCCAAATGCACTCAATGGTACAGGCTATTTGCACCGAAATATCCTTACAGAAATTCAAAGCACTACATTTGTCATGAATAGAATCGTTAAGGCAGAGAAAGAATTAATTTATTTCTATATATCATTTGAGAGAGAAGAAATATTGCAAGATACAAGAAAACACAGAAATCCAAAACATGTTTTTATATTACCCATTTTTTTAAAAAATCTTTATTAAAAATACTCAAAAATTTTGCCCGTTCTATCAAGATTGCTTATAAGTTATTTAATATAGTTATTTTAATTAAATTAAAACAATTGCCGAGAATGGAACTCCGTAATCCTTCAAATTTGGAAGAGTTACGAGATATACATGATAAGTTAATTCGGCATTTTTTAAGATAATACGATACTTAATAATTGTTATTCTACTATTAATTATAATCGGGCTTCTCAGGGAGCAATGCTCTTATGCTGATGAGCAAAATTTAAAGCTGAGATCAAATATTTATTTACTCTGACGTTCATGCTTTAAGAAATCTGTAGTTTTTTGCGGGTTTTCGCAATCAAACTTTTCATCTCTTAAAATATCTCCACTTGAATAATGGTAGATATATCTATATATATATATTCTAATATTTTCGATGTTATGGTCACAAACATCATAGCTTTGTGGTAATGGTCACAAACTCGTGGCCGTGAGTTTTGAGCTTTATTGTCTCTGAAGATCCACCGTGTCAAGGAAATGATTGATGTACGTTAAATCTGTCGAAACTCAAAGTCCTCCCACTGATATGGTGCGGTAGTTACGAAAGGAGAGTAACAGACCAGGTGTCGTCCTCGTCACTTAAACGAGGCTCAAAATTACAAGGTCCTTCGCCATTAGTCTTCGTGTTGTGTTATAGTGCGAGGTTAATTAAACCCTTACTATGACATTTGGTAAAATTTAGAAGCAATGCGATAACGTTTGATTTTCTCCACTAATAGCTTTTCAAAAAAGATCAAGCCATTCTTACTTATGCAATCGGGTTTTTTTAAGAATTATGGTTAAAAGATTAAAAAACCCTCCAGGAAAGATCCGGGAATGTTTAATAGACGATAGAAATAATATAATTATCAACAAACTTTCATACACTTTGAATCAAACATTATTTTTACATTTATAAAGCAACAAATTCCCAGATTAACAAACTCAAACTTTTCTATGCGTTACTTACAAGAACAAAAAGAGCATTGCATGATAGTTTACGAGTATTTAACTCTTCGCAGTAAATTTGAATGAAATTTTTACTAACAAAAAATGAGAAAACAAATATAATTGTGCTGAACTAATAAGGGATTTAACGTCTGTAATTTCACAATCTAGACTTATTTTGATCAAGAGAAGTCTTAAGGTACCAGACTACTTTTGGAACCGTAATTTTAAAAAAGGACATAAATGGACAATTTTCATGATATTTAGATTCACTTAGATTAGAATACATACAATAAAATAGTTTTAAGGACATCATGACAAAAAAAAAAATTTAAATACAATATTTCGGCAAAAAATTAACTTAAAATAATCTTTTTTTAAAATGTTCTCCTTTTATACTTCTATAGTAATAATATTTTGCTTATATAAAGTAAGGACTTCTCCAGAGAGTTTGAACTAAGATTTTTGAAAAATTCACATTATTTTCAGAGTTACTACCAACTGAAGAAACTATCGCGTTTTTTTCTTAAAATTTCTCCCCTCTGTTGTAGTAAAATATGGATAAATCCACTTCTAAGTTGTGTATTTCAAAAATTGTAGTTCAGCCTCTGTACAGAGGTCTGAGCTATATACAGGCAAAATATTATTATAATAGAAGCATTTTTCATAGAGAATGTTTCAAAAATTGGTCATTCTATGTTCAGTTTTTGTCAAAATATTGTACTTGGATATTTTTATTGTAATACTGTGCTTATAAAACAATTTTATATACGTTTTCTAATCTAAGTGACACTAAATATCAAAAAAAAATTATCCATTTATACTGTTTTGCAAAATCATGGTTCCGAACGTAGTCGCATACCTGAAAGACCATATTATAAAAATTATGCAACGAATTATAAAATTCAGTCAGATGCGGAGGAGTAATATGAAAACACGTGTCTGCTCAAAGAAAGAATTATAGAGCGCTTCTTTTTTCTTTAGGCATAAATTAAATACATCAAATATTCTAACATTACTATGTAAATATCTCATCTTCGACCAATTTTCTTTTTAAACTGAACCGTGGATTTAATATAATGTAAAAAAGCCTTACCGGTATCCGTGAATAGGATGTAAGCCACATGTAGCCATTCGTTTCATGCGTCGGCTGTGGCTGAGGAAAAAACTCCACGCTAGGGCCTTCCTGCTCTTCATAATAGGATCTTTTCTCCCTCCGAATCTCTCTTCTGTCCTCCGCCGGCAGAACAGCAGTAGCATTCCGCCAAAGCCGGGCCGTCAGATAAAAATCGAGGCACAGGCCCAGGTAGAGAATTGCCAGGAGACCGT
The DNA here is from genome assembly GCA_019973935.1 of Trichonephila clavipes. Classification (NCBI taxonomy): domain Eukaryota; kingdom Metazoa; phylum Arthropoda; class Arachnida; order Araneae; family Nephilidae; genus Trichonephila; species Trichonephila clavipes. Next base: position 625,531 of record BMAU01016117.1, read on the forward strand.
ACACAAATCGAAGCCGTTCGGCGGCCGTGTTGGCCATGACTGTGCCGATGGTGTGGGGGTACCGCGAGCCGCAACTTCCAACCAATAGACGGTCACGGCGACTCCACTAGCAATGAGGGGAGGACCGCATCTTCGCGCGAGAGTTTTTCCGACTGCTTTTTGAAGGGAATACGTTTTGACATTTCAGACGGCCCATGCAGATTTTTATATGGTCTTCTAAATTAATTTAAAAAGAGTGCTTGAGAGCACTCTTTTAGGTCACTGTTTGCTTTGTTTTTTTTCAGAGTAAAATGTATCTTAATGGAAAGATTTTTGTTTTCGTTTGTTCTAAAGTGATATGGTGTAATGAGTTATGACATTCTCTTTCCATTTCAAAGAAGAATAATTTTGTTTGGCTGCTTGTGCGTTTTAAAATTTGCCATAGATGGATAGTCGGAGTATTATTGTTTGTTTTTCGGCAAGATTTATTTGAACAAAATTGTTGCTTCATATTTTTGAGGGAGAAATTGCAATGATTTGTGTGCTTTATGTAGGAAGAAAGTTGCTTTAAGAATAAGATTTTGTTTCATTTTGATTTGAGGAATTTTTTTTCGATTAGAACCACACTTCCATATGTTATAGTATTGTTGAACTTCAAATTAATGTATTAAAATCAATATAATTTCAATCAACATTCGGATTTTTAGACAACTAAATGGAAAGGAATTATGACCCAGATAGATAATAACAAAATAGTCAAATTAAAATTATTTATAAAAGTTATAGATTATTATATGTTTGGAAAAATTTAATTCTCTCGTACTTTAAGTACAAACCTACCCATTTTAGGTTATCCAAATGACACTAACCACTTTGATCTTGACCCGATACTTTACTTGAGAGGGATTATATATATGTATATATATATATATATATCTGTGTGCGTGCGTGCGTGTGTGCGTGTGTGTGTGTGTGTGTGTGTGTGTGTGTGTGTGTGTGTGTGTGTGTGTGTGTGTGTGTGTGTGTGTGTGTGTGTGTGTGTGTGTGTGTGTGTGTGTGTGTGTGTGTGTGTGTGTGTGTGTGTGTGTGTGTGTGTGTGTGTGTGTGTGTGTGTGTGTGTGTGTGTGTGTGTGTGTGTGTGTGTGTGTGTGTGTGTGTGTGTGTGTGTGTGTGTGTGTGTGTGTGTGTGTGTGTGTGTGTGTGTGTGTGTGTGTGTGTGTGTGTGTGTGTGTGTGTGTGTAAATATATATATATATATATATGATGATGATGATGAATCCCCAACCCCTCAAGTGTCAGATGGGGTAAGCTCCCTAACAGGACAATTCAACCCACCTCCCGCATAAGAACTGTGACTTCTACTTTCGCCGGAATTAAAGAAGACACGTGTACCAAAGACTCACTCGCTGCTGATCAACGCTGAAAGAGCTCTCGTTTTTGTCATGGCTTGGAGTGCAGACTGCTTTCCTGAATATTGAAATAAAATATAATAGGATAAACGGCTGCATTTCTCCTGTCAATCCAAGAATTTCTCCAATACATGATATAAATATATATATATATATACTATATTTAATTTTAATTGAAATCGAGACGATTTCGTCATGTCATCGATATGGTATGGTATATAAGTTGTGTTGCTAATAAATATGTTTATATGCTCTTACCAATGGTGTCAGCTTTTATTACTCCTGCTCTCTGCTTTTTCTCAACATTATATATAAAAAAAATTTCGAATACGATTGTTAAATTCATTCGTGTTTTTCGCTTGAGTTTCTTCTATAGCAATATATTATTCATTGTTAATTTTAACAATTTGAAGATCAAAATGTTTTCGGTTAATTTATTGCTTACTTTTATTTGATTACTGTTATTATTTGATTATTATTTTACTGTTACTGTTTGATTATTTTGTTTATTTGATTTAGTACACTTCATTATTTAAAAAATAAAGGTGCGCTTGAGTATAACAATTGCACATAAAGTAAATCTCCTATATACTCTAGATTTTTCCTTCAAGCCATCTTAATCACATAAAATTAAATAACACGTGTAGTAAGCAAGTTTTTACGTTAAAAAATTGTTCTTGAAAGTTTTATTTATTTATAAAAGTATATAATGTGATTGACTGATTTAGTGATAGCCCTAAGCACTTTTATGCACGAATGAAACAACGCTATTTTAGATTCTTTGTAATTACCTCAAGTTACTTCAGGATTAATTTGCTTTAATATTAAATCTTTCAAGAAATAAAAGTAATAGATTTAAAAAATAACAATAAAAATCGTTTTAAAAACAAAACTTTAATCAGAGAACTTCGAAGATTTTATCATGATTATTTGAATTACGTGCAGTGCCTTGGAACGAATTAAATTGTCTTTTTTATGAATTCCCTGCAATGAAAAAAACAAGGATTTTTCTTAAAATCACAAATTCTATCGATACAGTATTTCGCAATTCAAAACCAAGTACGATTTTCTAATATTTATAATTAACAATCTTAAATTCCTAAAATTTATATTTCCTACAGTCTCAAAATAAATTGGTAAGTTTTGGTTATGTATATATA